>VWZK01007777.1:60898-126566 GCA_013396935.1 Baryphthengus martii | reverse complement strand
GCTCACCCGCCGCGCCGCCTCCCCGTCCTGTTTTCCCTCAGGACGTGGCCGCTCAGGCGCCGCCCGGCCGGGGCTCAGGCACCGCCGGTATTTCCTGCCCGGCCACGGCCACGGGGACCCTGGGCTTCCCGCGTCAGGAGCTGGCGTCTGGCCTTCTCCTCTCGGGCACGGCAGTGCGGTGTGGGCTGGAAGGGGGAAGAAAGGCGAGACCTACGCTTTACTGTCCCCGGGACCCAAAGCTCTTCACAGCTACACAAGATTTCTAAGGGGCAAGCCAAGCAGCCCTACGTTGCTGTGTGGGCTCTGCAGCAAGATGGACTCTTTCCAAGCGGAAAGCAGAACGTGTTACTGCGGGACGTGCCGCTGCCGGGGAGGGCGGAGGCGCCCCTGCTCGCCAGCGCTGCTCAAGTTCGCAGCTGGCCGAGGAGCAGAGCAGTGGAAATTTCCATACATGCTTCAGCACGGTCTTGTACCAGTGCCAGAAGGTGGAGCTTGAGAGGAGGAACCATTCTGCGAGCTGACTGCTCTGGAAGATTCATGTATGTTAAGTCCCCGTGAGCTGGAATAATCTCCGCCTTGATTCTTTCCTGCACACCCCCATCCCACAGGGCACAGGACAGAGGATTAAAAAAGGTGTTAGTAGGCCACTCGGTTAGCTGGAGGAGCCGCTAAGTACTGCTAGTTACAATTTAATTTCTAAAGCAGATTTACTCTGGCAGATTTGAGCTCATGGTATCTCTGATAATATTGTCAAAGAGAGTTAAGAGCTCTTTTTTTTCCCCCACCATTTCATATGCAAATGTTAAAAAGTGTCCATCTTGCACTCAGAAAGACCCTTTGCCCTCAGGGAACACTTCAGATGAGTCAGTTGGAAAGTGTAAGGCAAAACAAAAAAGGAATACGTCTTAGTCCCAGTTTCCAGAGCTGTGCCTTACTGGTTAAATAAATCTCAGCAACAGCTCTCCAGTTAAGCCCCATCAGATATCTAGAAACAAGACTGAATTTTTGAGTCCAAGTTTTAAAATACTTCAGCTTTTAAAGGTAGCTGATTTGGCCACATAATTACATGTAAATCCACCAAGAATCTACAACCTTGAAAAACCTGTACTGACGACTCCCATCTCTTCCCATTATTTCCTGATTTAGTTTCCAAAGCACCATTTTCAACCACTATGATTTGCAAACACCTATCTGGGTTTCACTTTCACAAAATAGTTGGTGCCGTCTCCTATGGGACAAAGCTATTTGTACTTTGCATTAACTGTTAAAGACCCCAATCTATCAACTTCAATTCATAAACTGGATATTTTCCTAAAAACAAGCGTTCTAGGCATTTTGTTTCACGCAACTGACATGGAAACTTTTAAATATGTCATGTTAATTGCCAAGATAAAAACAAGGAAGTAGATGGTTACTTAACATTGGTGGCACTGGGCAATGGGGCTGTCAAAGCCACTTAAAAACTTTCCCCATTGCCAACTGCAGCTTTAGACTAACGGGTGGTAGAGTCTCAGGACTCCAGCAGAAGTTCTCATAGTACTACTGTAATTTTCTGCTGTTGCTGTCAATTAACAGAACTCAGAAACGGTAGAAATACGTACTTGAGGCAGATTAGGCTGCAGTCAAGAACATCACAAACTGAGCCTCAGAGGAAAACAATCACCAAGGGCTGAGCAGAGACTAGGAGAGATCTAAAGTGTAAAAAAAAAAAAAAAGCAGCTAAAATCTTGTCTCCATTCACAGAGACAGATTCAACCAACAATACATTCAGCTGCAGTTCAGCATTGTTAAACTTGAAACTAATCGTTGTTACTGATAAACAAGAGGAACTGAGTCAGTATTACTGGAATTTTAATATACCGTGCTTGAAAGCATTTAACCCCAGGATCAAGTGTAATTCCAGCTATGCTCCACACCAAGGAAATGCCGTGCCTTCGCTCAGCACAGGCAGTGCTTTGAGATTACAATCATTTGCATGTACTACAGTCTTGGAGAAAAAAAATAAATCCACGAAGTATATTCATGGGTGAACAGCCCACTTCCCTCCCCCCACTTCCATAAAGAAATCACTGCTCAATACCAGTTTAAGTATAATTTGAAGTTTTAATACTAAGATCTTCCCATTTCTCTGAAGCTCATAGTAAGCCTGCATGCTAACTCACAAGGCCTGACAGCTGTAGATACACGACACTCAAGCCTAGTCTGCACATATGCTCGTGTGAAGGCGACGGTTACGGTGCTGCAAACGCTTCCTACGCTCCCAGCAGCTCAGTAGCAACACCACTGCAGGTTTGGTCAGCTACACTTTTAGCTATACCATCACTCCAGTGGATCTTCTCCAAAAAACTGGCCCTACGCTAGTGAGACAAGGAAGAGCACTGTTTCCAACAGTTACTTAGAAGCCAGCTTTTAATTTTCTTCCCCATCAAAGCAGAGCCTGCCATGCTAAGCGATCTAGCCCAATCAAGGCAAGGCTGGGTTTTGTATAAGCTTAAATGTTTAATCAGACACAGTTGAGAAACCTTTCTAGAATTTAATATAAAAACATTTGACATTCCATTAATGTAAAGTTGTGCACATGTTGAGAAAATTGCCATCTGAAAGAAAATTCGGTCTTCAAATATCTTTATTGGAAGGCCATGCACTGCCTTCTGTTACTGTATTTCAAATCACTGTACATTTACTTTGAAAACACTGTCTGCATTTTCTAGTACAAAAAACTAAAAATCGTTTCAGGAATGTAGAGAAATATTCAACTTAAATAGCGAAAAAAGTGCACCATAATTACTGCTGCACTGCAGTCATTTCTGCATTTCCCATTTCTTAAATAACTATCCTGGTTTTGATAACACACAATATAAAGAGCAATTATGAAAAAAACAAAAAAAAACAAAGAACTGAGACATTTAAATACACTAAGTTATTGAGAATAACTTGTCGGCATTGGGTAACCTATCATGGGAGCAGCGCCGGTGGCAGGGTAGGCGTACTGCTGCTGGTTCATGCCATTGTGCATGTTGGCGAGGTTACTGCCGTACTGCTGCTCATAGCCATTCTGGTAAGCTCCAGCAGGGTTACCAGCCCTGAAGCCAGCCTGCATGCCTGCAGCTGCAAAGCCATTGCCAAAAGGTGTTCCGTTACTGAAACTCTGGGCGCTGTAAGCCCCGTTTTGAGTTTTGGCTCCAAAGTCTCTCTTTCCTAGCGCACCATAGTTTCTCTCAAAGTTTTCCCTCTCTCTAAAACTACTAAATCCACCCCTTTTGCCCGCAGAGTATCTGTCACGGCGATCACCTCGGGAACGACCTAGTAAAAGAGACGAGAGAGTTACAGGCAATTGTAAAGGCTGCGTTTTACATACCAAGTGAGTTCAGCTAATAAGAGAATGATCTTGCACCCTCTCTGTTCCAGCAAGGCAAACCTCCTCTAAAAGCTTTCCAAGTTGCTCGCTGGACTCTAGTTAGATGAAGACTATTTGGGCAGACAGTCTAACCTACGAGGAGAGTCACATACTCTCCCCCGTAATGCCAAGCGGTGGTACTGAGGCAAAAAAGTCGCTTTCATCTTGCCAAAAGGACACCTGATGTCCATCCTTCCTGGCCACATGAGAGAAGACCAGAAAACTGAGCCCTGAAGTGTCATTTCAGAGCAGACAGAAGTGCATCTTTGGCCAGCATTAGCCACAGTGCGCCACAGCATGAGCAGGGAGCATTCAGGGCAGAGGGTGCTGTTTTTCTTATTGGTGTTAAAAAATACCTTTTCAGGTCACCATAACTGGTAGCTAAACCACCTTCCACATCCATTTTGGAAAAGCTGGAGGTGGAATTTGAGTTTCCATTGTGTTGAGATGAAAGCTATGTGCTGTGGTCAAGAACAGTACTTACCTGAACCTCTGTCTTCAATCAACTGAAGCAATTTGGGGTTGATGGCTTGATTAGCCTCCCGAAGCACAGAGATGAGGTCATTTACTTGCTTAATATTGTTAGGAGTAAAGAATGTGTATGCTGTGCCTGTTTTGGTACTGCGGGCAGTTCGTCCAATTCGGTGGATATAGTCCTCTGAGGAGTTAGGGTAGTCATAATTGATGACAAATTTCACATCTTCCACATCTGTAAAGTGTTGCAGTGTGGCAAAAAGCAAGGTACGAAGTTTTGCACACCACAACAGCCAAATCGAAGATAAACATTAGACAACAGCACTTTAAAAGAAATAATGGCTGCAAAGAACAGTGTTAGAATCATCCATTTCTGCATGAGTATTGTGGAAGAGAAAGTTATGCACACTCCGTCTGTTCCCGTCTCATCACCCACCCTGTGATCCAAAACCTTACCATAAAGGAGTATGCATTTGCTTGTCATTCCCAACTCAAGAGTCCCCTTTACAAATCATCAAGTGACATCTGAATGCTTCTTGCAGTAGGGCCACTAAAGCTCACAGCAGCCTCTTCATGTGCTCATTTGAGGACCTTAGAGTAAAAACATACAAGGTCCTTCACATACACACTCATTAGAAGCTCAAAAAAAAAGGGGCCACACTGCTCGTCTTGCCAAGACCTTTGAACCGCAGCTGCAAGAAAAACATACCTGTCCCCCCAAAGTCACCAAGTTGTTTTTATGCACTGTGTCTCGTCTAGGCAAGAACTTCCAAGAAGCCAGGGTTCACTTGAGAATGTGTCTCCCTCTGGCAGGTCTCGACATGACGACTATGTATAGGTGGAGGAACTTCGACTTTCAAAGGCATTTGAAAAGCCATTGCTTTCCTGCCCCACTCGCTAAAGTGAGAGGTGGACTTTTTCTCAGATTTCATGTGCCAGTACTCACCAATTTGTACAAGGCTTAGTACATTTTAAAGCTGCTCTCTCCGTTTCATGGTTGAAAAAAAAAATTTCATTGAACATAGAAGTTTGTAATTATTTTCTTCGACATTTCAGCAAACTCACTGAAATTCAAAGACCCACAGATCACAGCAGACAGTATGCACAAAACTAACAGTACTGCACCATGGCAAATCATGCAAAGCATGGAGAGAAAAGAAATACCAGGGCAAAGTGAACTGTGAATGAAACTGCTTATTTCATGAGAGAACAGTTTATGGGGGAGTAGTTTAAAGGATGATCTTTGCCTTTTGAAGATTACTGGCACACAATGCTCTCAAGTTTTCACCTCTCTATTTGACTGGAAGCAGCCAGCCGATCACTTCCACTAGTCCTCCATCCCCCTCGAGTCCTCCGATTGTCATGCCTAGGCCTTGCCACAAAGACTGCACCTTTATGTGAAGAAAACTTAGAAAAATGCAGAGGTTAAAGAAAGCAATAGACTTTCTTTAAAAAGCTTTGGGCAACTGGCATTACGAGTTGTACTAACCTAGACCTCTGGATGCAACATCTGTAGCAATCAGGATTGGTGCTTTTCCATGTTTGAATTCTGTAACAGAAACAACTCTTCAGTTTCTTCATTAAATATCAAAGAGCACAGAGCTTGCAGAAATTGCCGCAATACTCACCATTTAAAACCCAGTCCCTCTCCTGCTGACTTTTATCACCATGAATACCCATTGCTGGCCACCTGAAAATACACAACTTCATTGAGCTAAGACCATTCCTCAAGTAGTTTCTAAATTAGTCAAAGGTAGTGGTTGCCTACGAAGAATCAAGAGCATGCTCAGACTACCTGGGGGGGGGCTCACTGAAGTTCCAGCTATTACTCACCCATCTCTCCTCATTTTCCTGGTAAGATCATCACACCGTCTTTTGGTTTCAACAAAAACAATTGTTTTGTTTTCCTTCTCACTCATTATTTCTTCCATCAAACGAATAAGCCTGTAAGAAAGATGACAGTGAGAGCAGGGATTGTTTTGCACTGCACTAGTTTTAACAGCTTTTTTTTTTCCAGCAGCCTCAGAAAACCATCAAGACAAATTCATTTTACGGTTTGTAAACAAAGTAATCATGAAAAATCATACTGAGTGCTTTGCCCCCACTGACTACTTACTTGTCATCTTTCTCTACATCGTGACACACATCCACGATCTGAAGAATGTTGTGGTTTGCACTTAGCTCTAATGCTCCAATGTTGATGTGTACATATTCTTTCAAGAAGTCTTCAGCCAGCTGCCTTACTTCCTTCGGCCATGTGGCACTCCACATCAGAGTCTGCCTGTCAGGCTGGAGGAGAACAGGAGATCAGTATAAGATCAATATATTAAGTCAACTCAAACATCCAACCAAAAAAAAATACGTATCTACCTGGGTAAGCCTGAAATAGTTAACTGCACTGCCCTTGCTTTAATAAGCATAGTGCTATTTGTTTCTGCAATAGTGATAAATGAGTGAACCATTTATACTCACTCTGATCTGATCCACAATTTTTCTGATCTGAGGTTCAAATCCCATGTCAAGCATCCTGTCAGCTTCATCAAGGACAAGGTAAGTACACCTCCTGAGGTTGGTCTTTCCAGCTTCTAAGAAGTCTATGAGTCTTCCAGGTGTTGCAATGCAGATTTCCACACCTGAAAACCAAGCAGTAAAGTCAGCTGCAGCAGTTTTCACATTGCCTCCTACAGAGATGTGTCAAGGCTTATCCATACCTCTTTCCAAATCGCGAATCTGTGGTCCCTTTGGAGCACCTCCGTAAATACATGTAGACTTCAGACGACACGCTCTGCTATACTCAGCAGCTACCTGCTGCACTTGCTGAGCCAGTTCACGAGTTGGTGCCAGCACAAGACACTAGAAGTAAGTTGACCACGTTTTAGTTTGACACCTATTCAAACTTTCTAATCTGACACTAGATTTAAATGCAAAGGTTGTCATGCATCCCCCTTCAGCACCGGAAGGGCTGAAGTGGCTTTAAGTAGTCCAAACTAGCAAACAAAGTTACCTAACATCTCAGTTACCACCAATCACTGATCTATGCTGTGTGGTAAAATATGAAAGTAACTAGTTTCCAGGAGACAGCCATTTCCAGAATGGAACATCTAGCCCTGTTCTCTACAATTTTAAGGACAACCCAATCAAAGCTTAGAGATGTTCTTGGGAGACTATCAAAACATGGAACAACTTTGCTCAGACAGAGAAACACTACCAACTATGTGCTCTTATGAGCATGGAAAATTGGACTAAAAAATACATTACATTCTCTAGCAATTAAGATCCCCTTTCATTTAGGAATACTTACAATAGGTCCATCTCCTCGCTCCAGGAATGGCTGATGATTTATATGCACAATGGCAGGCAACAAGTACTGTTTGGAAGAAAGAACAGTCTCATTACACTCTCTTACCAAAAGTGTTCTGCCTGCACTAAGCCAGGCCATGCTTTCACTGCTGAAATCCAGCATATTTCCAGGCTACAACCACAACTTACAGACAGTGTTTTCCCTGATCCAGTCTGTGCCACTCCAACCATATCCAATCCACTCAATGCAACGGGCCAACCTTGTGCTTGAATAGCAGTTGGTTCAGTGAAGTTCTGCCTCTGAATTACTTCCATAACATTTGCTTGAAAAGAAAATTGAAACTTATTAACTTCCAGTCGGTCTTAAGCAAGCCTGGAAGAACAACCAGTACACTAGTTTTCACTTACCAGGAAAGTTAGCTTCATAGAAGTTTATAATCGGTTTTGGACAATTATGGCCCCTCACTGTGACTTCTTTGCTTGATCGGTACTGTTCAACTTCTTGCTGCAAGACACAAAAAAATATTATTGAACATAACTGCAGTTATCTTTTCAGTTGCCCCATCTGTGCCTGTTGGGCCCCATGACCCTCAGCATGTTTACATTTATGTGTTTACTTTTGCAGGAGTTAGATAGCCTACGTACCACAGTACGCCGAACTACATCAGGATGTTCTTGATAGAAGTTCTTCTCAAATTTGGGCAGCTCATCTAAATTCCATTTCTTTTTGGTAAGTTTTTCCCCTGGGTTTCCAAATTTCTTCCCAGAGAGGGGTCCACCTCTACTTCCTCCAAAACGGGGGGCTCCAAACCTAGACAAGAAGATAGTAACATAGAATCTAAGAGAAACATTTCGGTTCTCTTCTTGCACAACTTAACCCACTACCTTTGCAGTCCCATCCTTTAGCTTTACAATTCAGATTTAAAACCCAACCTGTAGGACACTGAAACTTAATAAAACCACCAGTACATCTGCCTAGCTACAATTCATGTTTAGAAGCTAAGGTAACATGTAACTTTAGTTCTGAGGAAGCTGCAAATTGAAAGGCCTATTTGTAAGTTACAACACAGGCAAAGTAAGGACATGAAAACCTTTCTACTACCCCGTGACCAAAATGGTTTCCCACTCAAGTTAACACTCCCGGTGGATGTCAGCCAGCAGAAAGTGAGCTGGGGCAGTTAGGAAACCTCGGGATAACTTTCTGCAAACCGTTTTCTCGTATCCTAAAAGATACGCTTCTCTCAATAACCGTGTTTTTTGAGGCCGTGCGTTTTACGTTGACGTTTTAGGTTCGGTCCCTCCGTTCAGAAAAGGCTCCTCTCGAAAGCCTGTTCTGGCAGCCCCGAGGCAGAGCTCGGAGCAACGCCAAGCCCTGCGCCGAGGACCGCTAAAATGGAGCCGAGCGTGGGGCTCCCTCCCGCGCCCCGATCGCTCCCCAGCTGGGCCGGGCAGGCGGCGGGAGCGATCCTCCCCAGCACAACACAGCGCTCCCAGAGGGGACCTGGCTGAGCGGCCGCTGCTTCCTGCCAGCGCTGTTTCCTTTGTCTCTCATTTCTGTCTACGCCACATTTTCCAGCCGCTGCCATTTTAGAGTCTGAGCTGGGCGGGGGGAGGAGGAGGAGGAACAAAGGCGGCGGCGGCAGCCGGCATTTTGATTTTCCCTCAGTCACCGCATGGCGGGGCCGGCCATTAACATCCGCTTACACAACACAAAGCGGGCGCCGGCCGGCTCCTGCGAGCGGCAGCCGGAGCCGCCGTCGCCTGTGAGGGGGGAAGGGAGGAAGGAAAAGGGAACCGCCCTACCGAGAGCTCCCCAAGGCTTCGGGCATCGACGAAACGCCCGGCCAACCCACTGACCCACAAACCTCCAGCCAGCCCGCCGCTCCCCAGCCCACCCCTACTGAAAGGGAGGGGTGAGGGGGAAGAAAATCGAGTTGTACGTGGACCATCCGTACCCAGGAGGTACGTCCCCGGAGACAAGGAGGGCGAGTCCTTTTAACCCACAAAAAAAAAAAGCAAAAAAAAGCCCTACTTGCACCCCTCGTAAACGTCGCACGCAAAGAGGGGCTGCGCTAGGGCGGACGGACGGAGCCCCGTCCCGGATTATACAGCCACCCACGCACGGCGGCCGCCCTCGCCAACCCTAAGAGCTCCTAAAGCCAGCTCCCCTCCCCCGGCCTCCCCTCGCGAAGCTCCGGAGACCTCAAGAAGGCAAGAGCGGAGGAGAAGGGCTCCAAGGCCCAACCTCCGCGACTCGCCGCCATTTTAAACGGCTGAAAAAACAACCATCGGAACCCCAGTCGGTCTAAGAGTCCGGACGCTGGCGGCGGCTAGCGCCGGCCGGGCCCCCGGACTCACCCTCTATCCCTGTCGCTGGAATACCCGGGCATGGCGATGGTGGCGGTGGGCGAGACGATCCCGGTCACTTAAAGAGGGTGGCGAAAGGTTGGACACGATCCGACGCCGTTGGTGGGGGCCACTGAATGTAGAACGCCCCTCCGCCGAATGCCGGTTATATAAAGGGGCCGCGGGGCCTGCTGGGAACCGGCTGCTGACGCAGGCGCGGGCCCCGCCCCCTCTGTTATGCAAGCNCCGCTTCCCCCCTTCGTCCTGCCCGCGCAAGGAAGGCCTCGAGCGGCCGCGCCTGCGCAGAGCCGCTGGCAGGCGGCGGCCTGCTGGTCCCGCCTCGTTCCCTGCCCGAGGCCCCGTCCCCGACTCCTAGCGGGTCGGCTTTGGCCTGGTGGGTTTCCTTCCCTCCCAGCCGTTGATAAGCGCAGCCTGATGCCTTTCGCCTCTCCAGTCTGTCCAGAGAGCCGCTGGGCTGCCGGCTGCGCGCACGAGCAGCCGTGAGGCAGAGCTGCAGTCTGGGCCTCGCTGGGGCCGGGCGGCAGCGGGCGGAGGAGGGAGAGGGGAGCCCTGCTGCTCGCAGGGAAGCTCCCCCAGCTCAGAGCCTCACAGATAGTGATAGTTGCATGAACTGTTTGTGGAGAGCCTCCTGCAAGCCCCCCAGCAGATAGAACCCAGGCTCAAGTGGAGTTGTCTTGTTTTAACTAATACCTGATGCTTGAAGAAATAGTAGATGCAGCCACACACCTACCTGGAGTTTGCAAGAGACTGAAGAAGTTAGATGTGCAGATCCTCACGGTGACAACAGGTTGGACACAATCGCAATAGCAGATAAGATCATTAAATGCTACTTTGAGCAGTGCTTTTAGACTGCTACCCATTGCCTTTTATAAATACATGTGATTTGAAACAGTTACTATTTTTATCTTTTCAAATTCCACAACAGGACTAGCAAAGCGATTCAAAGGTCACAAGGAGTGCACCAGTGCACAGAAGGACAGGGCTGTTCAGAAAGCACACGTTTATTATTAACGTCAGATACCTGAAGTGGTTACTGCGTTGCTTGTCTGCCCTGCTTTGCTCGCTTGAGGAACAACTTGAGTGTCTTGCTGCCTGAGGCTTTAAGCACACAAAAGAAAAGGTGAAGCTTGAAGCATAAATACAAGCAGCCATGCTGCCAGACCACCTGCTTCAAGCAGTGGCGAATGCAAATGCAAACAACATAAGGAAGAGGTGCCCTAACGACACTCCCTTTATGTCCTCCCACCTTCTAGCGATCCCTGCGTTAAGGCTTTTCTGAGACAAAAATAACTGTATTTGATGGGCTTTTCTTCCCATTTCTGTTCTATTTATGCTCTAAGCTTCTAAGACAATGTGTTTCCACGGTTTAATTGTATACCACCTGAAAAACACTTCCTTTCATGTTCCAACACATTGCCTGGTAAGAACAAGGGGCACAATACAAAACGAGTCCTTAGAAACGGTGAGTGAGAGTAATTTTCGATTTATTTATACCCTTTGTGGCCACGAATGTCTTCCAAGTCACCTCCTTTGCAAAGCAGAGCTGCAGCTTACCTAGTTCTTTTTCCACACTCGTGATTGCCATTTTCCCTTCATTGACAAGAAATGCACAGCATTCAAGCTCTGGGCGATTTACAGAATCAGAGAATCGTTTTGGTTTGAAAAGACTTTTATGATTACCGAGTCCAACCATAATAATAAAGAAGGCATAATGATGGTTTTGCTCTGTGGTATATTATTTCCTCATGATTTTTTTTTTCTTTTTTTCTTCCCCATGATTTCTAAGAAGGGAGCAAGGTTTTCGAAGAGTAGTGCTAGATGTTTCCATGATCTCTTCCTCACAAGTAACACCTACGTTAGGCTTATCTTTGTTTATGAATAGCCACAGCTGTTCCCTCCTCAGCGACTTGCAGTCCCCCCTCAAGCAGTCACGTCTTCTTACCATTAATTTGTTCCTTTAGTAGCACATAATTTGACAAAGTTCCCTGCAAATTTCAAATAGGGGACCCTCCCCACTCTTTGTGTTTTTTAGTGGGAGTTACTGATTTAATGAAGATTGTTAAAGATCTTGTTAAAGATTTTTCTAAAATATTCCTTTTAATGCCTTGTACCTCCTGACCCTATAGCCTTCCTGCTCTGACAAGTTTGAAAAAGGGTTTTGCAAAGGCTGTGACAACAGCAAATTGTCCAATCTTTTCATGTTCCTGTCTATCACATCTAGCTCAATGAAGCTTATTTTTTTGTTTGTTTGTATATAAAAATCCTATGATTGCTATAACTTAGTGGTTTCTGTTAGGGTGCTGTTTAGCCTTGCTCAGGTGTTAAATAACTGAAAAGACTAAACAAAAACCTCTCGCCTGCAAGGGTTTAGTCTGCAAGTAACTTCTTTTGATTTCCTCTTTGAAAAAAACTTCCTCATTTTTATGTCCCACCCCTTTCAGGTAAACACCATCGATTTCCCTGTGTTGTCTTACTTTGAGCCAACGTGTGCGAGGCAAAATCGACACAGCTTTGACGAGCGGTGCACAGATCAAACTGAGACAATCCACGTTCCAGGATTATTTTCAGTAGTGCTGGTACGTGTTTGTTTACATCAGAAAAGCTTTTTTTTGCTGTTTATTAAAGCGGTGTGTGCTTTTGGATTATGCCTCTACAAATGACCTGTGCAGGCTGTTAGAGCTAAGGATGTCGCTGGTGTTTGCTGGCTGCCCGTTGTTGTTCTTACAGTCCTGACTGGGATCTCAGGTGTTTCTGTCATGCTCCGGGAGTTTAAGGAGAAGAGATACCATTTTTTGTTTTGTGCGACTTGATGGAACATGGCAATTCCAGAATTCCTAGGGAGTGTAGCACACTGTTGCTCACTAAGGAAAATAATACACTTTCACCATCCCACATCTCCAAAAACCTACAGACTAGTGATACCATACCACCACTAGCAGCTGCTAACACAGGAAGTTCTGCTCGACAAACCCTTCCCAATGGCACTTTGTAATGAAGACTCTTAACAGTCCTTTCGTGCGCAAAACCTGTCACCTTCCCGGCAGTTCCCACCTGCCAGAACATAAACCCCGCCAAAGTAAACACCACCTCCGCCCAACGGCCAACATCCCAGGCCGGGCCTGCGAGGTCAAGTGCTAGAACTTTCCCCANGGGCTTGGCCGGGCCTGGCGGAGATTCTCCCGGCTCCGGATCGCGGGCGCCTCTCGCCGTGCCCTGCCCGCTGGGCCTTGATCGTGGCGTGTCCCCCGCCGTTCGACGAGGCCTTGCGGTGAGACGGACACAAGTCCCGGTCCCGCAGAAGCAGCTGTTCGTGGCCTGCAGCGAGGCGGGAGGCGAGCTGGAGAGCTGCCTTCTCTCCCCTCTACCTTGGCATCCTCCTGCTGCTGACACCGTCCGGTTTATTCAGACGTGCCTTTCCCTAAAGAGGGCTTTTTCTTGTGTTGTGCCTGTTAAAGCTCTTTACGTCCCGTCCGTATCGTGTGTCATCCCCCCACCCCGCCGCGGTGACACTTTAAAATTGATAAAGCTGGTGATAAACAATGACAGTTCTCTAAGACATATCAGCCTGAAATGCGAGAGATGCTACTTTAACCTTTCACGTACCCGAAAGTATCAAAAGGTTAAGGTAAAGTGATTTCTGAGTGAAAAGTGATGGAAAAACAACACACCCTGCGTACAGAAGAGTAAAACCTACAAATTAGTTTCTGTTGTCATAATTGTATACTTTTTTCCTTCAAAAATGACTCTCACCTCCTCTGGAAATTTAAAGACCTTCATAATGCTGGTTAAAATACTATTTTGTTTGCAAAAGCAACATATAAGGGGAAAAATCCAGCCTTAAGAGACCACAGATGATTTTTTTTTTTTTATATTTCTTTTTTTTTCCAAATTGAATTACTGACAAGGAATATAGTAGAGGCTACATGTACACTTTGAATCCAGACCTCCAAAGTTTTGGGAAAATCGGTTTGTTTCTGCACACTTCTCATTGAGCTGAGCAAAGCATGATGTTTATGAGAACAGCTCCATGGTCCATATCCCTAAACAGCAAATATATAATAAATGTAGTTCTTGAATTTAACTTTCATGAAGAATACTTATATTAGCAGCCTTGTCCTTGTCCAAAAGTGTTAGAAAAACTGTTTATAAGGAAGGAGCTCGTGTATTTCAAAACAGGTTAGGTAATTTCTGATTCTTCATGAACGATGTATCAAAACTTATTTTGTTAAGTCCTTCAAGGTTTGAAATTTCTGACTATGTAGCCAGACAAAGATTTGCTTTCTGTTATGCGGAAGAACAAAATCTGCCCACTCCTGAAAGACCAGAAGTGCTACAACTGCGTGGTCGATGGCGATACTGATGTGTAGTATTGTTCATCACTCTCTGTCCATGTTTCCATCTGAAGTAAACGGGACATGGAGCACAAAGCATAAAACATGATCAATATTTTGGATGATTGGGATCGTGTGACTAGGATTGACCACCTGTGATAGAGTCAAAGTCACTTCACTGGGTTCCACCCTTCACTGTAACTGTCTCTATTTCTGTGCCTTTCTGTTCTGACTTTAGTATGTTTTGCTTCTTCATTAGATTGGGTTGATGTTGCCAATGATCTTTTAAGGAGCTGTCACATAAACCAGCATATAAAGCATCTCTCCGAATGTGGTGCTGATGTGTTTATTTGTCTTTATGAGGCGGTCTTGGGAGAAAAAGTACCAGGTGAGACTGATATTTTCTAAACCAGCTTTTTTTTTTTTCCTTTTTCCTGTCAATTTTGTAATGAATAAATTGAAGTTTGCAGAACTTATTACAGACATAAGGTATTTTAAAGTGCTTTTATCCTTCCAAAGGCAAACATGTAAGATTGTCATTCTTTGAGAAGATTTAAGTAATACTAGCTGGTTTAGTTTGTTGGTTTTTTGTTGTTTTTTTTTATTTGACTGGTATGGATGACAGCTGTGAGAGAAGTTCACAAGTATAGCCACACCAAAACTTCTTCTGTTGTAAATTAGGTCTTGAAAGCCATACATAGGCACAATACCTTTGAAGGGTGTGAATTCACACATTTCTTTTAAAGAAGTGTTAATACTGAAGCCCGTTCTCATAAAATGCTTGATACTTATAGGCTGCCAAGAGCTAAGCTGTGGTTTTACTCTGGTTTAACCCAATTCTCTCTGACTTCAGTGACAATAAGCAAGAGATACAATTATGTGTTTGCTTCATGGTAAACTGTCCTCTTTGGGAAGTGTTGAGACTCCTACTTGCAGAAGGCAACTGCAAGAGGTAACTGGCAGCTATAAGTAGAAGTCCTATTAGTATAAGCCCAGAACTAAAAATAATGTTGCTCCTAATGAAGTCGAATGCATTGCAGTTCAACTAGTCGCTGGCAGGAGGAGGAGACCTTAACACAAACTGCAGTTCCAGTCTGATGATCTGACTGATGTGTGTGCTGGCAGCGAAGGAGGAAAAATACTTCAGTAGTTTCTCAACTCAACACTTAAGCTGATAAAATCCTCACATCTTCCAGGGGGTGTTTGAAGTTTGTACTCAGTATTTATAACAGATTTCAAATGACCATATGATATTTGGGCTTTTTCACCAAATACACAAGGTACTGAGAAAATACTGACTTGTAAATGAAAGTTCAAGTAGTTTAGTCAAAACATCTGCAATAAACTATCAATGCCGATAGCCTAAAATCTATTATTTATTTTTAAATAGATCTCATAGCTACTCCTAGAAGCCAAGAGGATGATGCACATAATGTACAAGCAGTGATAGATTCCCTGGCATTGGACTATTTGCAGGTCAGCTTGTCACACATCACTGGTAAGTACTCATTTTAACGTAGGCAAACACCAGCTGAAAATCTGTGGGGTTGAATTGGAATGTTTTATAAGAACCATATGTTATAAAACATGTTTTCATACTTACATGAAGGGTCCTTTTCCTGTAGGGTCCTTTTCCTGTAGCGAGTGTCATCAAAACACTGAACCCTTGCCTCGGACATCAGGTTATACATTTAAACAGCAAGCAGAGAATAAGCAGAGAATAAACAAGAGCTGTCTTGTATGACACAGACCTGTAAGAACTGTTCGTTACCAATCATCCTTTGCTTGTCTGCTGAAGTGTTACCTGGAGTCTGTTACTGGCTCAGTATTTTTCTGTATACAATTAAAGCTCGGAGACTGGGTTTTAAAACATCAGCCTTGAGGTTCAAACTCGTTATGGAATTTTATAAAATTGGTGAGTGAAGACGTGACTCCTGTTGTGTCTGTACTTTGTACACAGATAACAGCTTGCCCTCAGTATTCATATGTGTAGTCTCACATCACAGTCTGCAAAGAATGAAAACTCCTTGCTTGATATGAAGTAGCTCTTTCTAATTTGGCTCCTGGGCAGTGTGGCTGGTATTTGCAATCCTGCCTGCCAGGCCGCAGGCTTGGTTTATGCTGTAGCTTGTATGTATAAGAAAATATTAACTACCAGCTAGCCCTAAAAATATCCCTGATTGATTGATTTAGTGAAAGCAGGTATAGCATCAATAATCTTTCACTTAATAGATACATAACTTTAAGAAACATTTAAGATACCTTAAGCTCATGTATGTAGCCATAAATGAGTGGCAAGACCACTTGTCTTCTGAGCTGACACCTTCACAAGAATTTCTGAGCACGCTTTTCCAGAAAAGTCCTGCTTTTGAGAATTTTTCTTATATGAAGTACTCAGTATTAACATGTGGCAGTATCTTCTCTTAAGGTGAGAACATTGTGAAAGGAGAAAAGGAATCTATCAGAAACCTCCTCGAAATATTTGATGGTTTGTTAGAGTATCTTACAGAAGAAGTAAGTGAATCTTCTTCTCAGAATGGAGGTGAGTAGACAGATGTCCTAGAGTAAGAGATTATGTCCTGCTACTGCTGTATTACAGAGAGATTACTTTTATTCTGTTTGTCTGCTATCAAGTTAGCTTGCTGAGGGCTTTGTTAGATTCTCATGACCATAGTTCCCATAACAGGTAAAACCTGTTTCTTTGCTGTTCTCCTCACTAGCAGCCAGAGGAAATGATATCCATTGGAAGAGACAAGCTTTGTGAAACCCTATTTTGGGATACTCAAGGTGTTTGCAATGTAGCAAAGATGGTTTTTTTGGTGGTTTTGCCTTATTTATAACCTTGACAGGGCAGAAGAGGAGAAAGACTGAAACTGACCACAGGGGAAGAAATTTCAGTGGCCAAACTGAGGATCTACACTCATTATTTTCATAAACAATAATGATAAAAATAATTTACTTCCCCCAAAACTTGTAAAAGGCAAGGATTGGAGAACATAATCTTTCTGCTTCATTCTTGTGGCAGAAGCCTCCTCCAGACAATTCATCCTCTATTAGAATGCTGCTTTTCAGCTTGCAAGGCAAATGATTTGTGGCTGGGATTACATTTTACTTACTAGGAGACAGACAGGGGGATGCCTTAAGCTTTCCTGTGACATGGATCTTAGGAGCAGATCCATGGCAGGGGCTATTTTGAGGAAAACTCTAAACAAGGGGAGAGAGGCTACTCAGCCCTTTGGAGGCATCATCGTTCCCGCAGAGCGAGTACTGGTCTTCCTACCTTAAAGCTGACAAGTGCTGTCATCACTGGCTGCTGCACCTGGTGAGTGAAGGGGAGCACGCTTGGTGGCTGGGACAATTGCCTCCTGTCCTGTCTCACTCTGGATGGCAGGAGCAATTTCCAGTGCCTGCACCTCTGCTTTTCCCTTCTCTCAGGCTGCCAGTGCTGCTACCCACTAGGTGGGTAAGTGGCTCTAATTTTCTAGTTACAAATAGAGGATTTCATTGTTTTGAGGAAGAAGAAAGGGGTTGTTTATAACCGAAACAACAACAGTTGTGTTGCTTTTCCAAACTTACCGTAAAAGTTTCCCAGCCCCTCAAGGGAAGCATGACCTGTCATCATTTTATATACTGTCATTATAATGTTTTGTTACACTTAAACTGTTCTGAGAATACTGGCAATACTTCTTAGTTAATAACTAGTAGTTTTCCTGAAAATAATTGTCTCTGTTATTAACAGATGAGGCAAATGTGCTACCCGATCATCAAATTCAAATTGCGTCTCAAGAGCAGCTGGAAAGCACTGCTGGGCAACTTAGGCAGCCTTCAATATTCTCATCACATGAAGGGTAAGAGCAAGTGTGAATATTTGCATTGACACAGCGATTGACTATTTGTGTATTTGTAGAAAAACTAGGAGGTTTTTAATAGTATGCAAGTAGGAAAGGTACTGATTACATACATCAAGTGGAATGTGAGGTAACTTTCTCCTTTAGCTGGGCAGCAAAAGGGCTAAAATTAGATCCAGATTTTTTTTGCTCTTGAAGAGTACTGACAGCATTTTCTTTCCCATAAGTTTACTTTACCTGTGGAATGAAACTTTTTCTGTTTTAAATTCCTGTATTTTAGTTAAACTGTATTCAATTTATCTTCATGACTTCTACATTGGTTTGTTTGGTAGAAGCTGATCTCACTTTCTAGACTACAGTAGCCAGCTGCCTGCCAGAGTTGCCAGGCTTCTGCAGCTCCATCTTGTGGACTGAAGGGGCCAAGATTTTTAGAGTAAATATTTTACGGTTTTTATCTTCCTCTCAGGTCCCGGTCAGCCTTTTTTGTTCCATCTTGTGATTCAGATGGATCAGAGTCTACCAGTGAATTAATTAGACTTGGAGATACAGCTCATTCATTTTCCAAGAGAGAGGAAGGTGAGTTTGGATGAAAAATATTTAAGACTATTCTGTAGTAATATTTTTAGGGTTTTTTTTTAAGTAATTTCCTTCAGAGAAATACTTTTTAAAATAAAACCTCTTATCTTACCGAAAAAAAAAAACAACAAAACCCCAAACAGAAACAAACCCACACCCTAAAAACCCCAACCCACAATAAGTAACTGTACCTGTGGTTGATCTTGCTGAAGTTAAAATGTAGATTTCCTAAAGTATTGCAGACACAGTTTTTCTTGACTCCAGAGCTGCATTAGCTGGGTAAAGGTTTGTTGTTTGATTTCTAATTCAGTGCACCCTACAAAAGCATTCTATTTTGTTCAATAGAATAAGAGATTTCTGAAGCCTTTAATTTATTTCATGTATTGCTGTGTAAAATGTATTATTTAAGACTGTCAAAAGAATAGTAAGTTCATTGTTAAGAAGACTTGCTAGGAGTGTGTGCCACTTACAAACATAATGGGTGGCTCTGGAACAAATAATGTGCAGACTACTTAAATGGAGTCCACTCCCAGTTCCTGTAAGAATATTCCCATTCTTGTTGGTAGTTAATATCTCCAAACAAAGGCATAAAGAAATATTATGAATGATGAAATTTTTATTGAATCGAATTTCAAGTAGGAATTTAACAGACCTATTTCGATCATAGTATGGATTGCTAACACCAAGCTGTTAACATACCAAATGTGAAAATTGTCCATCTAAACAGTTCATAGCAAGATGCCGTATAGTTCTTAATCTTTCTCAAACATCACTTCCAGGATTCCAGTTGCCTGGATTGTTACCAGTAGAAAAGGACGGGGAGGTAGAAGAAGCTAAAAACTCCGAGGCTATCGCAGCATTACCCAGACAGCTTTTGGAAAGTGAAAGCGCCAGTGTGAAGGAAAAGGAAGATGGTGAGTATTCATATCAGCTTCTGATAACTAGTCTACCTGATTTTGACTAAGGGATGCAGGATACTAAGGTAGTGTAGAGGAGAACCTTAGTCATTAGATATATTTTAAAATAAATAAATCCTTTTCAGAAAATGGCTATTTTAGTGTCCTAGAGTATGCAGAGTATTTCTGCTTAGCTAGGATTCAGCTTCTACGTTTTTCCTTTTGTGGTTCAATAAGCAAAATACTAAAAGTGAGAAGTCCTTGTAGAAGTATCCAAAAATCATGTTTTTAAGGGAGTATCTCTGTGAACATTTTAAAAGTAACATTTTAAGGCATAAAAATGTTACAGTGCTGTTCTATGGCGTGCAACAAAGATGACAGCTAACGTTATTTAGGTACATCCATCTAATGTATATGGAGAATATACAAAAATGACACTCTGCTTTCACAGATAACAAAGTTCTTCCTCTTTGTCTCTTAAGGATCAGTGGAGTCTGTTGATACTATTGAACCTCAGAAAGAGAGCCTGGGTGCCAGTGCTACAAAACTCAGGGAGCCGATACAGCAAGCGATTCCCTTGCTGCCACCGTTTCAGCCTGTAGAAGCCAGGCCTCCTTATCCTGGATGGAGAGATTATCGGAGCTCAGACAGCCTGTCAGCAACTTTGCCTAACAGCCATGGAGTGAAAATTCCTACTGTAAGTAAAAACCTAATCTTTGATTTTTTTTTTTTTTTTTAATTATTAGTAATCAATACTGCTTTCAGTTTAAAATCTTCGAGTATACTTGCAGAATGGGAGTAGCTGGTGTCTGAAGAACACTCCTGAATTACCAGATTTTATCTTTGGTTCAAAGACTTTGGGATTGTGGGCTCATTCTTCCCTGAGTGTCTAGAGAGGAAAATAAAAAAATTAGGATTGATTTTCATATGCAGTCAAACCTAATGTATGACCTTCCTGTTACTCCCATGTAGATTTGTAGAAAACATTTTGCTTTTTATTTCAGCTTGAAAAGTCACTGACACAAAGAGCTGACGATGTTTCTGGTAGTCTTCCTCTATCAAGGAAAATCCCTGGTGAGAGAAAATTTTGCTTCCTGTAGGGTAACTCCTTAAGATCAAATGTTGCATTTATTTTTATTGGCATGACAAGAAATATGGTTTTGAAACTACTAGTGCACTCTTTTTTTTCCTTTGAATTTAGCCACAAGTTCCTATTTTCTCTGTTTTATAGAGAAACAAAATTAGGTTACTATTAAGCTGTTAAATGTGCTGGAGAAAAATAATCCACGTGCCCCCTTCAACTCCTTTCTTAGCTAATCCGGTTAAGATGGGCCTACATGACAGAAATCTCCTCTAGCAGATAACTCCCCTGAGTGAGCTTATTCTGACCAAACAAGCCAGTTTCAGCTCTAGGAAAAAAACATTAACTGCTACTGTAGAAAAGGTTTAGAAGCTACTTTTCAGTGCTCATTTTCTCTGTTGCCTGGGAAACACTGCTTACCTTTCTAGTTTCCATGGCATTCCCATGACACTCAACATTCAAAAATTACCAAAATGAATGTCACGACTGTGTAACCACAGTTGCTTTGTCATTCTGTTCTCTGAATTCTTTGGATCCAAGGGCTGTGGATCACATCTTTAACTTGTTCCCCCATCAGTAGGCACAGCGCAGTCTGTACCACCAGCTAACACTTTCCTGTCGTCTGCTTCTGCAGTGGGAGACCTGATGATATCAAATGATGCTGAGGATGATGTGGCAAAGGTAGATCTTCCATCTTTACCTTATTTGTGGAAGTTCAGTCAATGTTTTTGGATTTCTGCTTAATTCTCCTGGTATCTCGTGGAATTTCTGGACTTTTCTTCAAACCAGCTTCTGGCTTGCCTTCTTCCATATACAATCAGTGCCACAACAGTGTTAGATTGTGACTGTGTACAGTTTATAAGTCACATTAGTTCTTTCTGGAAGTGTTTGCTCCAAGAAGTATAAGTGCCAGTACCTATAGAGTTCTAATTTATCACAGCCAAATAGTTACTTCTTAACTTGGGTTTGATCAAAGATGTATAAAACACAGGAGTACAGTCATGTCTTTTCTCTAAAGTATATCAGTAGTATAAATAAGCAGAAATTTTGTTTTTTTGGGGGTTGTTCAGACTTGAATAAAGTTCAGATTTTGCTCTCTTCCTAAAGATCGCTGAATTGCCTGGCTCTGTTCTTTGCTTTTATTTCCTTGCATTGTCCTGTGCTTTTCAAAAACCACATAATGCAAACCCCAGAAATTAATCAGCAGATACTATTTTGTGCTTGCAAAAAAATGCTTGTATAGGAAGTTCCTTGCTCTGGAAAACACTTTTTTTTTTTTTTTTTTTTTGCCTTCTGCAACCACAAGAGGTACTCACAGACTTCATTTGTCCCAATAGTTTCCCCAGCCTTTACTTCTATGTTGTCTGTTTAACATGTTGTCCGTTTAAAACTCCTGTTCCTTTGGTGTATTTGCAAGTATACACTTGCCAGTTCCCAATGACTCCAGTACAAACACGTTAAGTTACCAGGCACTACTAAACCAGTGTAACTAAATAGCTGTTGTAGGATCTCTCTACTCACATGACCTCTGCTATTTCTGAGCTTTACTGTGAAGATCTTAATAAAACCTTAATTTATTCTCACTCATTTTCCTAGGTTCCCTGGGTATATAAGACTTCATCTGCTTCCTCTTTACATCAGGAACTCTCACTACGTGCTGAACAAGTAACACAGACTCTAAGACCTGGATCTAGATATCTGCCTAGAAAGGAAAGGCAAGTTCTGGTTTTTGGTACTGAGCCAAACCAGCACTTTCATATACGTGCCTGTCATCTCTCCCTCCTTTTAAAATAAATGTTTTCTTCCTTGGCTGCATGACAGTGATAGACTAATTTTAAACAAAGATGTTTTTAATTTTAACAGATTTTTACATTTTAATAGAAATGCAGTTTTCTTAAATACAGGCACCTACACATTCAGCTTCTACTTATCCTATAAAATTGTGCACTGAAATTGTACAAGGTAATGCTTATCTTCGAGTTGTTGGAAGAGAAATGAAATCTGTTTTCTGGTTTAGCAGATACGAAGATTCTACCACAGATTCCCTTGAAGAGTCTTCTCCCCACAGCACAACAAAGGAAAAGCTGTCCAAGCAAGAGCTTCATGATGTGTCAGAAACACTCTCTCGCAGGTTAAATGAACTAGATTTAGTAAGTGAAATCAATTCTTTCCGTGTTGTATGTGAGCAAGCAACCCTTGTCATGACAGTGGAGAGAACCAGAGGAGAAATTTCATACTGATGAAAAGGAAATCTGCAACTAACACAGTTCTGAATTTTGAATGAATACTGAACCTGACCCCTCCAAAATCTGTCCAATAGATGTTACAGAGAGCTCTGAGTGGGCACACCAGAGAAGAAGAGTTGACAGATGACGACAAGCTGTCTCAGCACAGTGACAGTGTCATGGATTATCACAGAAGGAAAGCTGAGCGAGGTAACAGTTTTTATGCCACTTAAGTATTAGGATGGAAAGGAATAATAAAAAAAATCCTTCTCATGTGAAACTGATACACTGAATTTCTCACAGTTACTGAGTTTTATATAGTTACCGAATTTTATATTATTAGTTCACTTCTATTTTGCTTAGATCCAAACCTGAGCAACAGTGACAATGACAATGAAGTTCCCATTTAACGCTTAAGTAGCCATGGTAAAACTCTACTGAAAATACAAGGCAAACACAGCCACAGTAAAAACATACAGAAAGTGGGAGATACAAGCTCATTGGCCGGACTGTGATTCCCAAATGAGAGCCTGTTCACAGCACACTGCACTGCGGGTTCCTCTGCGCCCAACACAGCGTGTACATCACAGTGTCTTACAAACGTATTATGCAGAGGGGGTGTTGGTGGTAATAGGATTAAATATCCACCCTGTATGTACACCAGGATATACAGCTATCCTATAGCCTGAGCTAATCCGCATGCACAACTTTAGACTGCGAGATGGAGCTGTTTGTGACCCTGGCATAGAGAGTCTTTCACCTTGCAGCTAGGCACCTTTGCTATTATATAAGCCCTCAAATTAGCAGTTTGGAGTAGGGATAATTCTAAAGGCAAAGGCTTTACCTTTTTGGGGGGTTGGGGGCTTTTTTTCTTTGTTTGGCTGGAAGTTGTTTTTTTTTTGTTTCAAGTTAGATTCTCAATGACTCACCTTTCCTTACAGACACACCACATCTAAGGTACCCAAGCAGGCCACGATCCCTTTCTCCATCCTCACCTTCATCTCAGCATCAGTTCTTTTCTGAGTTAGAAGATAGATTTTGTAGTAATGGAACAGGCCAAATAAGGAAAATACGCAGCCAGTTGCAAAAAGAAAAGGATGAAAGAACAAAAAAAGCAAAGGTAATTTCTAGGTTAGACCTATTCATCATTCTTTTCAACAGTTACACTAATACCAGTAAAACTGAATACTCTTACTTAGTGGGGGCATCTGGCCTACTTTAGTAATTTTGTCCTGTTATATTTGTAGACTGCTGAGGAAAAGCCTTAAACCCCAAATTTGGGAAGAAAAAAAAAAAAGTTGAAAATGGCAGAAGCTGCTTTGATCCAAACAAGTTAATAAGAGAATCATACGGAGGGATTATTTTCACTGAAACGTCCTCTTATTTTTATTTGCTAGATGGTTGCTAAAGCTTATAAGGATGAACTAAGAATTTATGAAGCTAGAGAGAGGCTTAGACTTTCCAAGCTCAGAGAGGTCATCAAGGAAGCGGTACGTGATGTACTGTGGTGATTGTTGTTGTATATAACTGTCTAGATGGTTTGTCCAGACACTGGGTATGTCTTTTGGGTACAAAGCCTCCTTGACTTCCAGTGTCATAGTTACAGCAGCACATACAGCACAGCCCCATGGCTGGCTTAACGAGGCTGGCGCCCCTAGACACTGTAGACAACCTGCTTAATATTGTCGTAGTCTCCTTTAACTACTCTGAAAGTTGGGTTTGCGCAAGGATGATTCTCCAATGGTATGAATATAGCAAAGGGGTTTTGCTACTTTCTTACATAAAGCTGGCACAGCAAAGAACCTCGGCTGGAAAGCTGTCCTACCGATGTCATAACACAGGCTGCACTGGCTCTTCTCAAAAGCCAGCCATAGCCGCTGCCGTAGTGTGAAGTGCTGCAAAGAGCTGAGGTTATGCAAGAGGGAGATTTAACCTTTATTTGAACCCTGACCTGCATTTGGTAAATTCTGGCTTTCTGGAGAATCCAATGAAGTATGGTCCAAATTCTCATTCTGAAGTTTGAAAGACATTTAAGTTCTGATAGTCAAAGCTATGTGATCTATCAGTCTTTCCCTTCTCATACCTGTTCTCCATCTGTTTTACATCTGCTCCTAAGGAACAAGAATACAAAGAAAACATCTTTCAAGAACCTCCAAAAATGCCTCAGCCAGTGAAAGCTTATTCTAGAAAAACCACACCTCGGAATCCCAAATACAGCCAGTGGATTCCAAAACGAGGGACTCTGAAGCCAAAGAAAGCAGCTCCAAGTAAGAACTGCAAAACTATACTTGGTGGAAAACTGGCATCTTTTGAAAGCATGTGTTGAACTCCAAGAATAAAGGCATTAGTCCAACATATACCAGTCAGCTGTAGCGTTTTCCCCTTCTTATGACCTCTATATGTCTGGATTTTTATTAGGGAAGATAATGCTTTAAGTAAATGTAAACCACCAATGCACCATCAAAACTATGACCCATTTGCTACCTTCTTAAAATCCTCTGGATTATTTTCAAGGCTTATTTCCATTACTGCTACTCCTGTGCTTGTTCCACTATAGTCTGAGGTCAGTCTGCTTTGGGTTTTTTTCTGAGCATGTATCAGATTTAAAACGGGTCCTTTAGCTTGGGTGGGCTGGCGCTGAGCTATGTACAGGTAGTAGAGCAGAATGTGTCAGCTGCTATCAGCTTCCTTTCAAGACCCTGTCAGGGTGATGTTAACGCTGCCACTGGTTTTGCTGAGCAAGTGATGCTCCAGGAACAGCCACCGTGTAAATCACAAGCTCGGGTTTGGTAAATGGCACCATGCACACGTAAGATCCTGGGATAATCCCCTGCGTATCTGAATGGTGCTCAGGTGCACTGCCTTATTTTTCTTGTGTTGAAAGGGCATATACTCAGTTAATACCCTTTTGTTTCATCTTCCCATCACCTTTTCCTGCCACAAAGATGAAAGATGTAATGAGAACGAGCTGGTTGCAAACCAGTTTATTTTATGTCTGCTTACTTGACCTGGATCTGTCACTACTACTGCTGTATTAGCATTATTAAATTGCTGCAACCAGGGAGAGAAACAGATTTAAAATAAAAAATTAAAAATCGCTGATTAGTAATGACCTGTTTGAAGAAAGAAGGGGATACCTGTCTTATTTGGATTGGCGGTGGGAGGGAAATAACACTTGAGCTATAAAAGCAATTCTTCAGCAGGAAAAAAACAAAACATAAAAACAAACCACCACCAAAACTTTGGGATTACTTTCTCCACTGCTGTACTGACAAGAGTGATGTGATGTCCTGCTGGGTTTAGCTTGACATCATAACAACAGCAGGGTGGTTTTATTTAGTGTTCAGTCTAAAATATTTCATAACTTAGGCTGCTGACACTGTCTGGAAGAATTTACCACTAAATGTCTTCTCCAGGAATTTATTGCTTACATCTGTCCTTACCTTCTAGTGAAAATAAGAGATGATGACCTCCTATTTCAGCTACTGGAAGAGTTTCCTCACCTGCATATTTCCCACCATACTATGAATAAAATGTGGCAGCAGCAGCTTGCACATACTGAACAACTTAAGGCAGCTTCTGGCAGAACTAGACCAAAACTCCAAAATGAAGTGAGTAGTATTCTTCTTACCTTTTAAGTGTCAGCAGGGAGAGTACCTCTGACAGAACCTTTAGCAGCCATCAGTTTGGACTGCAGGATAAAACTCACCCTGACTCTGCAGCATCCATGGGCAGGGCACATGCACATCCAAAGCGTGGTATGGAAGGATGGAAAGCTGCGCTTGGTTAAGAGAGGTATCCACATCTAGATGCGTGGGTTCAACTTCTTATCGGCCACTTGAAATAAGGTTCATTTTTTTCATACTAATTTATCTAATACTGCCTAGGATTGCTATTGCTTTTTCAAAAGCATTTTGTAGTTTTATGTCCTAGTTCTGAACAGTCTTTTAGTTTAAAATTTAGTTAGGAGACACAAAAGTTGATTAACTTATGCATGGTAACTGTCAATATAAAACCCAAGACATAGCAGAGGGGCAATGTTTGAAATGTCTGCACACAACTGCCCGTCTTGCACAATGATGGAAGTAATGATTTATTTTTTTTTTAACCTCCAGGTTCAACAAGCCCTAAAGAAGCACGAGCTTCTTGTTGCAATTATTAAAAAAGATCAAGACCATAACAAGAGACTGGTATGTTCTTAGAAGGATGTTTGGTACATCATATAAAAATGTCACGTAGAGCTACCTAGAACGCACGTTCCCTGGTCCATGAAAGCAGCTTTTAGTCATGACAGTTTTATGCCTGTTGAGTAGCTGTGGTCTCAAATGCCACGTAATCTGTTTACTTTATGGCCACTGAGGTCATGGGAATGGAATCCTGTTATTATTACACTGCCCTGTTGCTTTAAAAGTGCAAACAACTTGTGAGAATGTGCAAGGAGGAGAAACTTCAGGCTCCTGGTGTTGCTGGTAAAACCACCAGCTGCCATAGCGATGCTGACTCTTTCATTATACAGTGCTCTTGATGGCACCGCTTTGCTAAAGCAGCGGTGACTAAAACTATAAACCACAAATGCAGTCTTAAAATTACAGTAGGGAGAAAGTCCTTAGTAAAGGACTCTATGTATTTAGCAATGATTAACAAAGCTTTGCCAGCAGCAGTATCTGTCGGAAGCTTGGTGGTCTTACAGCTAGCTACTGTTCTCCCTTTAGCAAGAATTTAAGCAGCGTATCAGCCGACAGAAATGGGCTCAGAATAAGCTGAGAGAGAAGCGCCAGCAAGTTGCTCGAGCCAGGAAATATTACGAAGATTACCGGGTTCAGCTGCGTGCCAAGATGATGCGGGCTCGGACACGGGAAGAAAGGGTAAGGACAAGATGCCTCGCTCTGCAAGTGTGGACAGAGAGCAAGTTAAGTGAACAGTGCGTAGGAACCAGGATTAAATGGTTGGTCAGGCCACAGATTTAAAAGTTCCTTCTTTGGAAACACTGGTACAGTTTAGGACAAGCCACTGTATAACAAGAAGGGATGCTTTAGGGGGTTAAGGGAAGGAGAGAAAGGGTGAAGAATCAGTGTGGAAAAATAGGGCCAGTAACATGAGAAACTGGGGAAATGAGTTTTCAGAAACAGTAGGATTAAGAAGTTGTTCCTATAGTTACTATCCAAAGAAGACAATCTAAATCTTCTGTTAAGGAAACTGATCAAAATGACAGCTTTGTTACTTGCTTATGCTTGTTAAAGTGGACTTTTTGACAGATTCGATCTCTAATTAGGGCTGGACATCAGAGCTAAAGCAAGCACCAAGTTACTACACTCTGCAGGAGCAGACACACAATTCTCATGTTTTAAAATAAAAGACCAGAAGTTTAGTGCATAATCCACTATCAGCAATTTGAGAACTGTCTGCTGCAGGCTGCACCGTAGCTGGTAACTGTTCCTTGGTATAAATGGAAAGCCTGAGTACAGGCTGGAGTTCCTGCTACTGGAAATCTGGATGAAGGTCCCAAAGTTAGACAACAGAATGGAGGGGGAGCTGTAAATCATTCAAAGACCTTGTGCTTGCACTGTTGGGTTGTCTGCTTTAAAAAGTGTAATATACATTTGCTGTTCTAGCCCTTTTCTTAGTCATACGACTGAACTGCCACAAAAGATGTGTTTTATCTGTCAGAATTTTGTAATACAAACACCGCTCGGCTGTGTCTGTACCACCATTACTGGAGACGTAACTACTTTTTGATGGGCAATGACTTCTCTGTCTTCATGGGAATTGCCATTCCATCAGGAGACAGAGCGCCTGAAGAATGTAAATACATACTTAGGAGAATCTGGGCAAGTTTCTTTTTTTCTTTGGCAGATATTTAAAAACTTATTTGAAGAAGGCTTAGAAATTCAGAAGCAAAGACTGAAGGACCTGAGAGCATATGCTCAAGAGAAGCGTGCTGAGCAAAGGAGACAGCATCAAAACGAGCTGGAGTCTATGGAGAACTACTACAAAGATCAGGTAAAGCTCAATCTGCATCAAAGACAGTTAATATTTTTTACTCCAGAAGTCTTTCCTTTTTGTAATTGGTTCAACTCAACCCTGTGCTCTGCTTAGTTTTCCATGCTAGCAGAAGCTTTATCTCAAGAACGCCAAGAAATTCAAACCAGGGAGAAAGCACAAGCACAAGTAAGTTTTCTTAATTTTGTATAAATGTCTTGTCTTTTTACGTGCCCTTGCTAACGTCTGTATTTTCTTTAGATGCTGCAGAAAACAAAGAGAGACTTGAGATCGCGGATGGAAAAGGAAATAGAGCAACTGCAAGCAGCAATAATGCAAAGTGATGATGACACTTTTTTTCGAGAACTAGAAGCAGACAGACTGAAGTCTAGACTTCAGATGGCTTCCTTTCAGTACAGCAAAAGCCGCTTTGTGCAAGACTGATGGTAAATATCACTGCAGTTGTCTCTGGCTGAGATGATGGGAATCTTTGAGAGCTGCTGTAACAGGAAGATGGTGTGGGGATGGTTTTCTCCAAAATACCTACTCTGTCACTTTGACATGACAGAAGCGTAGCTGCTGCTATCTGGGATCTCTACAGCACTTTTATGATCGCCAATAAAAGGTGTTTTTTTTTTTTTAACTACTTTCTACCTTGTTAGCAAGGCTGAGATAACGTTGAGCTTCACACAAAGGAAGTGGGATGAAGTCAGTGTGCTTGAGTGACCTTATCTCAGTGGAAGAGGTGATGGCTCAGTCTCCTCCACACCTGTGCTGATTCTGTTGTTGCTGGAGTTGAAAAGCCACACTGACCCCATTAGCCAGAACTTTCAATTGAAAGAACAAGTTAGAGAATGCCTGTAATGAACTCAGCATAAAAATCGGACATCGAAGGGGGAGGGCTCCTTACTGTACACAACACGGCGCTTGCAGTTTGGGTGTGGCTGGCTTGTTGACAGCAAAGCACAGGCAGCACTGCCTATGCTACAAACATTTTGTAAAAAGCAGTTTGAAATACAAAACAGTAACAATGGCAATTCTAAAGCAGTAAAACATAAGCTTCCACAAGAACTGAAACCTGGGAAGGAATGCTGTCCCTGGGTCCCAACTGTTTCCAACAGGTGTAGGCTCTGTAGGTGTCTCAATTGTCGGATTTCACACAGGGCTGTCAAAACTACACAAGCCCAGGTCTAAAGAAGATCCATTGAAACAAAAATTATCTATTTCATAGGGGAGTCATAATAATGCTATATACAAATGGACCGGTAATAATAACCATGTTTGCTCTTAGAAGCAGATTATTTGGTCAAAAGTTTTGCAAGGGTGCTTGTATTTAGTATCCTGTTTAGTCTGTTTAGGGAAAAGTGGATTAGTTCTAGTTCTGTCAGCGTGAAGGTGGAATAAATAGGGATTAAAAATCCCCAACATGCAGTTTTTACCTTACTTCAGGTTGTAATGTTTGCTCCTAGGCAAAAGTAAGAGCTAACAATAGGCACTACACCTACCTTTGTAGAATCATCATGTGCTATAAATACACTATTTAGCAGAAAATTCCCCTTTCAGCAGCCGTGCCCTATGGGCCCTCGGAGATGCAAATGGAGAGGGATGAATGTTCCAATGAAGACCAAGCTACATTAACATGAAGCTGATAATCAGTGAGGCCCATTACCAATGCAATTTTGTCAAGCAGAGGAGAATACAAATTTTAAATAGTTTATCTTGATAATGAGGATGAACTAAAGTATAATTTTGAACAGGCTCTAGTAGAAGAGTACTTGCTTAAAACTGCTTGTGTGAGAAAGGATATAAAAATATGGGAATTAATTGCACTGTATATACAATATTTAAAGCTTGACACAAAATGGTGTCTCTTAGAGAACTGACACCACACTCAGTGAATTAAGACTCCTGCACTGGGAAGAAAAAAAAAAAAAAAAAAGGACCTAAGCAAAAAATCCCCCAGCTGCTGGAGCTGCTTCCTTTACAGATGAAACAAAACTGCTTAGCATTACAAACACCAAACCCCAACCATACAGAACAAAAAACCTCCACAAAACCCAAACCCCACACCCTGGCTTTAACAACATTTCCAGGGAGTTGCTACAAGCCAGGCTAATTTAAAGTCTTTATCTAAGCGACAACATTTACCAGCTAAGCTGATCAAATTTAACAAGTATTTACCAGATTTATTTACCTTTTTTCTTCCCTGAAGGAAGATGGTTTAGCTCTGCTGAAGTTTGAGACATCTGTTCAGCAACGCTGAGATAAAGCCCTTGCCAAGACACCGTTACATGAAAGCCACAAGGAAGACCTTCTTTGGGCTAGACCATTTAGCACAATCCTTACTGTAGGAAACAGCATGTAGAAAGACACCGATTTTTAAGTATTTTCCTCCTGAAACAAAGTTGAGTTACTTGAAAATTTAACGATATAATTTTTCAGTAAGTATTTAATTAAGAAAGACTTCAAAGTTTTAAAACCATTGATGCTGTGACAGTGCAAACAGCATACAATTTATTGCTCAACTTCTGCATGGGTACATACATTAAGTACTTAAAAACCATTTTATACAGATTTTTTTTTTTTTGTTAAAGCTCATGTAACAGCTGGGTGAAAATACAATGATACCAATGCTAAAACACTCTGTAATAAATACAATGGAAATGATAAACTAAGAACTGTCAGTTTGTGGAGGAGTAATTACACTTGTATGAACTAATTACAACTACGGACAAAGCTCTGAGGATGTGGTAGAGCCAGAAACCTACTACATAGTGTAAAGTACAACAGATGGCACCTGTTAACTATATGGTGCTGTTTAAAATCTGAAGCCATCGGAGCATGCTACGTCCTTAAGCTGTATGATGCATACTTGTGATAGAGAAGCAAAGCTTTTACTTCCATCAATGCAGCCAGTTTAAACGCACCAGAAGTTCAATACAGATGTAGTGTTGTAGAACGGGAATTTTAAAAACGGCTTGTGTGCTCTGGACTTTAGTACGACACAAAAATTTGGTACAAATAAAATCAGTTTAAGGAAACTGAAACTATGTGCAAAAAAAAAAAATTAGAATACATACTGTACAAAGCACCATTACAAAACTCTTTACACCGAGAAATTAAATCCTCTGAAACTCAACCATGTACTGTATATTTGAAATCTACAAAAGTCACTGTTCATAATTAAACATTCATCATGAAAAGCAACAGCATAAAACCAGGAGGTGACATCTCTCTAAAACAACTAAAGACTGGATAAAGTAAAACCCAGTAAGAGGGACACATTGAAATAAATATTCACATTAATCATGGGGTGAAAGTCCAAGGTTAAAATGCAATATTAGGCTTAGCACCTTTTTGAGGGGGAAGTAGCTGACATGATCTTGAAACAAAATTTTGCAAAGGATTCAACCCTTTAATATTTTCAGATAAACACCTGGCTAGGTGATGAGGTGCTTTAGTTAAAGCTCTCGGTCGTTACGAAGGTAGAAGGCACTCAAAATACTTGGTATATTCATCCTCATCTGTCAGCTATGGAAAGTCAAATGTAGATTTGTCTAGTTTTGCCTATAATATATTAAATTTACAATATTTATCTGTGGCAGTTAAAAAACAAACAAAAATGTCTGTGCCATACCAAAACGTTTGGTAGAACAAACAGATGTACTGCTAAGGCTTCTGTGAAAGTGAATGGTACTCATCAGCTGATCTAGAGCCTATAAGCTGCAGAGCTCATCTCCTCCCTGCTCAGAAATGCCTTTAAGACGGAAGGGTGGCCATAACTACGCGTTCAATAAATGCACCGGCCTACACAGGCTGACAGGGAGAAGGTTCCTGGGAGGTGGGTCTAGATGATGTGGTCAGGAGACTCTACAGAGACAGTCTTTCCACAGTGGCAAGGTGAGGTGTCTGGTGCAGAGGGACGCAGCCCACCGTCCCCCTGCGTCACCTAACAGAGTCCTGACCTCACCCAAAAGCTGGATCAAACTGGATTTTACATTTTTCTTGTTTCATGATCAGTGAGGCTGCAGCCATAGCCTGAGTAAGAGCAGGGGACGGGAAAAAAAAATAATTAAAAATCCAATCACTTATGCAAAACTGGAACATATATCCTGTGAAGAGTGGTCGAAAGAACCTGTCTCTGTAAAGTCTCTATAAATAGTAATTCACATCATACCTCAAAACTTGCAGGGAGGGAGGTCTTTGGATGTGCCTAAAGCAGTGGTCCCGGCCACAGGCGGCAGTTCTGAGTAAGAAACACACTGGGCAACCACCTACTTTGCTCTCCCAGGCAACCTGGACAGATGTAGCGGCAGCTTCTCTGGCAACAGCATTACCTGAAAGCCATGAACGAGGGATCCCAACTGCAGAGGCAAAGGTACCAGCCATTTTACAAGAGTGCAATGGGCCCTTGAAATGAAGAAAAAACAAGGGCCTGATACATTTCAAGCCTGGCTGTCAAAGCAAGCTTCTTGGCTTTGTTTACATCCCTAAGCAGCCTCATCTCTGCAGCCAGCCCAGACTGGGAAGCAAGTCTCTTAGAACAAACCTTCCAGCAACAGCTGTACAAAAAAAAAAAATAATCAAATGAACATGTGGATTTGGCTCACCAGATTCTTACCACAATTCTACAAAAGTAGTCCATTGCCCACTATTCTAACACACAACATCCAGTAGTAGTTTACTTGCTGTGGCAGTCAGATTTGGCAGGACAAAATGAAGTTCAAGCTCCATAGAAGAGACAGAAAACGAGCTAGTTCACTGTGTGACTTACACTGCAAAAATGGAACAGCTGTTTACATCCTAGTCTTTCAGCATTTTCAATACCCTTGACTTTCTTCTCATGGGCAGTGTAAAAATAGTGCAGATTTGATGATTAATTGTAACCTAAGTAAAAAAAACCACAACACTGATTGGAAAAAGGAAAGAAAAAAAAAAAAAAAGGCTCCTTATTCCAAATATTCTCACCGCTGAGAGGAGAATGCCACCATCTCTTAAGCAGACTGATTTATCTACACACCATGAGCGGATCATACAGATCTTAACTGACAAATTTCCAAACTAACTTCAAAGTTCAATTCCCTCTACTGGTAGTGCATTTTATTCCCCTTTGAAGAGATCAACCCATGTTATATTTCATATATATACTTACTTCCATCCCTACAATCAATAAATTATGTGCTTCTAAAAACCTCATTTGCAAAGCACATTACACAAACTTCAGTTAATACACCACTTTTGCTGAGCTGTAACTTAAACCCACACGTCATGAGCAGCTAGACAAAGATTACAACATGTTTTACCTGATAAATCTTTAGCTTCAACAAATACATACAATGTGATTTGGCTGCATTCAAACAAACTTTGGTTGACTGGACAGGATGGGTTCTGAAATGAACTGCTGACAGGCTTCTGCTGGCATATACCACCTCAGCAGCACGCTTAAAAACTTGAAAAATGCAGTGTTTAAATTCAAAGTCAAAAGCAACAAAAAATTACTCTTGACAGACTTGTTAGAAAAATGTTGGGTTTTCTTTTAAAAAAAAAAGAATCAAAATATCTACTGTTCATTAAAAAAAGGTCTACCCCACATGTTGACACAAGTACTGTACCAAATACAGCACATGTCACTCACACTAGAAATTTTGTTTAAGGAATCTGACAAGTGATATAAATAGGACCCCAAAACATTGTATTTGTAATTCATGCTTGAAAAATATAAAAAAAGCCCCCTGTGGTAACATTTACCTTGAATTTACATTGCAGAATATAATGTTTTACTATAAGAAAAATGCAGTTAACATGTAAGTGGCTTTAATTAAAAAGATGAATGATTCTTTCAGCCAATTTTATGCAAAGTTCGAATAATCCAAAATATTTTTTTTTTTCCAAAAATAGCAGGTATAGATGCTGTTCAGTATCATACGTTTAAAACAGGCTGAAACGCGACTTGTACCGACTGCTGAAGTTGTGTCTTGGTATCTGAGAATAGAAATCAGGTAGGCAAATATAATAGATTACCTTTTACAAAAATAGTAGTAGTCTTTAAGTATAGAATACTGCTTAACTGTTGAAATGTAGGAAAAGTCAGCATTCTGTATGTTCAAGATAATTAGTTTTTAATAGCAGCTGAATGATCCTGTGGCAGGAACCACAGAACCTATTTTCTTGAAATAAAAAATAATAATAATAAAAAAAAAATTCCAAAGTTGTCCTTTCCCTCCCAGTGTCCTAGTGTAGAAAAGGGAAAGTTTCCTGTATTTCAAGCATTTCTTGAGTCTTGGCTGAGGGAAGGGCTTTCTGGCTGACAGGAGTATAAATAGAGTCTCAGGGAAGCCTGTGAAGGGTCATTCCACAGCAAACCCACATGTTTCTTCAATGGCAGTTAGCAGCTTCTCGTATAGCTTGTCGTAGCTTTCGTAAGGAGGAATGTCTATTCGGTTAAAGCTGGGGAGAAAAGGCACAAAAAAAAGTTTCACTTCTCTGGAACTTCAAGCATCACCTAGCAAAGTTCTGTCACATTTCATTTCATGCACTTGAAACGACGACAAATAAGGATTTGACAGGGCCAACAGAACTTCATCTAAAGAAAAGCAATCTCTAGTTTTCACTCTGTAATGAGGAGCACTTACTATGTCAGAAAAGGGGGGGGGAAGACTACTCTAAGTACAGGGACATCAAAATTGGTCTTGATCTATGTATCTTACAATAGAGACCTGAAAAAGTCTTACCAGGTATGAGCTTTCGGCAAATTATTAGTGCTGGCATCAATCTGGTGTATTGTAAATAGCCGTGGGCCCGCAGCACCTGAAAATCCAGAAGAGATCTCTACTACTACTGTATTGCTTAATATGACAGGTCTTTGTTGCACTGCAATGAGAAAGTAACCAAAACCACACACGCAAAAAAAAGAGATGCTGTGCCCAAAGACAGGTGAATCATAACGGGGAGGAAAAACCTGAAAACAAACTTCCAGTACCCATGAGACAGATTCCTCCCCTCCACCCACCCGTGATAACCACGCAGTTATTTAAACCATCGGAAGATAAGAACAAAGCACTGATAAGGAAGGCGTGCACTACAGAATTCCAACACTTTTTAATTTATCTTCTCACCCTTCCTAGAGAACAAAGCTTCGGCAGCTGTGTCTGTCCCCATTTTACAACAGGTCTGGAGTAGTGGCCAATTCCATTCAAACTCGACAGAGTCACCAAAACACCAACTTCTTGTAATTTTGTTAAATTAATCTGACTGTACAGAGATCCCTTAACCTCTTTGCTGAAGAAAAACAGACAGCAGCACAGCAGGCTTTTGGACTTGGGATACATTGGTCTTCACAAAGGACAGAAGAGGTTACAAGTGCCCAAAACTTACAATTCTTGCCTATATAGACAGACATTAAAGACATAATCCACAGGGTCAGCCTTTCTCCTGGGGACTCTTCCCTGTGCCATACTTTGGTTAAAGTAATTAGGGCCTTAAAAACCTGAATATTCCTCAGCTTCTTATGCACTTGAACATTTTAGAGCTCAAGAACAGAGGAAAAAAGAAAACGAGGGCTTAGAGGAAACAGATTTCTAGAGCAACTGGCTTTTGTATGTGGCAGCTGTTGCCACAGTAATCGTGTTCTGGTGGAATCTTCTACCTGTTAAAATAGTTTATGGGGAATGTCTCCCCTGGGCAGCTTTCTCTCATCTGGTAAGAGGATAAAACAGGGTAATAATTGTGTGGACAGAGCAGCAGGGGTTGCAGCCAGAGCTGCTACAACCGAGACCCAGAGCTTTGCCTGAAGTTCAGAAGACAGGTCAGTGAGTGAGGTGTTTGTTTCTGGGCCACCTGTGGTTATGTCACTCTTACGGTACATGAAGTCAGCACTGGGAAGTGCCTCTGCTGTCAGAACAACAACAGCACTGCATGCTGGTGTTTTCTGGAACCAGACCTCTTCAGGTGATGAGGGCTTGTGAAAGACAGAAATTAAAAAACAGGCTTCCAGAAAAAACATAAGGAGAACCCCACTAAGATCTCCGCTGATCAGAACTTCGGGCCAGGGAAGGAAGTGGTAATTGAATGGAGAGAGCCGTTTACAGCTGAACAAGAAGGTAATAAACAAACACACAAACTGGACTAGTTGTGATTATTATTCATCAGACCATTAAAAAAAAAATAAAATAAAATAAATAAAATCGCTCTTAGAAAGTCCCAGTGCAGCCAACCAGCCTCATTTTCAGCTGATGTTTCTGTGATGTGTCCTATTTGCTTCCTCCAAGCCCAGGCATTTGCAGTTCCTTCTGGAGAAACCCTACCTTGTAATGCCTTGAAGCCCTGCAGAGGCACTCGGGAGGAGCCCGTCACAAACTGGAGAAGTCGTGCTCTCCTCTCTTCATCAAAAAACTCCACAGCTTTCCAGAACCATTTCACGATGTTGCTGTCCGGGGTACAGTGTTTTAACCTAGTATTTGCCTTCCAGTCATTAACATCAATTTTTCCCAGTCCACAAATGATGAGCTGTAAATTGTAAAATATAATTAAATGTGTCATCATTGAGCAATATAAAAATGGTTTTAGAGTGGGCTAATTTTGAAAAACCAACAGATTTTATACCAAAGGCAAATTATAACCTCTCGCTAATCTTAAGCAATGCAAAAATATAATTATTTAAAAAAAAAAAAGTCTTATCTTTGTACACTATCAAGGTGTCAAATGGCTTCAATTAAAATTAAAAAACCTATATATAAAGTCCACCATTATATATAAAGTCCAAAGTCCACCATTTCATAAGCTTATATGAAAATGTCTTGACCTGCCAATTAAATAACCGAAGCACAGATTGCACTGGTGTGTGAAAGCGGATGCGTAATTCACATCTGAACTCAGTATTTCCTTCTGGAGCGTAGCTAAGGGTGCAGACCTCCCAAACTAATCTTGTTCTTGTGACACTACAGACATAATACAAATCAGATTGTCTTTCCTGACCGAGAGCTCTCGGTTCTTCTAAAATGGAGATCCACAATGGATCAGTTTAAGCTCAGCAGGGATATCATTATGAAGATATTTTCCTGTGACTAAGAACATCGGCTCTTCCCCTTTCCTATTCCGCATTTGCAAACCGACGCGGGGTTAAGGACATGGCCGGCTCACTGCTGTTGAATGAGAATATTCAGGATAAAAGAAGAGCCAGCACTGACATTCTAGGACAGGGAACAGAAAAAAGCATGAATAATTTACCTCGTGGCCATTTTATATGGCAAAGATCTCAGCTGAGCCGCTCACAGACTGTACATTAGATTTCAGTTTTATAGCAAGCTTGGGATCTATGGGCTTTGCCTTGAGAGGATATTGTTTGGATGCTGATCTTGACGTTTTGTAGCATGTCTGTTGGTGATGGCACCAGACAGCATCCTTCCTTACGCTGCATTTGCAGGGCCAATGTAGCCTGGCAGGACTCAGCTCTGCAAACCCGCACCGCCACCCCACACCCAAGTCGGTGCAGTGCACTTGAAGGGCTGGGAGCAAGTGGTGGGAGGTGGAAGGGAGTGACAGACTGTTTTCCTGGCAGCACCAAATTTAATATTGTGAAACGGCGCCACGAGAAATATGCACCGCCACCTCTGCTGCAGCAACGCACTCTCAAACAATCTGAGGTTACCACAGATCCTTCTCAGTAGGTTCAGCTGGGTTTTCAGATACAGGGAGAGGGTCTCCTCTTCCACCACTGCAGCAGCTGCTGTGAAATGTCGCCTGGAGGAACACTCTCCTAGCTCTCAGTGGAAGGCACACGCAGGCTCCGTGACTGCGTGACCTGGTCACGTCTGACACGAACGGTACTGCTTGTGACAGCGCACCTGCAAACCCCGAAGCGCTGGGGATGCAGCTTCGCACGGTACTCGGCCCCAGGAGACACCTCAGGCTTTTATTGTTACACTTGACGACATAAGGTAACATTAGTGAACTGACCTCTAACTCTTTCTCATCAAATGTCTTCAGCAGATGTTGTGGGATTACTTCATTAAATCCCTTCTGTAGAGCCAGAAACTGAGCTTCAATTCCTCGTAAAAATCGCCAGTTTACATAAAGTCTGCAAGCAAGTGCAAATTGGTTTTGTGAAAGACATACTTAAATACAATAAACCTGCAATTTGTCCAGAAAAAAAATAAAAATAAATAAATTGGCCTTACTGACAGGAATACACACACTACCACCACTGCACTACCACTTGAAAAGAACCAAAACAACCCAACAACACAACGCTGTCAATTACTTCAAGTAGAAATTCTTCACTACCATAGGAAATACAAAAAACTCCGGAAGAGAGACTGACGTACCTGACGTACTCCTTTTTGTTTTCCTCTGTCACGGGGATGCTTTTGCCATTGGGCTTCAGTTCATGTTGAATGATTTCCCCGTAGGCGTTGTGTTCTACACAGAACGTGTGGTCCAAGACTCCTGTGATGTCATTCTCACTGGTGGAAAGAAATAAGCAAGTGACTCAGTGAAACCATATTCTGCAAATATATTACAGCCATAATTTCTGACAGACTTCATAATTTAGTTTTTCAAAATTACCGCCTGGAAGCAGGTGGTGAACATACATTTTTACGAGGTTATCTTTTAAAACCATAATCAATGTTACATTTTGATAACATGTTAATAGTAGGCAAAAATAATAAATTAAGATTTATTAACTGAGCACTTTACACCTCAGTAATTGTTTATCTCCTCCCGACCTCTCAAATTTGAGTACCTTGAAGCATATTAAGCCTTAAAGAAGCTGAATTGTACCAGAAAGATGTTTCCTAAATCTGCCTAAGCAGGAGATCAAAACACTCTCCACTTCTTTTCAACTGGATTTAGGCACATTATTGCTTTTATGTTAACTGAGACAAAATTCTAACATGGTAAGATCTAATACACGGTACATACAGTATCCAGACCAAGCTGTTATGAAGATCGGGGTCAACCAATTCCATGTCATCCAAAGTGATTGGCTTCCCCAGCAACTGCTTATAGAAAGGCAACGTGAAGCCCCCATCGATGTAGTGCCCGTGAAACACGGCCATCCCCATTATCCGTCCGACAAAATGGAAATACGACAAGTGTTCCTAAAATTGAAAGGCGGTATTAAGCCATTCAGATAAATAAGACCTCCAGGTTATATCTGCTGAATATGAAATGAAGTTTCAATATAAAGGAAAAACCATATATTCCGTTTGGTTTTCATACACAGCACAGAGTATGTTGCTTCCAATCCACAAGACTTACTACAAAGAATCAAAATAAACTTAACTTCTCCCAGAGGAAACATAAGTTGACATCTTGCAGAAAATTAAGAACGTATTTGAGAAGTTTCTTCGTTCAGTACTAAAAAGAAATGATCATATTATTGCACAATTTCAGTCTCTAGCAAGACTAGTGTGAAAATTAGGTTCCTAAGTCTCGAATGCTCTCCAGATATATTTAAGTTCTAGTCACAAAACGCTCATTAACAGGATTCATGTTACCAATCGTACCGGGTTGACTGCAGAGTCTGGGTTGATTTGCAGTGTATAGATATCATCTCGGGAATATTGGAAGAGACCGTAATATGGATTCAACATTTCATGTGACAAGAGGTAGAGCCACTCCCTGAAGAAAACAAAACAATTTATTGTGTACTTTAGACAAACGCATTCCTACACTGAGAATCTTTTCAAAATAGAACGTTTAGTTTAATCTTACTGTTTAACATAAATGGGAAGGAAGTTACAGGAAGCTATCTCTGAACATGCTCAGAGAAGGTTGAAATCAGAATTACAGAATTATTTTTCCTGGCTCAGTAAGTGCACAGAACCAGACAGCTGCTGTATTTCCAGTACAATTAATAGTAATTGATTCACCAAGACTGTTTTACTAGTTATGGCTCATTAGCCTGTTAAAATACTTAGGAATGGATGAAGTGAAAACTCTATTGGCCATTGGCAAACTCAAGAAGCTACAGGCAACGCAGGAGCCTCAGCCCAGAAGTTATTTGCCACAGGCCAGCTGCAGATGCAGAAGATGGGCTGTTGGGGAGCATCATCTGTACTTTGAAATGAATGCTCACGGTAAAAATAAAATGCAACGCAGTGCAAACAAAGAGTACTCCTCAGTGAGTCAACGCTCATTTAGAGAGAGTGGATTCACATGCCAGGGGAATATTTTCAGTGAAGTAAACCGGCCTCTGTGCGATTGGCCAATACTATTCCTAATACTGCTTTAAAACGTGAAGAATATCCTCATATACTCCATAAATGTCACTTTTTATGAGCAAGTGAAAAACAACCTCAGACTGCTGACAGACTTAAGTTGCCTACTAACTACTAGGTTTTAACATTTTGCTTCAAATAGCAGGGACAAGTTGCAACAAAGCTTATTTTTTGATCAAAGTTTTGTCACAAAGGCAAGCACTTAGCGGTATAACTTCTCAGATACCCAAACCTTACTATCCAAAGAAAAATACAGTAATTTCAATAGACAACGAAAGCCCGTCTCTCATGTATGATAGCGAGCTGATGCAATCTGTAACATTCTGATTTATTGCCAACAAATTAGTTTCTTTTTGATGCAGTTTTCCTTTAAAAGACTGTCTGACAATATATATTCTTCTGACATACAATCTGTTACAGAAATAAATAAAACTAAGAATAATATAAAAAGAAAGAGGGCTGATACAAGGCTGGATTAGGATTCAAAGCACAGGTGTAGCTGGTGCGGGGAAGAGAGAGAACCGACTGTGTACCTGGCAACACCTCCATAATCAAGGCCTTCCTCCCCACGGAATTTTATCATTAATCGTTTCCACAGATCTTTTGGCCTCATCTTCATGACTTGCCTGTAGGATTCCTGTAAACACATAACACTTGCTTTTATTAACGGCTCTTTACAGGCAAGAAGCTACTACTGTTTATTAGAAATGGAGTCTCAGACTCCGAGCCCGAAGGAAACGCTACTAAAGGAGACACTATTTTCCTAGACACTAACCAGTTTCTCAGATTACAGACTATTACTTAGGTTTCTACAAATGTGACAACACTTCTCACATATCTGTTCTGCTTGACAAGAACCACCCTCCATTAAATTTCCAGGGGTGTACAGTGATCGCAGCATTCTCTCTCTCATTCTCACATAACGTATAAAAAAATTAAAATCTGTGCCAGTAAACTGCTTTTGTTTTGCATAAAGGTTCACAATTTTCGCAACCTGAAAAGCCAACCGTTGAGCTATTACTTTGGATATAACGCACATATATCTTTAAGAAGCATCTTAAGAACAGAAGCATCAATGCCATCCCAGTAAGTCTACAGAATTGTTCCCCTATCGGTAAGACTTCACCAAGAAAACACAAAAAGAAAGCTGAAAATGGAAAACAAATTCTGATTTAAAAAAAAAATAAAAAAAAATAATTACAACTAAGTTTTGCCAGTTTGATTTATATCCAGTATGGGTGCTCAAATCTTTGGCTTTGTTGAACAGAAGAGGTAGCTGTGCCTGGGACCCAAGATACTCAGCTTGGTTTTCAGAACCAGAACACAGAAATATTCACTGCTGTACAGCAGCCTTTTCTCCCTTTCTTTAGTTGATCATGAACCGATTTGACTGTCTCCAAAGGGAAGACCAATACAAATCTTTCTTGGCTGGGAAAAACTGTGACAACCCAGTGGGGCTATCAAGTTTGTGGGTGAGGTAAAAATGCAACAGGGATGGGTGATTAAAGTTCTCAGTAAGACAGACTGTTCTCCAGAAAATGACAATGAATTATAATCTTTTTTAATCACAAATGTGATTAATGTCACAAAATAAAAGGCAGCTATCCCACCGTGGGCATCTCTGGTCATGCAGAAGCCTGGCCAACTCATAACGTTGGTTTGATTTGGGTTGAGGGAGAGTGGAATAAAATAAAAAACGACTAGAACTGAGACAGATGCTAAGCAATCCAAACTCCCAAGATGAATGTTATTCAATAGTAATTTTACTTAAGTTACAATAGATCAAAGATCACCACTAATTGTTTGGTTTTCAATTTGTACCATTCCCTCAGCATTCTTATATTCAAGGAAGAAGTGAGACAGTGTCTTCAAATACACAAAGTGCTTGGACTCCTTCCTCAGCCCCCGACACAGCACGTACATTTCCAGCCACAGGGAAACCTTTCCTCATTCTTCAACTCCTCTACAGGGTAAATACATCCACTTTAAGTACACAACTGTTCTTAACACCCCCTTGAAACACCCCCTATGCCCATTCACCACTGCTAAAATTCCAGCTTTACCTCCAGACTTCCAAGGTTTCATCTAACTGAATGACTTCCTCAGGCAGTTATGAACAACCCTCCTCCCCTTCCCTCAATGACAAGAAATGGGTCAAATTTTCAAATTACCTCAAAAATCTCTTCCCTAGAGACCTCAATACGACAATGGCCAGCTTGAGGTTGCTGCTGTGACAGTTCTTGCCTCAGGATCTTGAGTTTCTGCACCAGGTCTCGCTTGTACCTTGGCACAGTCAGACACTCTGCCTCATCTGGAAGCTGACACAGGGACACTACCTGCTGCTGCTGCTGGTGTTGCTGATCTTTAAGTTGATTCTGGCGGCTAGAAACAAACACAGCTGTTTGCAGATATTCCAGTCATACATTCCCTGTTTTCTTCTGATGTTTCTTTAAGGTTAAGTCTTTGTAACTGAACTACTTTCGATTTACTACGATTATTACTGCAATTACGCAAAGAAAATGTCCGGGTCCAGTAGAAAATAAATTCAGAGATTTTATCCTGACTAAAGACATATGCTTCTGTCTTTCTTGGCAACTATCAGTTGGTTTTAGGGTTTGTTATTTCTATTAGTACTACTCTACAAAGTATGTAAAAGGTTACAGCGCTATATAATAAGGTATTATCCATGCAATTTTACTGCTAAGCTGCTGACACTGAATTTCTCAGATACCATTTCCACATTTCCTTTGCGTGTTTTGCCTTCCTCCATTTTAAAATTCAGGGATCTGCCAAACACTATGCCTCTAATCTGCAGTCAATACCATAGTCTGTTTTAAATGGCTTGCCTGAAAAAGAGTAAGCTTACAAAAAGATGTTTGTACTGGCAGCCTGGCAACGACCTTGTCCCTTGTACCTGGCCTAGTCTGGGCCACAGGAATGTGGGAGTTCACATGTAACTAATTGGCACAGATAAACAAAGATTTTTACTAGCAATTCTAAGGGATTTTGTAAATCTAACTTCTTACTAGGAAAAGTAAATTAACCGTGTTGCAGAGATGTCCTCTGGTGTTGTTTCTTGTACGCAGTAGGCGGATATTTTGATAGTTTTTAGCAGGGCCTTTCCAAACAGCACAGGATAAAAGCTCTATTCTACCTAAACCATGAGAAGAATATCTCGGTGTGGAACCCTAAATTTACTGGATAAATAAGAAAGGTTACAATTCTGAATGTTTTCCAGTGGAATGTTAATAAATGGGGGGTTTTTTACAACATCGAAAAATATTAGATGGAACCAAACACAGTTTTAATATATTTTAAAATTTCAGTCTATTATCTGTTTTGAAGCAAGGTCTGCTAGAAAGCTCTACTGGCCAACCAAAATTCACCTCCAGCAGGCTTTCACTACAGGAACATTCAGAATTGGCAATTAAAAAAAAGAGGTGGGGGTGTTCCCAGTTTATCTTGTGGTTCTGAACGGCTATTCTGTTATTTGCAAACCTTCTATTTAAAGCAATTTTGCACAAACCACCCTCAAGGGAAACTCCCACCAGGTGACCAGGAGCTCTTTATCAGTAGGTCTCACAATCTAACATTTAGAAACTCTGCAGTGGAACACACTGTAGAGCACTTCAGCAATAACTCAAAGCTTAACATTAATAGTAATACCTCGTTACTCCTGGGCTCTAAGGAGGAAATAATCATTGTTCTAGCTTCTGAACTTGCTAATTCCATAAGGATGAGGATGTGAAAATATTCCTTGAATATGTCTCCCAGAGAAGGTCATAATTAAGCACTAAAGTGAGCATACCTTCACACTATCTTTAATAGTACAAGCGACACAATCCCCTGAATGCCAAACTAGTCAGGGTTGGTCTTAAAGAAACTGTAATCTCTGAAATGAGCATGACTTTAAGATCTATGCATCAAATTAAACCAAACCAAAAACAGGGCAGCACTAGGACGAGAAAAATAAAATGCCATCCTCCGTATCAGACTAAAAATAATCAGTGCAGTATTAGCCAAATAATCTGCAGTGCTTAAAGTTAAATGTAATTAAATTAAAAATAAATTAAATCTAATTTCTTAGGTTGTTTTCACAGCTGAATGACCATGCCTGATTCTGTACAGTGCTGCAGGGATACAACTAAGTACTTCTCAGATGCCATAACTATCAAAAATTATCACAAACTCTTGGCCAAATTTTAAAAACAGAACTGGGTAATAAGTTTGATTATTTTCATAACTTATATCATCATCACTGGAAGAACAAAGTGCTTTACTCAGTTCAGTAGAAAAGTCAGTATCACTCTTTTTATTACGTCTTTGAACCTAAAAAACACTGTCACACCCATCCCACTCAAACATTAAACTTCTTCCTCTGATAACTTACAAAATGCCAGGCCTATGGCAAACTACTTCTCTATTTTTTTTTTTTTAAGAACAAATAAAGAGATAGATGCCTTTTTTTTTTCTTTTTTTTTTTCCCTGAAGCCTTTCATATATCCTGTTTGGTGCAATAAAAGAAAAAAACACCAGAAAAGATTTATCAGGCAGCAGACTTTGCTAATGACACTGTTGGTTGAATTTCTGAAATCCTTCCCTAATGAAAGACAGATGCACAAATGAAAAACTTAAGCACACTGTAGTAGTACATTAAGTTTAAAGAAATACAAAATGGTTCTATGATTTTGGAACTTGAAAGGCAAATGGGATTTTCCAGATAACAACACTAGCTATGTGCTTGCCCTCTACATTACACGTAGAACTTGCCACTATGACCCTACTGCCAAACAAACCTACCTGTGAAGGGCAGTTTTTCAAATATAGCCCAGTTAACTGAATCTTCTACCATTTAAGAATTACACCCTCATAGCTAAGAGGGTCTGAAGTTTCTCTTCAGGTAAAATAACTAAACCTGAATTAATTTAATGAACTTTTCTCTGTTTCCAACACGAATGTGCTCTGGTAATTTATTTTTTTTTTCCAAATCACATTCATTTGAAATTACCAATATAATTAAGCTAAAAATAGTAGTGATTTTTTAAAATTATTATTTAAAAAAATGAATCCAAACAAACCAAAAACCACCCCCAAAGTGTCTGGATGATGGGAGTTAATAAAGCTCTGTTATATACATATATATAACTAATGATTTCTCTAAACAGATTATGAATTTGTCAATATTTATACTCTTGTCCCTCTAGGGGTGTTAAGTTCAAATGTGTATTGGGCAGACAAAGGCTAGCCAGCTTTTATGTACTATACAAAAGATATGTTGACCTCTTGGATATTACTTTCCATTCCTTGGTTTTGTCTTTTCAGTGCTTGTTGCCATTAGTCTTTCCTGTAGCTTTTCTTCCCAATGATTCACTTCCTTAAAAGGACTATTCCTCCTACTCACTCCTTGCCCAGGGCTGCAAGGCTTTCCATCTAACGAGCTCTTCATTGTTTCTTCCACTTAACACCTACTCAACACTTTACAGGTGTTTCCCAAGAGTATTAAAAGGTGTTAGTAGGAGAAACAATACAGTCAAGCTCCCAAATAGCTTGGACAAACTGATAGTCACGTATACGGGGGGGGGCAGGGGGGGAAAGAGTTTGCTTGCTTTTTGGTTTCCATTTTAGTAAAAAATCCTCCGGTGTGAAACGAGTGCTTAGGGAATAAAAACAAGAGCCAGAATTCTCTTGAGTTTCCCCCTTCTCTTTTTAAAAGCAGAATATGAAAATGTGGTATCAAAACACTAAGGCAGAAAAAATACATTTCCTATTTTAGTTTAATCTTTTTGCCAAAAAAAAAGAAGTGTTAAATTATTGGGATCTTGTTTTGAGAACATTTAACTGAGGGCAGAAGCTGATGTTGTTCTCCTTTGTTCCAGGAGAACAGTTGGGCACTTGTGCACCCTTGCCTAACTAATCAGTACTTCACACCACTGGCTACTGCAATATATTTCAAAACAAGTTCTGCATAGCAGAAAGTAGTCTCTCTTGCATAGAAAAAAAAATTCTACGGGCCAATCCTTTTCATCAGACAGCACTTGCTTCCCCCACTGCTGCCCCCAGCTCCTGGCACTGGCATCACAAATAGCCACATTCCTGCCTAAATGCTGCTCGAGATTTNTTTTTTTTTTTTTTTTTTTCCCAGAGAACAATCAAACCTATCTTCTTTGCTATGTAATAGAGTTCTTTGGTGGTGTGTTAAACAACACCGCTACTATACTCCCAAATATTACTGAATGGCAGAACACATCTTGATATCAAATCCAGCACCCCTTAAGAGCCACTTTCTTTTCTCTGTCACACTCAACACGTGCCGGCGACTTTCGACTTACTTTAAGACTAAATGCAAGTTAGCAGATAGCCGGGGATCTGTAAACTGCGTTGTCCTGTTGTTATGGTCAACAAAATAAACTCTGCCTGTTGCTGTATTTCGGATCTCCCATCCAGGAGGCAGTGGACCAAGCTCCTCACAATTGATGTTGCTAAGATCCCTGTGAAAACAAATATAAAATGAAAAATACCTCAGCATTTGGCCTCTGAGCCAAACAAGCGTAAATGTAACAGAACAATTCCATGAAGTCTGAGAAAATGTATTGTTTCAGAAACTTGATCTGTTCAGCTGGAATCTCTACTCACAGGGTGCAAGCCCACCAAACTAAAAACACACACCCCAGGAACACATGCCATGGGGACAAAAAAATTCTTATCAAATAACCTTTATTTCTGCATACTAACTTCAGATGTTAAAAATTAATACAGGCTTAAAACAAAAATAAAGACCATTGCCATATTTGCCAAAATGGAATTGCAGTTCTACACCGATTCTGACAGAAAACATTTTAAAAACAACATTAGTCATGTAAGGAACTCTGAATCACGCTTGAAAAACTCCTACAAAACAAAACTATATTTCTGAAGAGTTATACTTTCCATGAAGAATTACGCACGGGATATGTGTGTACGGCACAGGTGGATTTGCCCCAAAACCCCAAGTGCTAGTGGGAAGCAAACAGCTCTCTCACAAAATATTTCAAATAAAAATATTATATGAACAATGACTCAGCTCTGCACTGAGCGATCCAACAGATAGCTTAATGGGTCTCAGGAAAATTTCTGCTGAAATTAGGAAGATTCGTTCCAGAGAGTCACTGAAAACAAATACTAGTCTTCAAAAATATATACTTGAAAAATCCTAAGTGTATAAATTATATGTCAAATACTTTATATGGTCAAGTGTAACTCTTTTTAAAGGTGCAAGTCTTCGGATCTCCCAGTACCATGTGAGTTAAGGGGAGGAAAGAGCTGAGGGACAGAATAGCTAAAAAGAGCCATCTGCAGGGACCCAAAAGGCTGAGAAGCCACTAATGAAAACACAAGGTTCTGGGACTGAACTTCTCTGGATATCACCCAGATAAACACTGCTGATGGACTGTAGGGCTTAATTTTATTAACTAAATGACTGTGGCATATTAGCATGAAAATACAGTATTCCCTAGAAATGACAAACTCTACCTCACGCAAACAGCCACATGTTGTTCTCAGAGACACTTATGCAGTTGCTGCCGCCACACCTAAGAGCAGCGCTAACTTTTATTTCATACACAACTATTCATACTGCAAACTTAAGGACTACATCTTTAAGACCACAAAACAAAAATCACAACATCCCGGTACTTCACACAGCGATCACCATTTCAGCTTTCAGGCTTTATATGACCCAGTGTCTCAAATTGGTTTCTTCAAAATGTATCAAGTTTCCAATTCCTTGAGTAAATTACATTTGGTAGTCTGAACACAGGACAATCATTCTCACAGACAATTAAATTTAAGCTAATTCGATGATGAGACTGCAGTTCACTACAGATAGTGTGTCTAAACACACACAGGGCACCCACTAGATTTTCCAGGTTTTTCCCTCTGCTCCTCCACCCAAAATGATTACATTTGTCTCGCCTATTTGTCACCAAATTTGATCTTCATAAGTATGTGCTGCCAGTTTCTCAAGTCTTCTTGAGCTTGCAAAGCCTGAATTGAAAACCAAACCCAACACAGTTTTCACTGAAATACCTCGATAAATCAAGCTTTTTGGAAGTTGTCAGATCCTATTTTTTTGCTTCATTATTCTGCAGAGTATTAAAGCCTGGACTTGGCTATACTTTATACACAAAGTCTAGAATCAGTTGGCTATACCTGTTTTCAAAACACCAATGTAATTTATTTCTTGATTTTTTTATCTTTGCATTAAAATAACAACTTGAGGAAGAGAGATTAATTTCTTCTGATGAATGACTTATTAAAATTACATATTAAAGGTTAAGAGTCAGAAATGTATTAGATAGAGACTACTCTGAGGAGAGTACTGCTTAAACTATTTTGTTTTGACACCTTAAAGATATTTCCATAGTCTCTTACCTAGGTACTCTTGGATCATGCCACGTGCTAACACCAGTCTGAGTGTGCAGAAAATAGACTTGGCCTTGCTGAGTTGTCCTTTGCTCTGTGAAAACAGATAAATTAATAAACACAAGAACAAAAAAAACAATATGAAAATTTACAAAGACCGATTTCCCCAAACTAAGGAATCAAAAGGATCTTACATATGAGAAGACACAACCCATTTTCCCAGTTTCCTGGGAGACCTACAATTAAAAAAAATAATTAATTTGCATACCATATCCTTCGGGTAAATCGGGAGGAGTGTGCAAGTGCGTCCTGCTCATGTAATTTCTGTGCCTCTGTGACCTGACTCTCCTCTCCGCCAACCGGGGATCTGACGACTGCCCGCAGGTCGCACCGTTTGTTCCTGTAATCGGAGTGTTCTCGTCCACAAAACAGCTCAGTGGTCTGCCTGGACTGGAGTATTCGGATGCTGGCCTGGGGGGAGAAAACGCGAAAGTTGTATTGCTGGCTGGACAAGGGGCTACATAACACGCTTTGTGGAAGCTTCATCTAAGGGCTTTCAGGAAATCTTTGTAAATCTTTGTGGACAGCAGAACTGAGCAGTTAACTTGTGGAGCAGGATACTTTGAGGATGGGCAGAAAGTTTCTGTCATACGCTCACTGCTTCATCTCAGAGTGATTAGTTCTGCACCTCTCCAGGCCTGACACTTAGTATGTGATGCTGCAGGATCAAGATGATATCAAATGCTCAGCTGAGCAGTTCCCACCTTAAACAGAGTGCTGAATGTAAAACTTTTTTTTTTTTTTTTATGAGCAGCATACAACCTAAACTTTCTCACCTTCCCTTCATAAGGCTGAGGAAGTGATTAAGCCTTAGTATTCCTTCTAATTTTTAAGGAAGGTTATTAGGCAAGGATGGTGAAAAAGGGTAAGCAAAACAGAAGACAGTTGCTCTTGAGAGCTCAACTGCAAGAGGACGCCCTGAATTACGTGGTTTTCTATCTCAATGCTGCTTTCAAAAGGATTTAAAATGGGTTAAAGGAGGATTGATAAGGATGCAGGAAATCCCCAAAACAAATTATATATTTTGCATTTGTTTTTCTACTATAAACATGTCCAGAGCTTAGAATAGGCATTTTAACATACCAGGAAAAACACAGATGGGTAAATTAAAAAGCTGTTCAGTATCTTCACTCACTTGAAAACTGTAAATATATATATGCGTATATATATGTGTGTGTGTGTAAATATATATATATATATATATCTGTAAAAATCTGTATCTATATCTATCTCAAACCTGGCAGCGTTAAGAGTAGAGATTATTTTAGGTCAAATATATCCATACAGAGACTGGAATAATATTTATCGAGGATGGAAGAGAGTCTGCAGGCACAGACAGTCTGCAGAGGAGTCTGAAAAATATGCAATGACCCTGTCTACAACTCAGGGAACAGCAGAACTGCTTCGCAACAGTTTCGCAACACACATCTACGGTTATTAGAAAAGGTGATTGTGATCATTTCAAAACATGCTCTGTAACAATCAGCTTTACAAATTCTGGATTACATGGTCAGAGCATGTACATAGACAACGTCTGTCAGCTATTCATGATCTCTTTTCTTCATCCTCTACGATGTGTGCACATTGTAATGTCTGTATTTTATAGAGTTCTACCAGAGCAGCTCGACAAGAAAACAAAAGTGCTGGTATTATGACAGTGAAAAAGTGTAGTCAGAATGATTCTTCTGAGTTAGGTATTAGGCAGGCTGAAGGAGGAGGATGTTAGAGAAGAAAAGCACACAGCATTTGTCGAGTGACTCGGAGGAAAGCCAAATGCTCTGGTTAGAGCCACTTAGAATCGCTTGTGCTCAGCACTCCTGGCCAGCAAGCAAACTTCCATCAGACACACAGTCTTCTAAATAATTCCTTACCGCGTTGGTCGCTCCCACTGAGTTGTTCGTGTAATATGATTTAAATACTGGATCCTTCCAGAAGCAGTTCTCCGTTCCTCCCACCTAGAATTCAGACACAGAGAGATAAGGCAATGAGTGGTATTTTCAGGAAACCAGGGCACAAAATGTTTCCAACATAAATGCCAGCTCAGGAAGACTTAACACTATTATGAATCATGTTAGCTGAACAAGGTAACAGGAAACAACTGAAAGGTCCACTCACAACTGATTTTACATCCCTTGGAACCAAGCAAATCATTAACAATATCGCACCTTCATGTTCAATTATTACTTGAACTCTAATTAAACCCAAACAGCCATATTAAGAAACTTCTTGAAAACATTACATTTAATAATGCATTTAACTGGTTTTGACCACTCATTCTAGTAAGTGCTTTCACAGTATCTTCATGCACTACTTGTTTTCATTAAAAAGACACCTTCAAACAACATGACTTTTTAATTATTATTACTTTTGCCCTCCAAAACACACGAGGCTATACAGCCAGCTTTGTAGTTACGCAATTAAGTGAGCAATATTTATACAAGGAACATTCTGAAGTGAAAATTTTAAAGCATTTTCAAAAATGTTTTTGACTTCTCTAGATGCCAAATTAACAAAAGAATGCTGTTTAGGAGTTAGATGATAATTTACATTTCAAAATTCATCATCTGACACATCAGTTTCTCCTGTCTTTACCTGCCAGGAATCACTTTCAGAAGGTCTGTGTTTGCTCTGAAAAAGCTGATGACAGCACCAGAACTTAAACCAGAGCATTTTTCTGTATTTGCAAAACTGTTTTAGGTGTTAATGATGTCATTAACTCTCACAGGGACAAATCAAAATCCTAAAGGCAGCCTCTGGCAGGTACTTACAGCAAGAACTCAGGCTCCATTACCTTTTCCAACCGTGTTTTCTTCGCTATGATTTACACGGCAGAAATGATCTGTTTTTACAATAATGTGTAGAAGGCAGCCAGGCCCGTGCCTTCACTACCTTGCTACAAAACTGTAGGAATGAAGTCAGGCTGCTGACAGGTAAGTAAGTATATTTTTTAATGCATTTACTCATATATGCCACCTCTCATTTTCCAAGAGGCAAGGGTCAAACTATTAGTTATTCTGTGTTTCCTAGCAGGTTTATCTCCTGCTTCTAAATTCAAGACTGCAAAACTCTGAGTGCGAGAAGAAAAATAAATTAACCTATTTGTACACTGGCTTCTCATAACTGCAAAAGCCTGTTCTGTGAGCTGTATTTATATGAACATCACAGTGATGTCAGCTTACCCATCTGGTAAATCGTTATCAAACAACCGACTGCAATCCACAACTTGTCCTCCTGTGCCTATTCGGTCTCTGGACTGAAGACTTACTATTAAGATAATAAAAGAATTATTAAAGATATTGACATCTGAATGCAAGTTACAGCTATATTCAAAAGAGAAATGGTCCAACCTGGAGGGCTAAGCTGAGCCACATTGTGAATATTTTTCCCTTCCCACAAATCAAAGAGTTACACAGAAACTGTGTATTTTCATACATGTAATTTAAAAAAATAGCTAGAGAATATGAATTCAAGATAAGGCAGAAGTTAACTCTGAAGCTGTCATTCGCTTTTCTCCGTATGAGATGGACTGTGACACTTGTCTGGTGGCAGCAGGATGACAAACCTTGCTGGGACAGCAAGCGGGACACTGCCAGTGCCACACTTGCACTGCTAAAGGGAGAATTGCCCATAGGAAAAGAGCTAAAATAAGAAATCCCTGTAGGTTTTTGACTCCTTACGTATTTTGCGCGCACGCGGGATCCAACACACGCGTACGCACAAAGCCAGGCAAAATGTAACTGCTAGAAGCATTATGCACTTGGTTTACTGGCTACTTTCAAACACCAGTGGTGAGAAGTCAAATGCAACTCTCTCACAGAGCACCCTGAAAAGTTCTTAACTGTCCTCAGCAAAACAGTATTGCTTTATTTATTTATATGTTTCTCTGTAATGGATATTTAGGCCTGAACCTTTTGTACTACAACGATGAAGATTTTTTTTTTTTTTTCTGGCAGCTTTTGTTCCCAATATCATAATTTGCAAGTGTGCAATTTGATAATTTATGACGCTTGTGTTCCTGTGGGGTTGGGGTTTTTTTTATGTTTTGTTTTGCCTTTAACAATAAAACGATTTCTTAAAAAGCTAGATACGTGCTGTGGCTCACGTTTCTTGAGGTGGCACTACTGCACCTCTGGACAACTGTCTTCAAGTCTTATTTATGTACACAGTGAAATAAATTCACAAACCTTAACCTAGACACAATCAAACTTTTATCAAGATCACAAAGTTAAAAAAAGATGTAGTAGTACTGGCAGTTTTTGCCAGAGTCCGGTTTTTCAGCAACAACAACAACATGCTTTGAAGTTTAGGATTATGGGCCTACAACAGCCCAACCCAGGGAGTCCTGCAGTACCTACTTGCTTTACTCCTAATCAATACTAACTCCTAGTCTTCCATGAACACTAACGTTAGTAAGCAACTTCTTAGAGCGAAAGACACCTTAAATTTCATTTCAACCAAAACAAAATCTTAGGTGATGTATTTTTCTCCACAACAAACCCACACATTACAAGCTCACATTGTTGCAAGGTTTGGCAAGCAACACACACAGACAAAAATGAAACTAAACAAAGGCAGTTACCTCCTCTTTGCCTATGTGAGGACCAAAATTTGTGCACGGCTTCATTTTGTAATGAGTAAGGACTCAATTTTTCTGCACCGCCACATCAGAAATAAAATGGTGGCACAGAAGAGAGCTGCAAGATTAAGACACAGTTCAGGTGCCCTTTGTATCCACTGCTCACAAGTGCCCCCTTTGCTTCCCCCCCCTTGAAGACAACCTCAGGTACTGAAGATAAAGATTCCCTTTCTCCCTGTCCCAAATTATAAAGGCATATCCACTGTGTACTTGATTTTTAAGGTTCTCATCTGCTGAAAGTATCAATTACATTCTAATATTGTTTTCCAGACTTGTATTGCCTCTTGATTTAAGGCAGTTTATCATCAGAGGTCATATTTATACCTTGTTCTATCTTCCTTCTAACTTTTACTCAGGATTTCTCTACCATGTGACTGGTGCAGCAAAATAAAATAAAAAAAAAAAAATCCAGTTTTACTCAGGCTCATTCACCCACGGAACAAAATTGCATTAGTGAAGAAAGATTAAAATATAAGGAGATTAATAATGACAATTTAAATAATAGAAGACAGGAGTCTCTGGAATCTTACCAAGGATACATCAAATTAAAGCACAGCCATGACTGAGGAAACCTGCCCTTTCTGATGATAACAACGGAAAGCAGAACACACGGATTTATTCTCGGTCTCTGCTGTAACTCTGACAAGCTGTGTTTTTTTTCAAGGTTCAATGCATGATCCAGCAGCTTCTGCTAATGAGAGACAGCTCCAGCAGCACACCCAACGAGCTAATGCTGCTTTGGCTGTACCACTTTGCGTGATCACATCAGGTTAAGCCAACTGGTCAGTCTAGTTCACGCCCACGCTACTAACTCATCACCTCTGACAAGTAGTTCTCTCTGAAGTGTATTTGGCATGTCCACATTGCACAGTATTTGCCCCAGGCTTCCCATCTGGCATCCCCAAAGCCCTGAGACCTTTCTGCCTTGGGGTGGGGCATTGGTTTGGGTTTTTTTGGTTTAATTAAGGCGAGCATTCCCAAGTCATGATGCCAAGGATGCACGTTGCATACTCTGGAGGGCAGCATGAGAGCACGTCACAGTGTGAGGGTGCAGGTCCTGCTAGTGTCACCTCTGAAGGACTGCTGTGGGCAGACCACTCTGCTGCTCCCAGCAGACCCTGAACAAGTTCTCCCATCAGCTGAGCTCAGTTTCTTCTTAAAAGGAACACTGTCCCCCCCTAAATATACGGCATGCATGCTCAGGGGACTGGGGAAAAAACCAAAAAGCAAGCCAAACTGACAATATAGCACATTCTAGAAAAATGACTGGTTTATCCTTTACTCTTCCGTGCAAGCTCACGTGGAACAGTTAATATTCAAAAATGATCTGAAGTGTCGGCAGTGCGCTTATGATTCCACATTTCTACCCTCATTTGACTCTCCCATGCCACCTCACTCTTCTCTTAATACTGAGCAAACACTTGCAGATCAGATGCTAGACAGATGGTTAAAGCAACATAAAGAGGTAAAGTCATTGGCATTACTCAACAGAGCACTTTGAGGAAAGCAAACAAATGCACTGAAGCCCTGACTGACATTTCAATAGTTTTCCCTGGCTGACAAAACAAGAATGCTGCTTGGATATTATTTGAAGATAAGCCTGAGCGTGCAAATTCACTTTTCTCCCCCCGAGGTGCAAATATTCTCATTAGTATCTTGCCATAAAAACTAAAGACTTCCTTCTCCTGACTGACTTTTTTTTTGACTTCCGTGACCTACTAGAAACACTGCCTTCTGAAACAACTTACAGGGCATCAAAAATAGTGTTTATGAAGCTGTTTATGGATACTTGTTTTTCAATTTGCCAGCTCCTTTTTAATTCTTAACTTATTTATGGTTTATGAGTTAGGAGAACAACAAAGCACAGTTTACAGATGTTGGTGACGGACTCGTTAATAACCTGTGAAAACACAAAATGAATTGACCAAAGTCATCCCAGAGAGCAAGATGTTTTACCCTTTCGCAAAACCTACAGGAAGCACAGCTTTGCTGGAACTCTCAATGGCCAAGAAATTTGTAGTTAGCTTTTCACAGGGAGTTCAGGCTCAAACCGTCACCATTATTTAAAGTGAAATTAAAAGCTTTTAAAATATTTTTCATATTATCTATGGTGATATTTTTCCCAATGCTTATAATAATATTTGGGGTGGCGTTTTGGAGTTTTTTTGGGGTGGTTTGGGTATTTTGTTTTGTCAGGTCTTTGATTTTTTTTGATTTTTTTTTTTTAATTCTCTACATACACACTTCTAGGTTGAGGTCCAAAAGGCTCTGGCACTAGACACTGAATTTGAAAAAAAATCATAAAGAAACTCATTACAGAAAACTCACATCTAGGAAGGATAGCTCTATAGCTACTATTAAGTTCCAAGAGAACTAAAAGATAAAACACTCTTACTTACCTACTATCTGTCCTCTAACAGTATCATTGTCATTTGGCCCAAGCTTGCACAGATCTAACCTCTGATCTACAAAACAAGGACACAAAGTATGAGTCATACAATATTTTGCTGCCTTTGAATGTGCTGAGGTACCATCAGAACAAACTTCAGCCTAGCGTAAGATGGTTAAGACCTGAAGACATAGGGGAAGCAAAACTAAAATCCTCAGCCAAGATTTCATTTTTCATAATTGTAAATCAGAAACCGAGACTAGAGTATTTTTGCTTTAACATTTTTCCTATTTCATAAAGCTCTTTTGATGAATAGGAAATGGCATTATCCTAGAAGTAATTTGAACTCTCTTCCCCTGTGAAGATCAGTCATTGTCACAATACACTTCCAGTTCAACACTCATTTTAGTAGAGCACAGAGCTAACCTGCAGCATCAATCCGCGTGTTCCGTACTGAATAGGTATGCGCAATACACTGAAGCACTGATCTAGTGACAAAGATTTCAAAATGAGAACTTCAGTTATGCCTTTATAGTGCCAAGGAAGCTGTTATTGAAGGTAAAATCACAACACTTCTCTACTAGCACATCACTTATTTTTTTAATTATCAGTACAGCCCACACTACTTTCCGTCACGAACAGTGCACTAAATTTTGTCCAGAAGTAAATAGCATCTATTAGTGTAATGAGAAAACAGCACCTTATACATTAATTAACTCTCGAAAAAGTGAATGTGAGATACTAGAAGCCTTAAAAAGCATTTAATATGACAAAATTTACACGGTATTTTTGAAACTTTATTAGTTTTTCAAACTCCAAATTTGTCTTCAAGATAGGTTTACCCCTTAAAACTTGAATTTTTGAAAGTAATACAAAGATAATCTGAAGGTAATTAAAATTAGTCTTCCTTTGGAATTCCAGCACAGTAAAGCTCACTCTTGACAATCCACAACCAGACCGTGGCACAGAAGCTACTGCCGTCTCTGGTGACAGGGTGAAGGAGTTGAAAAACCACAGGGATGTTACATTCTCTAGTCTATTCATGATACTCTCACCCGCAAAACCCCGCTACAAATTACCAAAGCAACTGGAATACGTAAGCTTTATAAAACCCAACAAAACCCCAATTAACTATCACTCTTCAAAGGTCTACACATGAAAGTTTGGTCTGAAAGAGAGGAAAGTCTAGATTTTTAGCTTACTTACAACCAGTGTCTTTAAGGCGGTTGATTGCGTTCGAAAGAAGTCTCACACAACCCAGAAAACCAGCTCCCTGCTTTTTATGAATTTTCTTGTGATTCCACACACTGATTGTTATTGAATCCGACTTCCCAATATATCTGAAAAATGTACAAAACCAGTACAGTGAATGGCACTTACAGAATACTTTAAGATGCTCCAGATATCACCTTGGATAAAACAAACAAAAAAAAAAGACCAATCATTACATTAAAACTTTAAAGCACACTGTTATCAGCAAGAGAAACTCATCATCAGATAAGAAGTACATGTTATAGTTTAATGAAAGCATGTCTCATGAAGGAGCTCGCTTGAATACAAGCTAACCTAAAATCCTGGTTCTGGAAGAAGGCATTTGTGGGAATCCAAAATCTACCGAAATCGGTTTATAACAGCAACACGAACAGGCTGTGGGCTGGCCCGGTGACCACATCTCTTCAAGCAGCTACAAACATGCTTAGGCTCATGCCTACGCTCAGCCGCCGGTACCGACGAGAGCGGCAATGCTCGTGGGAGCGCGCGGTTGCGAGCAGCGCTAGCAGGCAGAGCGGGTCAGATGCCACAACACAAACTATCAGCTTAGCGTCCTTCTGCTGCTGCTTTTCAGGCTACTCTTCCAACCACTGGCAATGCAAGCCACCCTCACTTAGAGCCCTTCAGAGCACTGAGGGAAAATAGAAGGCAAACCCAGTTACACACCTGCAGTTAACCAATCTTTGGGAAGCTAAGCGACTAGGAAGAAAGTTTCAGAAAGGCCCTGTCTATAACAAATGTTACGCAGTACAAATGTGACCCAATACGAGAAGTTCACAGAGTATTCCAGTTGAGCTGGGCCATATTCCCCTCCTGCCCCATCTCACACGGGGACTGCTTCTCCGCAGCATCACCACAGAAATGCTTTGTGAAGCCTAAATCTGCATCTCAGCAGCTTGGGGAAAGCTGGACACCACAGGCTATAGGATTGCTGCATTTTTTGCCTGACGCTTTGCTCTTCAGAAGCAATTACTTTGTGAGCTAGTTTTTGTTTTCAAAACTTTCAGTGGACAATTTCAAAACACCGAAGACAAATCAGCTGGTGCCAATACTGAATTATTAGTTATTTCAAGTTGATCCCAAGAACTGCTTCCCAGGCCACAAACTCCGGCCTTCTGAGGTCTAGTTCCAAGTCCTTTTTTTGTTTGTTTTTGAAAGAAAACTGATCAAACATACTCAGCTTATGTCCAAATACATCTCCCCCATTGACTGAGACTTTATGGGCTTTAAAACGTGTTAAAATTTTCATAAAGATAGAAATGATACTGTCAAGGTTGGCAAACCAAACATGTGAGCTAACTGTCACGGCTTCAAATTGCAGCTGTGACCAGTTAAGTGCGCAATTAAAACTTCTCCCATTTTTTTTTTTTTCCCCAAAAAGGAGAACTTTGACAACTTCTTTTCTCCCACCTTAAGACAGAGATTGACCCAAGAAGTAGAAGACAGAAAAGCCTAACTGTAGGCACATACCCATGAGCATCGCTTAAAATAACCAATACACATTTAAAACACAAATAAACACAAGACCCAAACAAAACACAAACGTCACACACACACACAAAAACCTGAAGCCTTCTGAATAGTTAACTGATTGAATAATATAGGTTAGATTTGTGGCCTTACAACCTTGACAATGCCAATTTTGCGTAAAGAAACGAGATGAAGATGGGTATTCACGTGCACAGTTGCAGTCTACAATGTTTTATGTACTTAAAATAAATTCTTATGAGAACAAGGTTAGGTGCACTTAAAAATAAAGACTTATCATGACCTGTCTTGAATTTTCCAGTTTTCCTTGTTGCTTTAAAAAAGTCAAAGGTATATGGTTAAACACAATTTCATAACAGAACAGTTTGAATAATATGTAGAACAGCTGCATATACAACACAGTTTCCAAGAATTACTGTAACATTTCAGGGTGAGGTTCTCATGGCTGCAATGCAGACAGTAAGTGATCCATACCAAACAGGTGAGGACTTCCACAGCACTACTATAACCTACTCTGATTTTTGCACCAGAAAATCTGGCTGATTCACACATTTAAAGGAAATAACCAAGACAAGCTACATTTTACAAATAAAAAACCCCCACTTTTTCCTTTGTGGAGGGAGGAAGAAGAAAAAAATAGTTCAGTAACTGCTAGTTGGATTTCAAACAAAATGTTTCATCTATATTTCTGCGTAATTTCAGGCATGAAAATACAGGGTTGAATTTAGAAAGTGACGGGTGGGACAAGCTGACATTTCCAATTCATTTGGTGGGTAAGTTACATTTGCTTTACATCATCTGGCAACAAAGTTCCACCATAAAAGCCCAAGCTTGAAATTCTATTTGTTATTAAAAAAGAATGTTCCAAAATACAAAGTGAGTAAGGTTATTAAAAAAAAATAAAATCAACAACAACAAAAAAATCAACAAACCAGAAACAAAAAGCAATCCCCCTCCCCCATTTTGTTGGATGCCTCTCTTTTCCTTCTCATAATTGAAGTTTTGGAGTTTTCTGGGTTTTGTTTTCAGTGGTTTTGTTTTTTTTTCCACTCTACCCTATCAGCAATACCTATTTCACAGCTTCAGTATTTCAACAGAGATAACAGGATTAGCATTATTCATGTGAAAACCTAGCATTTCAATTTCCATATAGATATTGTTAAATCCCACATTTCCTGAATCTAAAAATCAGAGATCTAGCTAAGAATAGCGTGTTCAGAAATTTTATGAAAAATACCCACTTTTAGCACTTTCACTTCTAAACAAAACTCAAGTACTTGCCATGCTGGAAACTTCTAAAATATTTTAATCTAATTTTAAAACACTGGGTCCACTGTTACTTTGTCTAAACCAAATTATTTTGGCCAAGGTGATACTGCCTTCTGAGCCAATATACCACTCAGGGAAGTTTGGTGTTGTGTGACTTTTCATCCCCATGGCATTACGTCCGCTTGCATTGAAGAGTTCAGCTTCACAGAGAAAAGCAGAATGAAGAAAGTGGAAAAAAAAAATACTCCTGAAAAAATACACCTCTTCCTGATCACAAGCCAGATGTACTCCCTCCAGAAAGAGAGAAAAATGCAACATCAAGAGGTATGAACTCAGACTTGGAAGCCAGGAATTCCCTATTTCTAATCCATGCTGTCACAGAGACTCTTTTTACGACCCGGATAAATTACTCAGTTTGTTTCTCCATTTTCCCACTTCTGAAATTTTACGAATATAATGGTAGTGTTCTGCTTTGAGATATTGCCTGTTTTCAGACCGGGGGAGAAGACACACAACATGAAAAACATCATTCCAATTTTTTCCTCTTCTCTCTTCCTTTTCTCTGACATTGCTGTCATCCCTGGTAGCAACTGAAGGGTGTTTGAGCCTCTGGGATGGTGAGAAGAAAAGCAGCCAGGGGCTGTGGCTTAGACAGGAACACAGCACAGACACGTGGCACTGACTGGCTGCTCCTTTCTCCTCCCCAGTGCGACCCAGCCCAATGTTGAGCTGACACTAAAAGCAGCCACACCAAGCAAACAATAAGCAAAGTGGGCTGCTACTCCAGATGTTCCTAATAGACCCACCTAAGAAGTTCAGCAAAGACTTGGACACCTTATGCACTTGAGCTGGAATGGCCAGATGCCGGATAAGGGCCAAAACACACTTTAAATGCAAAGGGCATCAGCTTCATCAAACTGGGCTAAACAACCGTGTCAAGAAGGAAAAGCTGTTGGATTACTCTTTGGAGTCTAATTTAGGATGGGACTGTTTAAATTGGCACTAAGCAGGGCTGTTGCCTTCTCTCTCTGAATAAAGCCCAGGATCGTTACCAATAACTAAACAGAGTGGGAGGGTTGGAGAAGAAAAGCAATTTTGCCAGAGTAGTACAGGAGCTGCAGAATATGAAGGCACAGAACAGCACTAGAACCTGCAGTGAGGAGGTTTGGGGAAGAGGAGGAGCTGCAGAAGTTGAGTTTGGTTACACCTGAGAGGTATAACAAAGGAGAACAATGAGTCCATGCTAGAGCCTGGGTTGGGTAGGGGGCAATATTTTCCAAGGCCCAGAGTAAAGAACGGACCAGAGGACTAAGTTTTGGTGGTATCAGAGTATAAATATCTTCTAGAGATAAATGGACCACGTGACTTGCTAGGCTGCTGAGGAGGACTGGAGAAGGCCAGAGGGCACAGATGAGTTTGGGAAGGCTGTAGAAGAAATCTCAGCTATCACAGAACAAAAGAAACAGAAAGGAAGAGAAAAAGGCAGTTTGTTAAGTTTCAGAACTGCTGCTTTTGGTAGTGTCTAAATGCTCTGAATATGAGACTGTAAATGTGTTAAGTCTGGTTATTCAGAGCTTTGAGGAAAGGCCTGAACAATACGGAAAACACAAACAAGACTGGAAAAAAAAAAAAAAAAAAAAAAGGGAAGGGGAATCCATCCAGGGCAAGCATGGTATTTTACTGACATTAAACTGCATCCAGACAGCAACTATTTGGCAATTTTTTTTCTGGAAAGTCTCCCAGATTCCCCCCTCCCCTTACACACACCCATCTAGACTGAAGAATCTAAGCAACTAATTCAGCTGTTTCCTTTCAGGCTAAGACCTAAATTAAGAACCACATAACGCAAAAGCAAACCCTTTTTTGTTCATTATAACACTGCAGACATCTTTTTAAAAAAAAAAAAATCTTATACAACAGAATATCTATTATGCTGTATCAGGTTATCAAGCCACAAGATTCCCCTGGAATAAGCAACTTAATTCAGACATTATTGCACAAATACACCACGACAGATTCATCTTACTGTGCTATTTGAATATTCCCATCACATGACATACGAGGCTGTTAATTAGCAGCAGTGTTAACCTGTTACACAAATGGGGACATTTCAATCAACCCAACACAGCCAAGAGACAGTTTTACTGCACATAAGCTTATTACTATCGTTTAAAAACCAACAGACATCCTCATGGCAGGAGAAAAAAAAAAAAAAAAGCAGGATTTTTCTTTTTTAAAAAATTCTACATAACTGCACCTTCCTCTGGTTGATTTCCTAGGCTACGTGGTGGCAGGAGCAGGCAAACTGCCATCGAGACTCCATCTGTTATGCTTCGTGTGCAAAGCATTTCCTGTAAGAGTGGAAGCATCCTAAGGCAGAGACGTGCGTTCCCATGCAATGGGGTGTTGTTAAGGTAAACATTAGGAAGTTTGAAAAAACCCTATTGGTTTCAAATAAGATGAGGAGAAAGATGAAGTCCTGTAATGTGTGAGGTGTGTAGTCAGGTGCTTCAAAAGCAGCACAGTTGTTATTCCTACTTTTTTCCTGATTTATTCCCCCCCCCCCCCAAGTAAATTAGAATTCTCTACGGGACAAGCAATTTATACTGAAAATAATAACTTAACCAAACAAAACCTAGGTTTTTTAGGGATTTTTCCCAAAAAGAAAAAAAAAAAAACCAAACACAACCACAGAAAAAAATTTCACACAGCTCTAAATTCTTTAGGACAATCCAACAAGAGATGCCCTAAATCTGCCTGAGCAAAATATTCTGCCAAAACTCTTATTTCTGTCTCTCATTTTACAACATGGACTGCAATCATGTCTTGTTTCAAAGCAAAGACAACTACAGTATCCAGACACAAGCATGACTTGTATAAAACAATATAAAAATACCTCCTCTTCATCCTTCCTTGAAAATTATAAGCAGAAAGGAATTTTTTTTCCCAAAGATTCTACTATTTTTTTCCATTACTCTCATGGCATATTAACATCCTCTCTCATTTCCCATGTCCTCTGCTCCTTCTCTTCTCCAGGAGGGAACCAAGCCTCCAAGTCAGTGACCTATGGAGCAATTATTATCCCTGTCAACTGCTTACTTGTACTGTCACCACAGCACTTCAAATACCAAGATACAATTGGTAGATTACTGGGGAAGACACAGGGAACCACGGGTATTTTCAACACGGAATTTAGTAGCAGATTAACTGCCAAATGATGGCCCATCATTCCTTCTTCCAAAGCACCCCTTCCCTAGCTGTACAAAGGCTATAGGAAGTCTTTACGCTCAAGTTGTGTTGACAGTGGGTTGAATCCATCTACCCAGAAGCCAGATGGAATCCCTGCAAGAGAAGCAGCGTGAGCACGTGCAGTAAACTGGGAAAGGGGTTGAAAGAGGAGAGAAAAGGAGGCTTTCCATTTTTGGCAGCAGCAAGCTGCAATATCAGTGCAACCTACTCTTGAATATCACCAGTAGGACATTGCATGGAATATTAATGGCTGCTGAAAAGAAATGTTCAAGCTAGATCTTCACAAACGGATTGTCAATCCCGGAGAGGATGCGGAAGGGCAAATGTCTGAAACCTGCAGTCTATACGAATCAACGTCTTTATAGACTTAATATAAAAAAAAAAGTCAAATTAGAATTCTTTAAATATGAAAACTTGCCATTCCTTCTACATTAACTTAAACTTGCTTTATATTCATTTTTCTAATGAATACGAATTACAGACTGAAATGCAGAATCTAAGCTTGGACTGAGTTTGAATAACAAAACAATAATGCTATAGCTCTCCTCAGAGAAAGTGCTATTATTTCACTAAACTGCCAATGATATTTTGCTAAGGAGTAAGGAAAATGTTTTGTATACAGCACTAAAACATTATGAACAATGACTTCACATGTTTAGTCTTGGATATTTGAATAAAGAGTAGGTCAAGACACCACTTTAAACCAGGCCTTCCACATTCTGCTGAAGGACCTATCAAGTTGCTTTTCTCCACAGGGAAAAAGCAGGACAAGAAGTTCTCTGTGTATTAATGCCTGATTTATTCTAGGCTTGGTGATGTCCAAAGCTAGCATAAATATGCTCAAACAATTTCTAATAATATAGACAGTGAATGGAGCCATGGGAAAAAAATGGTAAGAGATCAGGACAATGCCTTAGAAAGAAAGGCGAACACAATGAGATAAAGCTGTTCACTTCTTTTCCTCATCTTCCAAGGAGAAAGATAAAGGATGAAAGAGGAAAAATAAAAGCGTGTACAAAGAAATCTATATAAAAAGCTTTAATAACTTGTCTTATACAGAATAGTCTATGCTTTAGAAAAAGGAAAAACACGACATATACTTGCCATACTGATTATATTGCTCAAAAGCACTGAAAGATGCTCAAGTGATAACAAGGTCACAATTTATAGTGAGAAGAACATTTGAGACAGAAAATGACATGAAGGAGAGAAAACTAAACAAGAGGCACACAAAAGAAAAGAGTGTAGCACTGCAGCAGGCAAAAACAGGATGAAGAGAAAAAGCTGTGTGAGGGAATTACTGTCAATTATTTGCTTCATTTTACAGAAGCGTTAACATGAAAAATGTTACAATAAAATAATGCTATAGTACGTGTAAAGCACGCTGCAGACATCATCACCAGAAAACCCAGTGTTTAGACTTTGAGGGAAATGAGAAAGTGGTATTTTGACACACGTACTTTTCACTCAAACTAAATTCTGGGATATTTTCCAAGCTGTAAACAGGACAGTATTATGAACATCTGACAATGTCTGTGTACTTTAGAGGATTTCACTTCAAACCTTTGGTTATCACTGTTACCACCTACAGGTCATAATGCTGATTCCATTTTGGATCAAGGGTATTCTTCACAGTATCTGTAGAATGGCATTGGCCAGATCCGTCCACCACAACTTTAGCAAATGGATCAGGAAGTCCTAAGAGGAGGAAAAGAGAAAAAAACTAAATGGATCAGGATGCTTAAAGCCTTATATCATTGCACTTCTTTATTTTTTTTTCTAAATACTTTATTTGAAGCTGTTTTTTATTCATAAACGAGAGCCGTATTTAATGAATGGGAATAACATGGCATATTAAGCACAGGAAATAGCTAATTTAGCAATTTATTTCACTGATATAAATCAAGAAATAGTTGTGTAAGGGGGGGGGAAATCAGAATACCTTAATCTTCCTAATTCAGGAATGAGTTAACTCTAAGTATACAAAGAATTCAGCAAAAGTCAAAGAAACCAGATTTACATTCTCCCTATTTTTAAGATTAATTAGAATCATTATTTTGGTTGTTATTGGTATTACAGGAAACCATTATAGCCAATTATTCTCTCTTCTGCGCTCCACTTTGTTTTCTGCTGGCTTTCTACTTCATTTTCTGCTAGCTTTGTGCCTCAAAAACACTCAGTACAGGCTCAGCTGATTTAAAAAAAAAAAA
>VWZK01007777.1:32654-60861 GCA_013396935.1 Baryphthengus martii | reverse complement strand
AAAAAAAAAAAAAAAAAAATCAGTGGAAAGATGGTGCTAGGCTACTCAGCTGAGGACAGGAAAGGAACAGGACCAGAGCAGCCCACAACTGCCGTTCTAACCACGTGAATTAACTGACACCAAAAGGGATGGTCCCACCACTAATGCTCCTAAGTCATGCAGCCCCATCCCTTTTTCCCCTCACACTAATTCCTCCCCTCACCTGAGTGCCCGGTGAGTCAGGTGAAGGAACTAAGGCGGTGAAACATTATTCATGTTTTCTGTAGAGCACGTTTAGTGCCAGTTCCGCTTCCTCAGGTGACTCACAAGGGAGCCAGTCAAGCAGCAGAGAGGCTCAAGACAAGTGTCAGACAAAGCACGTGGGGAAGGGGAGGAGCAGGACCGGGTGAGATTTGGGCTTCAGGACAGGAGTGCATTACAGATTTCAAATCACGAGGGAATTTTTTAGGCATTATTAAACTGTGTGAACACCTGAAAACTTGCAATCGGTACAAAAATCCAGATACAAAGCAAGTTTTCAAGGATCAAAAAACAGCACATAATTCTGCTTCCTCCCTTCTTGTTCTTTTCAAAGTTCAGGTCTGATCTTTCAGATTTTTTCTACTCCCATCTGGGAGGCAGCAGGCAGGTGATCGGTGTGTGATCTCTTATTGACCTATGAAGCCAGTAACATTCCTTTCTGCCTCCTTCATCCACCTCCTAGCACTGCTTTCAAAACATTATTAAAATTAATGAGAATCTAATTTCAGAGCATGCAAGTATTGAAACACGATTATTAATAATTATGATGTACATCTATTTGCTGGACAAAATGTTCTTATATGAAAACCATTTTAATAAATATGTGGTACTAATTGAAAAACATATAATTTGCCTGAGAGAGTAAATTTGTTTCCCACTCTCAAAACCAGAGTGTGTCAGTGTTTTAATTATTATGATGAATCTGTGAAGAGCATCACCTAAGAAAATAATTAGAAGCTCTGAAATAAAATGGCATGAAAAATATCAAAGCCCCCAGCCCCCTTAATGCAAATATCTTAACACAATGACCATGTGCAAACACTGATGTACAGAACTTGCATCACATTTAGCCCATCTATAAGTGTATAAAACTTCAATAGCTACTTACGGAAAAAATCCTTTTTCACCAAGTTTTTTGCACACAGTACTGTAAGAAAAACAGAAAATGCAAAATTAAGTTACCGATTCCCAACTTAGAAAAAAAAAAAAAAAGTTACTTTACCTGTTCAGCATTCCAGAAAACTTTGCTCAAAACAAAATGTATGTCCATAAACAAATTGTGCTATTACATCATTACATATTGTCATGTAAAATAATTTCTGAAAGCTGAGCCAGAAGTGTCATCTTTTGGCAGTTTACCTTCAGGTAGATTATCGTAGAAGTGCTACGATAGTGGTTTCCTCAGGTAGCAGTTTCAGATGCGATTATTATTTTTCCCCCCCCTCAACACAGTTTTGCCAACTCTGTATTTACCTAGTGGGGGAACTGCACCATTTTTACCTAGCGCACCACAGGGTGGTACAAACAATTGTGCCAGTAAAATTAGTGGTGTTACACAAGCAGGGTCTTATGTTTAGTTTTACAGGCCAGCAAAAGCTTCCCTGACCATGAAAAAAAAAAAAAAAAAGTGCATTAAGCAGCCCACGTTTTTCTGTTATCCTGCTTGGTAACTAAATAACAGTTTTTACCTGAAAAACAGTTGGGTGGAGTAGACTAACTTCTAAGGCCAGAGTTCTGATGGCTCCAAAGATATGTTTTATTTGTAGAAGCTGATAATTGTTTACAGGGGTTTTTGTTTAAATTAAAAAGAGAGAGGAACATTGCATTTGTCAACTAAAAATACCACAGGGAAAAAACAATTTCATATGAGAACAGAGTAAATAAATAAATAATCTTTAAAAAATAAATAAATAAATGAAAGGTCAAAGGGGACAACTTTCATATAAAGATGCCAAGGTACACACAGAAGACTTCTCACAAAATGCACCACTGTTGAACTACATATGCTTATCTATTATCACAGGTTTATTAAGCAGGAAATACTAGATTCCCCTGTGAAACATTAAAATATTTACTGATAACACGAAAGGATTTTTGAGTCTTGAGTGAAAGCATGAATTCCCACAGCTAGTATAAAAAAAAAGAAAAATAGGGAGGGGGGAGGGGAAAGAGGTATTTAGTTGGAACCAATGTTGCAGAAGATCCTCGGTACATTATTCCTTGGGTATTTTTTCTCTGAGATCGTCGATATTTATTACTACCAGGAAATGCAAAGACATAAAAGTGCACCCAGCAACTGCATCCCACTCACACCACATAAAACCCAAACAGAACTGGTCATGCTTTCCTCCACAGAATATCCCCAAACTGATCCTGCAGGGCTACTGATTCTCCAGCTCCATTTACAGTACCTGCTCAAACAAAAGCGAGCAGAGGTGGTCCTTGAGCGTTCCTGTGGAGATTTCCACCAGCAGGGCAGAGAAGCAGCACCCTGAATAGCTCTGCGTTCCACATTATTCTAAATCAATGGAATTCATGTTTTCCCCAATTTTTATGTTCTTAAAGGTGTTGATTTTAGCAAAACTGCTTTCCACGGGGATTCAGCTGTGTAAAATGTAGCTAAACCCTACTTGGGTCTAATGCATTTTGGTCCTTCCTAAACCAGGAGGAGACACCTCCTAATGACTACAGGCGGTCATCAAACAATCCCCTGCACGTTGACATACACAGCCCAGGAAAGGTGTATATAGACACTCCCAGGAAAGTTTCAGAATATTTGTTTGATGCAAGTGGGTGCTAATAACAACACTGTGACCCTGAAATAAGTGTTCCTGGTTCCAGGTTGTTACTGGTTGGGTTGTGTTTTTTGGTTTTGTTCGGGTTTTTTTGTTTGGTTGGTTTTTTTAAAAGATGATAAAGGTAAACAAATCATTTCACTCCTTTCAAGACACAATGTTAATCCTAAAGCAGAGCTCTATTTAAGGGATCTTCAGCCAATAATTACATCGTCAACAGTAGTAAAATACTAATAAAGAGCCAAATATTTTAGGTATTTCTGATACTTTGAGTTCAAACATGTATAGGAAACAGCATCACATCATCGACTGCTCCACAAAACATTCCAATAAAGTTCTTACGATGGCGTAATAAAAATCTGCAGTTACTAAAAAGACTTCCACATGCCAAGCAATTTCAAGTCTACACTACCCACACAACCAACAACAACTTAAAAGGCTCTTAAACATAAGACATATTTTAAAAAGGTTTCTGCAGTTCCTTACACCAAGAATATCCTCAGCCTGAATTGTCAACAGACACCACTCGCCCAAGAACAGGTTACTACTGCTCACCAGCCACTTCTCATCTAGTGGTGAAAAACTTCCAAGTAAAATAAATGCTTATATAGACAGTCGCTTTCTTAAGTATCTCAAGAAGATAAAATTATTTGCACAATTTCACCTATTACAAGAAAGGGGAAGGGTCAGGTGAAGCTGAAGGCTTTAAATCCAATAGTTAAGTCCAAATGTATCTCTAGCACATGGTGCCACACAGTATGTTCCTGGAATTGTACAATATCCAAAATAAAAGAGGTTTGACTAATCTTTTGAGAGAGAAATTGCAAGCTTAACTAATTATAAGCACTTCTTTTCAAAATATTAAGCAAGCCTGCCAGTGCAATTTAACCAAAGTCTCATTTTTAAAAGACTGGGCACGCACACAACATACAGACTAACAACCATTTCCCCAACAATTAGCCACAAGCGAACAAACTAATATTTTTGGCTCAAGATTTCCCCCTCTAGTAACCACATTTAAGTGAAGTCAGATGTCATCTCACTCTGGCCTTGTCAGGTTAACAAAACAGGAGAGATGCTGAGAAATCTTCCATTAACAACACCCTCTCTGCCAGGTATTTCTGGGTGAAAAAGCCCAGGTCCCAGGAGCATCAGCTCAATTCTAAGCGAAACAATCTTCTTCCACACACAGAGCTCTCCTCTATCTCAGGACTTTTTTGGGAAAAAGCTTTTCCCACCAGAGTTTATGCTCCACTTTCCTAACAGTTTCAACACTATATTAAAACCTACTCTGAATATTCTGATAACCAACTGATTAATAGTTCCTTGAGAATAAAAACTAAGGAAGTTTGGTTTCCTATAGATTTATGTTTTATGGTTGACTGAAAGCTATAGCTGAGGCTTTTCCCACCGGGAGGGCTTTTAGACAGACACTCTCCCACGCAGACTCTCCAGTGGTCACAACATGGGATCTCTTGCTGCAGCTTTTTCCTCTCGATTCAGGTCACTTTTAGGGTCTCTTCTTTATCCAGGCAACAAATCTCATAAAACTCTTGGGACTTAATTATCTTTGAGACCTCTATCCTATGTAAAATTTGAGCTAAAGATTCAAAAACCAGAAAGAATCACAGCAAGATTTATTTTCCTTGACAAAGCCAAGTTAAAAAGCTGACGGTTCTGGACCCAAACCCACAGCGTTATCAGAGCTACGCAGTTGCACCATTAATGGATCCTCTAGAGGCAAAAGAGCACTGGAGAAGGTTCTTTGTTATTTGCACATGCTTCTTTCAAAATATTTTTTCATTAAAATTATTTTTATAAAAAAAAGTTAAGCTATTTAAAGTTGCACTGAAGGCTTTCAGAAACTAGAATAGAAACCAATGCCTGGGCAGACTGATATTGGTTTGGAAAAAAAAAGGGGGCAGGGGGGAGGGAGTGCATCACCAAAAAACATCCATGGCTTCTAGTACACATATGTAGATAAAGTATTTATTACAATGTATTAATGAGTCAGTGGATAGCTATGGTTTGTATTTATTACAGACTTCCTGGGTAGTCTACAGAAAAGAGAACATTCATATTCCAACATGAAGGAACAACGTCCAAGTGCCAAGACAAACACGCACATCAGTTTTACATACTATACAGTCATCAAATATCTTTTTATCGTGCCTCATGATCTCATTCTAACATATGCTACTCAGGTCACTTCACAGAATCATGAGAAGAGCATAAAGCTATAAGCAGCCCAGTCTCCTTCCACAACTGCTTCGCTAGATGTATTTCTCAAATACTCAAAAATACGAATTCAGTGCATCACGTTTGCCAGTTTCCTTTTCCTGATTTATGACTCCAGTGACTGACAAAGAATGGTTTACTGAAGAATTTAACTACTGCAAGTAAATGCACAATATTTGATTACCCCCAAACTCACGTAATCAAATTTATGCATTAGCTATTAAAATTTACATGCAATTATAGAGGGGGATGAAATAATTGGTTGAATCCACAAAAATACTGAAATAAACTATGATTATCAAAAATGTGAATTTTATAGAAAGACAAATATTTCTCACATTTTCAGAAGCTTCTTACTCTTTTTACTGGCTGAAGAATTCTTGTTATCTGCTTTTTACATTGGAATAGTTTCTACAGAAAATCCACACTTTTTCTGACACCAAACTGTTGTCATGTTAAACATTACCACTATTTGGTATAAGTATTAAAAAGTAGGTTTATTTCAGAACAGTAAGTGTATCTATAACAAAAGGTCTCCATACCTAAAGGGAAGAAAAATGTGAGGAACATGAAGTGGATACAAAATTCTATGAGATTTCACAGAATCACCAGATTTTGGATACGATCTAAGTGTCTTCAGTGATCCTGTTGACCTTCAATGGCTGGCTAACAGGCTAGAATGAGTGCTGAGGAAGGCAACACAAAGAAAATGTTACCTGAATTTAAGGAACTTGAACATTTAAAGGTAATGATCTTGTATTCAACCCTCGTGGGTATTTCCAACCTATACCAAACCGATCACGCAACCAATATCAAACTGTTTATAGCCAATTTGTTCACCACATTCCTTCGCACCTGCAAAACAAGAATACTACTGCTTTACCTCACAGGTACATGTAGTGTTCTGTTACCTGGAGGTTTGAGCACTCTCACCTAGCTGTTACAGTAAGTCTCCTGATTTACGGCAAATTACAAGGTTAAATGTGTTTGTACCCAGCAACATGCGGTACGAGTACCTCAGGGCTATGGTGGCGGACAATCACAACAGAAATATATTGGCTTTAAAATATCCATATTAAAAATAGTATTATTTAAGTTATTTTCCTAAGTAAATAATTTTTCAGTGTGCGTATTGGAAAGATATCGACACACTCAGGGAAACATATGGGAAGACAGGTAAGGGGATAAGAAGCAACCACCAATGGCCATGGAAGTGAGGACACCAGCTGAAGGAGCAGAAGGAAACACATAATCAACACATTTAAAACTCAGTACGTGACTTAGTAAGAAAACACCCCCATCTCATGTCAGACATCCATAAGCAACCAACGCTGTGGCAACAGACAGCCCGAGTCTATAGGGGGAAGAGGACTGGCTCCAAAGCTAAGATTATGTTTACTAATCTTCTGGCTTTTCACGTGTCAGCACCATAAGAAAAACTAGTTCAGCCTCCTGAACCCAACGAGCAGTTTTAACATTATAATTCCTGTTGGTTTTTTCCCCCCCGAGGGTTTTTCCTCCCAGCAAAAATGCCTGTTCCAGAACACACGTAACACGCAGAATAGCGAGAAGGACAGGCTGCCTATCAATTTTTACCACAATAGTTCGTTTTGAAGACAAGCCTTTCTTCCCCCTACAGAAACACCATCTTTTAATGAAAGCCATTAGCATTGCTTTTTGTGATCAGATCCCAGTTGTTTGCATGTAATACGCCGCACAATACAATCGCTAAAATAAGTCCCAGCTGTAGAAACACAATGCTGTGCTGTTGCTAATGTGTGTTGTACTGATAATGAATGGTCGTCTATGCTTTAATCTGAATAAAGCTCCCAACTGCTCTGCCTCTCCTTGCCAAAAATTCCCCTTCCTCCTCCAGACTGTGGTTGCATTCCAATTACACTGCTGATTGGAATGAGCCTGCTTGGGGGAGGGAGAGGGAGACAAATGAACGCGCGCGCACACGCCCCTCCTCGCCTTCGGATGGCGGCCCCTGGGACCCGGAAAGCGTTCGGGGTGTTTGAACCTACGGCTGACACGATGCACTTTTCTCCACGTTGTACAAAAATCTTTGTAAATTTATTTATTTATTTCAGAAAAAAAAAAGATGGGCAAACAGCACACCACGCACAGGTTCCAGGAGGACAGCTCAATACTTGAACCACTTCTAACGAATTCCTACTGTTTTCTTCCATTGTTGGCACACTACCGAGAAACTTATATTTTTCCGCTTGCATTCCCTCCTTGGACCTGCCCAAATTCCCACAAGGGAAGATATAAAACAGGAGGTCTTCAACTATTCATGGAACAAAAAGCTGTAAATAACGTCATACAGATTTGCAAATACAGCTGTTGAGGTAATAACTTTCTCAATTAAGGTTTTGAAATAAAATTGTTTATCCCAACTACTCACATTAATTTTATTTTGCAATTAATCTGAGCTGGTTGCTGTTTTTCAGATTTCTTTTCCTTTCAATTTTCATTTCCTTTGAAAGGTGGGGTTTTTTCCTGCAGATGAACGAAGTAAGCAACAGCACACAATCATAAACTAAAAATTTTGCTTTCAGTTAATGAAATCCATGCATTTCAGAAGACTGCAATTGATTATCATTGAGAAGAGACACGCAAAGATAGGTTTACCTAACAAATACATATTTTACAGGTGCACAGAGTAAAGAATGTATTGAAACACGAAATAATCCAGCAGCTGACCATTCTTCCAAGCGTGATCAGTGATCAACAGGAGCTGGAAGGTTTCATATTGCACCTCACAATAAAGAGGGCTGCAGCTGTTCCTCTCCCAGATCAGGTCTAGCAATCATACGGATGCAAGGTAGATCAGGAAGCTGAACTGGCTTAAGAGAAAATTAACCTTCTGGGAAGATGGATTAGTTTGCCACTGGCTCCAGGAGCTGAGTTGGCTTATCCTGCAGTCACGCCATCCGCTCTCCGTGGCTCTAATGCAAAGGAAGTGGCAGAAGCACATGGCTGCAAAGGAGGCAGGATTAGCTGGACCACCTTTCCGAGGGCAACTCACAGTTGCACTGGAAAAGTACATTCCATACCAATGAGTTTTTCAGCTCTAAAACCAAAATACAGCTCCCAATATTTTCATTTTAATGCAGACTGCTTGATTTTCCTCCTGGCTCTGTTTCACAGTTCTAGGCATATATTTCAAAAAAATAAAAATAAATAAAAAAATTTAAAGCTTCATTTTGCCATCAGGATACCAAAGTAACAAGCTAACACTCTTCAGGTCTTCAGAGACACAATCTTATGACTCCATCCAAATGTTTAAGATTATTTTCTATTTCCCAAAGCACATTCATGAGGCACAAAATCAAAACACGGAAAAAAGCGTTTTTCTTACAAGTATACGCACAACTGCTTTCAGGCTGCCCTCTTTTCCTTATTGACAGCTGCTCTTCCCACGTCTCACAAAGCACGAGAAGTTTAGAATAACCCGATGAGCTCTAGAGTGAGTACAAACCAGGTATAAACACAGAGGCTGGCAAGTCCTTCCTAAAAACGCGCAATTATTTTCCCCAATACTTTATTTAAAGCCCAGTGCTGCCCAAATTAAATCTCCAAACACTATCCCCTGAGGACGCAATTGAGTTGAAAGCATCACCAGACACCCCAAAGCCTCTTCTTTTTTTCTGGGACCAGTCTAGAGGCAGCACACACCGAGATGAAGGTGCCAGACAATGTGCATTGGGAAGCCCAGTTCACCCAAGGACGCCAAACAAGCCGATGCCGATTTCAGACATACTTTGCCGGATTAGATCAAAGGCAAACACCCTCCACCATTCCCCAGATCCATGGTTCTGCAGCAGGAAGGCGCGGTGTGAGCACTGCCTTCTCGAGCAGCCAGGTAAACCTCACTACCTGCTTCATCCAAGTATCTTTTTTTTTTTTTTTTTTTTTTTACATGTGAATTAGGAAATAGGTACCGTGAACCCCTCTGCCCCCAGAGCTATGGGAACCAGGACAACTTGGAAGGGAGGGTAACTTCTTCCACAGGCACAGTTATCCGCCCATACTCTTACCACAGATACTTCAAGTTCATACTGGAAGGAAACTAATTTCCAATTCTCTTTCGAAATGATAAATCTAGTTTAAATCTAACATAAATTTAGAATCATGTACCAGTTCTAAGTGTCTTACTAGGAGTAGGTGTTAGAACAATACAGAAGCATTAATGAATTTTTAAAGTGCTATTAAAACCTAACCTGTCAGATTAGGTTGAAAAAAAAAAAAAAGCACTAATTCTGAGTGCCACATAAAAGCACTATTGCTAGGCTGATATCCAAAGACAAGGTAGACAGCTTTAAAACGAACTTCTTTAAAATACATATTAGGATAACCTTAGTAATAGAAAAGTACTTTTAACAAGAATTTCCTTTAATAATTGTTAAAATTCTAAATTGTCCCACAAACACATTTCTACAAGTTCAAGTTCAACACAAGCCAGATACTAAACCCTTAATATACTGCATGTAAAGGGAAACCCATTTCAAAGGATCACATGCACCTGCTTATAAGCATGGTCAGTTAGAAAGCTGTGTCTCAACAAAGCAGAATTATTCCTCTGGGACTAAATAAACAAAACCACAATAACCTGCATTCAAACACCAAACAGCAATATGGATTATCCAGAAGTGAAAAGTGTCCTTATAATGCAACATACTTTAAATCACTGCAAAATATGCCAGAAACTAACATAGCAACAGCACATTTTTCTTTCCAACACATTCACTGTATTAAATTCTGCCTATAAGAGTAGGTTGTGCTTTGACTGGATTTGGAATTCTAGACCCGTATTACTTGTGCCTAACATAGAACTTTGGAGATTAAAACGCAAAATTAAAACATCACACATTTATGATGGATGAAGCGTTCCAAAAGACGCATTGCATCTCTGAATATAAACAGTTAAGCCAATAAATTATTCATCTGATGCAATAAGAAAATTCTGGGACAGAATCTTCAAGGCTGTTTGAAATTCCCGTAAGGGGAGGACGACACGACAGCGACTCAGGACTCCAGCAGCCTGTGCCGGGGCTGACTGAACCACCAGTGGATACGGCCAGCTGGAGTCTGCCGAGATTTGCCATGTTTAGACTCCTGTTTTAACATCGTGATGTCTACTTCACAGTATTGTTTTACTGTAAACAAAAGGCTTCCCTTTCCACTTCTCCTCCCTTATTCCACTCCAAGCCAAAAGTAAAACAAAACACAAAGCCCCCCACACCATTGAATTCTTCCTTCAAGCAACTAAGGCATTCACATTTCCTAGATTCATTCAGTGATGGGCTTAATGCCACACACGTCACCAACTCTATTCATGTGTCCCGATTATTTGATACGCCTGTCAAGAGTTAAAGGGAGGAAATTATGCTGCCACTTTTGCAGTGAAGGTAGCAACCCTCCCCAAGCATTTCAATTCCTACCACAAAGTTTTACAAGTCTCTTTTACGGCGATTCACATTTGAAGCAGTAAAATTGAATCTGCAGATGAAAAATTTTAAGTTGGTTTTGCGTAGCTTTCTTTTCAGCTGGACATCAAAGAGGCAAATTAAATCTGAATGATACAACATTAAACTCTCCCCATCAGGACTTGAGTCACAGCCTCAAACAGTGAAAAAGAAAGAGAAGTTTTATGTGGGGAAACTTCAAGAAAACAAAGGCTATTGCGAATATTTGCATTTCCTGGTTTAGTGTGGATGGAGCCTCTCAGACCAGCCAGGATGTTTCTAATGCATAACTTTCATACACTAGAAATTCCACTTCACTTCTCCACCCTACTCCAAAATGGCCTAATCCTCACATCTTGTCCATATTTCAACATCTGAACAACTGCTATTGTACCGTGAAGTCATCATAAACACACCACTTAGGAAGACTGAATACTGTGCTGCTCCGTTGGGGCGAGGGGAGTGGAAACAACATAGCTTCAAATTAATAGCTATTAGAATACTTTTTGTAAGAGTCAGCATTCAAAGATCAATTTTCAAAACAATTTTAAAGTTACCTGTTCTGTTTCTCACATTTGTAGCAAGCAAACAACTGTATTCCAGTAAACAAAACCAGGGTGGGAAACAGATCCATTAAGAGAAATGAACCCACCAGCTTTGCTGGTTTATTTGCTGTATGATCCATTCAAATTTTTATTGTTTTATCTTCCTGCAGTATTAAAAACATAATTCCCCTTAAAAAATATTTAAAGTAACATTACCAACATTAAGCTCAAACTTGCAGAGGTAGTTATGATATGCAAGTGTGAGTGAAGTAAACTATTTCAGATATTAACTCAATTATTCTAGAAATACAGGAATAAAAGTAGTACTTAAGAGCTCAGGCAAAGAGGGTACTCTTATCTCAAACTCTTAAGAATCATTGTGCCAAAATTTTACCTCAGTCCTTAAAGATTTGTTTGAAATCCCAGCAGCTAGTTTTTAACCAAGACCCAGTTCAGACAGAAGTGATTAGTCCAAAATTATCAACTTGCAAAATACTTAAGAGAGCACAGGATTCTTCCTCTGAGGATGAGTAAATAAAAAAGGTAACATGGAAACGTATCCATGTACTTCTCAGCTTGTTTCGATAGGAACAGAGGTGGCAGGGGAGGAAGAATTAACAGGAGAAACAAATTATAGCTCTGTTCTGTCTGATGTATTTCATGCACCTCTGAAAACATGCTGGGGGAAATAAATACTATCATGCAGCTGAGCCCTCAGATTTGTTTCACAGCAGTAAAACTCTCCACCCTCTGAATAATCTATAGTAGAGACAACAACAAAAGAAATTACTGACCTAATTACCAACCAGACAAAAAAATGGCCTGAATTTTGAAAAGGGCTTCAGATAAGAGGCACCTGCAACTAACCCAAGACTCCTGGGTATCAGGAATTGTAGATACCGGCAGCATTCCGGACTGCAGGGCCACAGCCATCTCGGTCAGGATACAGTCACAGGAAATCTCAAAATTGTGTCTCCGCTACAGACATGATCCTAGGGGAACACTGCTAGCGCTGGGACTCTGCTGGGAAGAGAAGAAAGGAAAAGAACCACACACACCCCCACACCAAGACACCAAAGCATGCACATCCTTTACCCTTCAGGAGTAATTCTCACGCCACCCTTCAAGAAAATGCTGTGACTTAATTTTATCGACACTACCAAAACGATTGTCAGATGCTTTATAAGAAACAATTCCTAAAACACGACAAACACCTAAGGTGACAACTTTTGTTAGGGGGGAAAAAGTCAGTTCTGGCCCTTCACACATGTAACCTGAAATATTTGCGTAATTTTTTAAAAAACTCATTCCCTAATAAATAAAACAGTGCTAAAGCATTCACGAGGCTCATTATTTTGATAATATCACTAGCAAAAAAATATCACTAATTAAACATCTGCCTTTAATCTAAACTCCTAGCTCAGCACAATCTTGTTTTACTACTATACCCAGTATAGTGAAACCATATTATATGGGGGAATATAGAGGAGCGACAAACTCTTTACATCCTCCTGCGTTACCATCAGTATCCATAACTTCAGACATGGGTCCTGATCTGTCTCCATGATAACAGGTGGATCCTGCCTCTTCCTCCTTTAACACAGCTGAAATATTTAAGCACAATGTTCCTATATTTACTCTTTTGGGGAAAACTGGTTTCAGTGGAGTGCTTTCAGCTCTGGAAACTGCCTTTTTCTCAGGAAATTGACACTTTGGCTTTTGCCAAAAAAAAAATAAAAAATAACCAGAGTCAGCAGAAAGATATGTGGACTATGTCTATGCACCTCTACCTTGTTACTAAACTTATGCCTCTGCCTAATTCTGTCCCTACCTGCAGAAACCCATAGAAGTGGGGAAAATGCCCAGCTGCTTAAAGAACACGCATCCAGAAAACCCAGACAATGTCACCATTCCTACAGGATTAGAATTCTCCTTTACCTTAGTCCAGTCTTTTCCCCCCATCAGATAACCAGGAAGCCTCATCTCCAGGAGATAAATATATCAATAGACTACACAATTTATAAACTGATTTAGTTAAATTATTGCAGCCCTTTAATATGAATGGATTCAGTGTAGTTTCTCTGTGTAAACAGACGTGTTCTACAGAACAAATCTAAACAGTTTAAAAGCTGCTGCTGTTAAACAGAGATGAGCTAATTAGATGAGCAAACATTTATTTCAGCAGAAGTAACATAGTAAAGCCTCACTTCTCTTGTTTTGCTTTGTTTTTACACAAGTTGCTTAAATTATGTAGTCAAATCAGTACAATTTATATACTACTGTAAGAAATAATAGAAAAGGGCTTTTAGAGAAACTGAACAGCAAGAGATTCAATGAAATAGTTCATCAATATGTGAAAACAAAGAATCTTGACTCATAAAGCTTAACGTGCAATTTCAGCTACAACTTCAGAAATCTTTCAGGAAGATACAACATTTAAGTGGTGAAAAGACAAGATTTTTTATTATTTTTTTTTTTTGAAAAAGAGGAGTATATGGTAGAAGATAATAAGCTGTAGGGAGTGAAGACTAAGATAACGGGAAGCAGGTAAACTGAAAGGAGCAGTATAAAGCTGTTTACATTGATGTAAAACATGTAACACTGAATCAACACTCCCAGCAGCACAGCCAGTGAATAAAAATCCAGGAAGGTATTTCCAAAAAGTTAAGAGGATATTTTATTACTAGGCATCTACAAACGTGAAAAAAAGTCTTTCAAGCATAATGAGCATGCAAGTGTTTCCATTGATCTCAAACACCAATTGTGAGCCTCAGAAAGTCTAAGTTGGCACCATGGGGATTTCGAGGGGACACAGAAATGGAAAGCCCTCAATGACTCTGGTACCATTCACTCGAAAAAGCCCCAGCTCTTGCCGTTCCACTCACAAACCACGATACTAAATATCACTTCTCTTGTTTTCTACCATTTCTTACATGGTTGCACTGCAAGATAAGAGCCGACCTAGTTTTCCCCAGGAACCTTTACATTAATTTCCTAGACACACTGTTCCTTGTAACCTCCACTGCTAATCAACTGCTACCCCAGGCTCCCCTCCAATATAATTATTTGCTAAACAATACATTAAATTACCAAGTAAAATACTGGTTCCTCTCCTATCTTCTTACATCTCAATTATTTAATACTAAACACCTTCCAATGACCTAATTCCTTTAGTTTCTCTAGAATCTATGTATTTTAGAGCCAATACAACAATCTAGATTAATCCAAGACCAGAGAGACGCTAAATTTCTGATCAGCTCTGTGAACAACAAAGGAACAAAGAGGGCACAAGCCTTCCCCTCCCTTTCCATTCCTTTAACTAGCTTTCTAAACAGTACCTCCTTTCTGCACTGAGTATTAACTAAGTTTAAGAATTCACAAATATATTTCCTGTTTATCTTTGTGCAGCATAGACTATGCAGGGCACTATCAATGTTAAACAGACACAAGGTCTAAAAATACTAAAAATCAAAATGCAGCGATCGCCTTGGAACTGGCACATGACATTAAACTACACCTCCAGCTTACCATGTATTTTCCCTAAATATAAGGAAATCAACTACACCAAGTCAGTTCACCAAGCTGTACCAGCGTCCCTCGTGTCACCCCTCCATTTCAGACACCTAACAGTCCTTGCTAAAAGGTGATACTGCCGAAGGGTGACAAGGTGGGAAGGCTTTTAGGATGCATGCAAACATTTTGTGAATGAGCTAAAAAAGTCAAAGCAGCACCTTTAACACATTCAAACTTACAAAAGCGAAATGGGAACAAACGAGATGTTGATCCTAAATATCAAGTGCTGTTCAGGAGACAATAGAAGGCAGGGGATTGGAGAAGATAAAGTGTTAATCGCATATTTGGTGGTTTACGAGCCAAAGCAGTCTGAGGTTTAAACTGCTTCTGCTCAGTGCTCATCCCATTCAGAGACGATGAATCATTTCCCATTTGGCAACACTTCTGCCTACAAGGCTGTCTTCTGTGAGATTTCTCCTGTATCCTTGTAATAGATTTGCTAATTTAGTACACCTGACTTGGAGCAGAAGCTATTGTTGCCAGCTGTCAGACTAGACCTCGTCCTGTTTATCAGACACATCTAAACCATCCTGTTCTGCCCCAGTCGTAGAAACAAAACACTCTTTACTAATCCGGGTGCAGTAAATTACTTTCTAATATCCTTGTTTTTCGTACTCTGCTAAAATAGCAACACATCATAGATTTAAAGCAACAGCAAAATCAATTTATCCACAGCAGCTGGGCTCATACCAGTTTATCCAATAATCACTTTTTTTTTTTTCCAAGTCATATTTGCTGTTCTAGTCATTCTGTGCATGAATTCCTGAGTTTCAGCAGTAGAGGTCTGACTATTTTAAACAAAGGTAATACACGCTCAGAGGGAGTGTATTCTAGTTTTTTAGGCAGGCCTCCACAGCTCTTTGAAAGAAAGATAAATCAGAGAAAAAAAAAAAGTATTAAATGCCTCACACACTAAAACATTTCCTTATTTTCCCCAGGGCTTTGTGCATGCAAAAGAAACTGCATTATTTTCTGTTTATAAATATTTGTCTGGACAGCAGCTTAAAAGGGTAGGGACAACAGAGAAAATACGTGGGAGTTTGGGGGGGTTTTGTGGTTTGGGTTTCTGGGGGGAGGGGGTTCTGTTGGTCGGTTGTTTTTTTTTTAAATCCACCTACAGAGAATCCAGGAAACATATGAAAAAACAATTCGTGTATGACATCTTTACTCCTAAACAAAACCCACCAGAACTTAAGTCTTTACATTCTAGATTACATAAATCAGTTCTATGGATGCAAAAGAGTAGGCTCATTCTTTCCAGGTTTTATACACTGTCCAGAATTCTTACTGCACTTTAAAAAAAAAGCCCACTGTGTTCACAGAAACACATACTCATGCATTAGATATTCAGAAAAATAGCAAAAGAGTATTTCAGAACTCAGGATCATCGACAGAAATATGAGAACGCGTCCACTCCGCTAACAAAAACTATGGAGTATTTACATTTCCATTTTCAGGGGCTGTGGAGCTACTAACTCATCTCTAGCATTCAGATCTGATTTAGTTAATTCATGTTGAGCAGTCGAGGAAGGAGAGCTGGACTCTTGCACCTAGAACGGACTTGGAAGGCCAGTCAGAAAGGGACAATGACTCAACACGCAAACACCATTTACCGAGAGCAGGTTCCACACCACCGTGTGGTCATCTTCTGCTCTATTTGTCGTCAAAACTGAAATTGACTGTGTTTGCCTGCTTGTAGACCAGCTGAGGATCCCTGCTAAGGTCTATCTTCGTGACCATATCCAGATGACATTGAAAGCAGGCCGATGCCTTGACTGGTTTCAGAAAGGCACGAATCTGGAAGCGCCTGCTGCAACCTCAGAGGCAGCGCCTGTTCTTCCAGGTAGCACAGAAGAAAGGAACTTGAGGAACAGACCAAGATCTTGGAAATTTAAGAAATGAAGATGCAGTCAGAACAAATAACAGAATTGAGAAGCAGTATTATTTCATTGCCCTACAATAGCTACATAGCCAGTCTAGTCCCCTGTAAAGGTGGTGGTCTCACAACTAAAGAGACCTTTCCCTGCCCCTAACCCTAACCCCCTACAAGGTTTTTCATTGTAACATTTGAAAATTATGAATCAGATACTGCATTTCAAGTATTATTCATCTGTACAATTTAAGCTAGCCCTGAGTAATCATTAAAGAAAAACATTTGCCAGGAAAAAATAACCCAGACTATATGATTCATTCACTTCTGAAACAATAAAAGGGTTCACTGTAACAAAAATAACTATATTGTAAATACTTCAATTAAAAAGTTAAAAAAACAGCCAGAGACAATGAAGCAAGCATGCCCTTAAAAAAAAACCCAAACCAAACACGTGTATGCGTGCAAAAAACACAAAATCTTGTTAGGAAAAGGTAAATCCATGAAATACAGCTAACACCTTATCTGATGGAAGTTGTACTACATTCTTGAGCTATTTAATAGTCTTAAACCAAAAGATACACCTCACCTCTCAAACTCTGACAACTCACAATTAAGCTGATAAACAGATATTTATTTCAGCACAAAGGTGCTGCACGTGGTGTGTATGTGAAAAAGCAGCAGACCACTAGCTCTGCAAAGCTCAAGACAGTAACATCACAGGGACTCCTAAACAACTCCCTGGGAAGTAGAGAGGGCTTTCACAGATCTGAAGTCATTAAAAAGGGGACCAGCTGAAAAATAAAAATATATTAAAAAAAAATAAATAATCAAGCATTTCAGAGGTTTATAATTGTCCAAAGCTCAAGAAAGCGTAAAAAGGAGCAGCAAAAGAAGTCTTCTTAGGAGCAGCCTTTGTTTCAGCCTCGCGTCAAACATTGAGATGCAAAGAGAAGCCCTGTAAAGCACCAACAATAACACTACACAAATACAAAAACAGTTAAAAAGCTCACTTTTCTTCATGGTTAGGCAATATTAAGTGTAAGCTTACTTGAAATGAAACCTTGCAGTTTCACATCGTATCAGGTCACTTATTTTTAGTTGACTAAAAAGAAAATCATACATCTGATAACACTCTCCTCACTTCTCCTCATTTTGTCTATATATAGCCATTTTCTGAATAGGCCACTAACTAAAAAAGGTCAAATCCTTCACACAACTAACTCATCAATAGCAGACAACACTTAGCTGAAAAAAATATTCATTGCAACTCCAAAAGCCTTGTAATAGATGAAATTAGCCAAGGAAATATTCAAAACTACATAATTCAATTATTATCACGTATTATTTAACAAAAAGTCTTCTGACCTTTTTAAAGCAAGAAAATATTAGCATTAATGAATGAATTATCCTTAGAATCAAGGAGGTTTTTTCAATAAAAACGTCAAGTTTGTTAAAAGCTGAAGAATTCTTTTCTACGTGCAAGGAGTAAGCTGATCTTATCTGCAAGCTTTTCTTAGAATGATGTTGCAAATCATGGCCAGATAGAAGCCAGCCCTTAATTCCTTATTTCTTCTCTACAGGATCAAGGTGATGAACATGCAAAGGAGCAAATATGAGACATTTGAGGGTGGCTGTTTTTTTCCTGTTTGTTTTTAAACTTCTGTCTTCTATCCAACTGATACCACTCACATTCTTTGCATTTGTTAGACATCTTAAGTTCTTACGAAGCACCTCTGCCATAGAAGCCAACTACCAATAACACAGCACATGCAGCAACAGGATTCCCTGGTTACAAATCCAAGTGTTAAAAAGTTTGGAAACATGAGATTCCGGGCTGCCCCTGCGACCCTGGGTCACGTTCATTGCTATAACACCAGAGTTCAGGCACCAAAAGATCCCCAGCGCCTTGTCCTGCCAAAAATCGGTCTCCACCACCCGCCCATTTGTCCCGGACGGTTCCTTGTTCCAGGTCCCTCCACCCTCATCCAACTTTTGAACCCTCTGCATTCTAGTCAATGCCTCTCTTCACACCGGGAGCGCAGCGCCGAGTTTAGCACTAACAGGATGAGATCAACTCCTGTCCCCAGCCCTTTGTTAAACCCTGAGCTAGTTCTTCCTTAGGCGATAGAGAGACATTTGCCTTCAGCCACGGCATGGTTTGAGAGCGTTCCTGCCCAAGAATAAAGGAGTCACATAAACAAAGGATCTTTTAAAAAATGCATAGCATATTTTTAATCTCCTTCTTGAAACTGGTTGAGTTTTAACAGAATCATCCCAAAATAAATACAATCCAGTTTAGCTCCTCAGCATGAAACATTTCAGCATTAGCAGGCTGCTCAACACCGACTGAAAAGACAACCTTATAATGGGAAGCGCTAACTATAGGTGCCGTTACGAGCTCCAACTCGGTATTACAAGTTCAACTATAGTTATAAATTCCACTGACAGCCAACAAAAAGGAAAGCTGTTCAGACAGACAAAGCAATTCAGAACTGTTCCAATGACAGGAGGCAGAAGCAACCGCAGGGACCAGCGTTCCTCCTCACCACGCTGCTCCAGTGCGAATGCAACACGCAACAGGGTCTGACCAGGGACGAGCCTTCTTTTCATTTACTGCTACTCCAGCACAGTGATGCAGGCTGGGGGCAGAACAAGTGCAGCTTCCAGTCTTGGGCCACACTAGGAAGGACTGTTTAAATGTAGACAAGTAAGAACCTCAATTTCAATAAACTCACCAAAAATATAAAGCTTTTGAATGGGTCCAAAGTACTGCCCGGTGTAGATTAAGTTACATTATGCTGATACACAGGAAATAGCTGACTTATTCTACAGGATGAACTATTCACAAGGGGAAAGGAACTTTCAGGAAAAATGATAAATATTGTAATGAGGAAATCCGAGGCACATACTCACAATGCCACATTCAGATCTCACAAATGAACAGAAATTTCTTTAGGATCTTTTGGCCACAGAAGCGAGACATGGATAAATATAAACATATAGTACCTCCCCAGGCAGAACAACATCTTGCTGTTAGGGAGAGGAACCAAAAACTTCATTGTCTATCCTTGTAGATTGGGCTACAGAAATTTTAGCCTCCTTTTATCACCTCTGCATATGACAGCAATTGGGAGAGCATTATAAACTGTGGGAACAGCTTAAGGAAGGGAGGGATATCTTATTTTATGACAAGCCAGACTCGACACATGTACTAAAAATTACCGTAAGTCACTTTTTCCTCAAAGGCCTTCTCTTTTCCTGTTGCAGAAGAAAGCAGAAACCAAGAATATTTTAAATCATCCTTCGACCCAGTTCTTAAGTAGAAATCCCAAATATGAAAGCCTTTCACAGAAGGGATACTCTGTTACATGACACCACAACTTCAGGATAAATCTTGGCCGTTCCACATTAGTACAATCACAAAGATTTAGACCCTTTAACTTTTTGACAAAAAGCACATATCCAGCTATTTAAGGCAAATTTAAAATACTACATGGCATCTTGAGCTGACAGGTGGCAGCTGCTTTTGCAAGAACACAGGGGCACTTCCCTCACGCAGCAGCATTAATTAGCTTGAACAAAGATCAGCAGCAAGTTTTCCCGATTCTGCCTATTCATTCTTGACCAACAGTTTATTACGTGTGCTATGTACATTTGAAGATTCTGCTCACCAACACTCTGTGCTTTAAAACACCCAGAATTGCTAGTTAGACATTGAGAAATGCCACATATATGACCCATTTGGAATTATAAAAGTTGGCACTTCACATTTTTATGGTTGTTCACAGGCTCCAATTACAATGGAGAGCTTAGCAACACATATATCTTCTGTATCTTAAACGATGTGTATTAATATTAGTATGAGGAAGAGAAAAACTTGGTATCTTCAGATTTTCACCTTGAAAATGCAATCATTACCAGCTGGCCAAGAGCAGTACTGCAACCAGCAGTATGAAATGCAGATTTCTGTGTAAGTACAGGAACCTGCATTTGTTCTCTGCTTCCACTACAAAGTGACACAAATTCTGGTATGCTTATAGCCCCTTCACGTCCTTCTGTCAGCTCTGCTCCTCCAGCCAGCTCCTGAACACTTTTACCTCAATCTGTCCCGTTTCACCTTTACAAATGACCCCTTTGCCCTCAAATGGCAACACCTACTGCCACCAGCTCCACCTTTATAAAGTTTCTTACATTACACATATCAACTTTTATAAATCAAACCAGCAGCAATTACTTTGTTGCCAAACTTTTACATTACTACACCCAGGCACAGTGCTAGTGCTCGTTCGGTCCTGCACACAGTCTTCTATACAGAGCTGTAGATCTTTATTTCAACAAAGCCATCAGGGAAAATAGCGGGTGAGAGCTTTTTCTCTGAAAATAAATATTTATACACATCATACATTCATCATTTCGGAACAATAAGGTGAAAATATTCTGTTAAGAGCTGAAGAATTATTCGTCATGAGGACACCTAAATGCTTGGCATAATTAATGCTATGAATATCTAATCCTTGGCAGTTAAGCATGAATGTAATTCTATACGTTTTATCTAGAAATGTTTTGTTCCTTTGCATATTTATGGATTTTTTTTTTTTTGCTTTTAAACAGCCATGTGTGTAAGTACTCTAATCCAGATCTTTCTTCCTCAACCAAGAATAAAAGAGGAATAATTTTAGTATATTGGCATGTTTTCCATGAAAAATCATTGCAAGAGGTAGTAGACTACCTTTTACTAAAATAAAACAGCAAACTTGAGTGCACTCCATCTGCTTTCCTCCCATCCTATGGTACACCCAAAGCAGGTATTTAACCACACGCAGTTTCCTAAGCACACTGCCTGGTCTTTATGATAAAGAAATCACTACGTTGGCTCAAGTTTTCAGGCACTGCCTCTAGGATTACCAATGCAGATTCCCACCCTCAATTACACACAATCACAACTGCATCTATAATTGACTTTCTGTATCCATCTATATATATAAACTCTGCACCAAATAGGTATGTTCAAAAGAAGTATTATTAGAAATATAATTAGTTATGACTCCATTTAACTCCATATTTAACTCCATACAACATATTAAAATCTGGGTCAAGGTAGAAGGAAAATGAGTGTATGTCACTTGTTTAGAACTATTTCTTGTGAGCAGCCAAGATACACCACCAGCCCCCCAAAGAGCCCGCTCTTCCGCAAACACCTGGCTAACTGAAGCACCACCCACCCACAAACACCCACTCACAACACTCCTCCTCTACACCCACTTGAAACCAAAAAGGGGGATGAAGGGAAGAGATAGATTTTAACTTGGATACATTCCTCAGCCCACCCCGTCTGACAGCAAGGGATAGGAGTCCTGAAAAACGGCGCTGCGGGTTGGAAAGCTTTCCTACGGCGGCAGCGCTCGGATGTTTGCGGCAAGATGGCATCACACATGCTAATTTAAGCATGAATGGCAGAATCTAAGTACATATTTTTACAGTGACCTGTAAATTACATAGTCTGTACATGCTCTGCATATTTGAAACAACTGAAATGAATTTGTTCTAGAAAGGAGGCATTGAACCAGTTTACACCGACAATACCAGAGCCATGGTTGGAGTGACTCTCCCTTTCTGCACAAAACAATCCCTGTAAGTTGTGTTAAATACATACTGGCCAAGAGTCATTCCAGAAAATTAACAACAGAACACAGCTACACAAACTCACATACTGCTACTTTTTCTTTCACTTTCAGAATTTTGGATGTGTGAATAATACTTCATCCTAAGCCACTTTGGGGAATGTCAGTCCTCCCAGGCTAATTTAATTTTCCTGAGCCATAGGGAAACAAACAAACAAAAAGTATTTTGAAGTAGAAAAAAAAAAATTGCCAAGAATCTGCAGGATCCTAAAACACCACCGAGAGTGCAACACAAATATGGCATATAAGAGAGAACTGAACCTGAATCACCCCAAATGCAGTCTCAGAAGACCCTAAACAGAGCCGTGTTTCCTGGGGATTTAAACTAATGAGAAATAATATCCATGGGCAGAAAGTCAAAAGAAAGTGACTCGAAATCCCACCTTTACCTGGTTTATCCTTTTTTTATGATCTTGAGCATGCCTACTCTCCATCCTGTATCAGTCTCGCCACTTAAACCCAGATGATAATGCTTAGCCGGTTTTGTCCTGAGCTTTGTTATCTACAGATGAAGATTTCTTTAAAGTTACAAGCATTCTTATCTATGTTCTCAGGGAAAGTATTTAAAGTTTAAGGAGCAAGACAAAGTCAACAGCCTGCTTCCTCGAATACGCTATTGTCAAATGTCCCTCAAGATTCTGATCCTCTTTCCCCAATAGGAAATGTGCTTTGCTGATAGCAGACACACACAGTAGCTACTTTTATGTGTGTTGTCTATCATTATTGAGATTAATCTTTACCAGCCCCCCAAAAGTCACTGGAGTATCGCCAACATTGCACGGGCCATGAGCATTTCCATTTTATATACTAAAGCAAGCACGTAGTAGCCTGCGTAGCAATGTGCTTGTGCCATCAAGCCAAGTCAGGAGTCGGGTCATCCCATTATTGGGACGAGAGGAGGGAAGACACCCAAAGAAAGCAACCACCTTTTTTAAAAGCCCACAAGGAAGGTCTGGTCCCATGGTGAGATGTCATTTGAAGTAAGATGGCAAAGCAAGGCCACACTTCAAAGGCCATGAGATGAAACAGAACAAAACATTCAAAGCTGTCTTCTTTTAGGGAGCACCTCATTCACCTTAAGGAAATAAAGACAAAATGTCTTCATCTGGGGCCTGATCAGATAATCAAGCAAAGAAAATAGCAAATAGTTTGTCCCCACTAGTTGAGTTAAGCAGCTAAGTTCAGCTACGCAGACAGACATTACAGGATGGCTTAAACTCTTTAAATGTAAACTGAAAAGTACAATCCTAAAAATTACTCGCTATTTTTCCACTCCCAGGATTTATCTTTGTGTGGTTTTTTTCCACTAGCAGCTTTATTTTTTTAAACGTTAACATTAGGACTGTCTGCAGATTTCCTATACATCTCCTACATACAGCCCACATGTTACCTACACGTGTAAATCCTCTACTAGCTTCTTGATACTTTCCTGATTCTACAGCCAAAGATGAATATTGAGCCTTTTTGCTCTTTTAATTGGAGCTCCTATAGAGCTGTTTTCCTACTATGATTTCCTTCCCCAAATCCGTTTTGATCTTTGTTTTCCCTGCCACGATTCCTCATTATGTACCTTTGAACACCATAGATACCTAATTACATAGCCAGGTGAATAAAACTTTGTCATATAGGCTGATCTCATAGAAACGAGCAGCTGAGATGGCTCCATACAGCTGCTCAGTGGTTTATCACACTTCTGTGGCATCTGTGTGATCCACAACTGATTTATATGTACATAAATATCTATAACTATATACTGTATCTATAACAAGCATATATATACAGACACACTTCATATTTTGATGAAAATAGGGGCCAAGCATCCATCAATCCCCATACGACCTGATTAGACACATGCCTATTGACTTTGTTCCGACTGCACCAGTGTAATCCACCTACTATGTAATTTATTGATTCTGATTTCTTAAGTACTAGCTTTTAGTAAGTCATGTGTCATTAAGTCAAATACACCTTCCATGAAGTATCCCCATTGTTTTATTGTTGACCAAAGCCTATCTAACTATAGGCTGCTGGTAAAAGAGGCCCTCCTGCCCTCTTTTCCAGCTTCTTGTATGAATCCTTCTCCTTCAGTGCTACACCTTTTTTTTTTTTCCTTGGTAGGATTAGCTTTCAGCTCATCACAAATTACACAGTTGCTGGAGTCAACACAAGGGAGAACCAGAAAAGTGAACCCAGGGACCACAAAGAGAAAAAAGAAACAGCACTCAAGATGTTAAATTACAGTGCAGTTTTAGGTCAGTTTAAGTTAACTATGAAACCATGGCCTTGCTACTTAAAAACACAGGGAGCTACCTCATCAATCCCTCAGCAAGGCCGCTCCTACAGTGAGGCTCTGCTCACTGTCCTGCTCCCAACAGCACTAAGGAGAATGCAGAATTTACACTAACCACTGCTTTCAACTGTCAGATTTATCCAATTAAAACAACCCAAACAAACAGGTTTGGAGATTCCATGTTGTTTTGCAAAACTTAAGAATCTCCTGGCTTTTTCTGAATGATGCAAATCTTTCTCAAGAAATATTATTAGCATCACAAGAGTTTTTAGAAACTGTCAAAAAAAAAAGTAGCCCCTTCTTCCTTCGATGCTATACAGTCCCAGCTCCGTACTGTAAGGAATGACTAGACAGTAAAACCAGAGAGACAGTAGGACAGGAGATGAGATGCTGTCCATTTTCCACAACACAGATCCAGTGCTTTTTATTTTCCTAATTATCAAACACTGCCAGGAAACTTGAAAGCTACAGTAAGGAGGAAGAAAACCAATACTCACAACTCTTCAGGCCTACCTCTGATTCTTTACTAACAATGCTCTTCCAGCTTACTCCAGTTATTACCACTTCTTACAAGACAGTGTAACCCTGCTTTGTGGACATCCAAGTATCTTTATTTGTTAACTGTTCTGACACAAACACACAAACTGAAATTCATGCGCTAACCTTTATTCAACTCCAGGTATTCCAGTGCCCAAGTAGTTTTTCAGAATTAAAACCGGGTTTAAAATAAATCTTTCTATTTGATAAAAACAGCCCGATGGATTTCATTCAGATAACGGTCTTTGATACCGCAAGTGAAAGCAGCAAAACGGAACTATTTTAACATTCGGTAACTCACAAAATAGGACATATTTACTAAGCAACTGAAAGCACTGGCCATTTCTCAGTTTTCTGCAGCATGTAAGATTGATGCAATGCAACATGGGGAGTGGAAGACAGAAGAGAACGTTCTGTCTGGGAGTACAGTCTATTTACAAACCCACCATTTCAACACAACACTGGGAAAAATCACAGTAAGAACAGAAGTGGGTGAGTGGGTGACTGCACCTGCAGCTTTTGTAGGACTCAGATGTACTCAGGATAGGAAATAGATAAAATGGTGGTAAAAACATTAGGAGTTGAAGGAACTTTCCTTATATTATGCTCCCTTGGATAATCTTATTAAAAGTCTGCTAAGATAAATTTTGGAGAAGATAAGTGCAATTCTACGTTTTAAAACAGAGGCAATGTAATTTAAATAGCTAAGCGGAAACAGGCATTTACACTAGAAGTGAAGTGTCATTCGAAGGTATAAACTTCAGATTTTAACAATTATCCAGCGATTTTCTAGAGCAAGATTGCGCAAAATGCATCAACGTACGTATCACTAAAGAGTCAAGCGGTATTTCTGACAGACAACTACACCTCAGAGCAAAAGAATAACTTTTTATATGAAACATATAACACAGATGCACTGTAAACTAAATAAAAACTTACTAGGAGTATGCCACTGCTGTGGTTTTTCTCTGTTATGGAACCCAGACCTAAATAAACTGTTAAACACTTAGTGTAAAGGTATGCCAAACATTTCTCAGAACTTTCTTAAGGTCCCAACAAAGAATCAACCTTTTCTGCAAAATGAGGCCTAGGTTAAATATTTTATTTGGCTCCTCAAGATGGACTGAGAAGTTGGGCACTAGCTCCAGATCAGTTCTTGGACTCACATCAAACATTACCCTGTCATTTATCCAGTCAGTCAAAACAATGTTTTCCATCTAAACCTTTAATGTTTATGTCCTGAAAAACTGCTAATTGAATCCAGTTCTTGAAATCCATTTTTAATCTATACCATCTAATTCAGAGATAATGAACAGAAAAGATAAGCGTTATACAATGATTGCAGAATTAATCCTATAAATATCCAAGCCAAAACAGAAGACTGCTAGCTTCGTACAGCCAAAAAAAATTAAGATTAAATAGCATTTGTCAGCTCAAGAATAAACTTTAAAAAACACTGGATATATAGATTCTTTTAATTCCAAACAGTTTTAGAATTCATGAGCTCTCAAACTGCTTTTTCAATCAAAAAGGGTAATCAAAACCACGCAGAACACTTACAACTATTCCTAGGCAAGAGCTGACAACATGTCAGCCGAATTAACAAAATTCAATGTTTTTCTTAAACATGGGAAGCTTCCTTACAGCAAATGACCTTACGTGAAACAAGTCACAATCAGCTAAAGCATAAAATACCTCCAGCCTTTTTAACTCGAGAAGTAGGCCGACGTTTCACATCGACTTCCAAGTCACAGACCTGGAACTCAGCAACTGCAAGAGCTGCTAACCCTGGAATAGTCCCTAGAAAGCCAACTTTGCCAAGGTCCCATGCTCTGCATATTCCCTTCCTAAAATACAGGGTTACAAAAACCTCAGAAATGTTCCTTAAGATTGTACCTGCTTCTTTGGGCGACTGACCACACACAACTACACTCCATATATAGAACTACTGCCTATTGCTCGCTCACAATCACACTCTCCATAACATACTTCTATTGTAACAGACACGGGTTTGTTGTATGCTTAAACCTGAATAAAAATAAAACAAATATGAAGCAAAATAGAACACAAAATCCAAAGGTGAAAGAGACAACTCCTTAACGAGTACTTCCATGTTTTTACATAAGGCTACAGACCGTTTTTCCTGTTTCAAAGATAAGTAAGTCTGAGTACTCATTGCTTAGGAGGAAAAAAAAAAAAGTTTTAAAGCACTGCATCAGTAAAGCAATAAGCTGAAAAGAAAGCTACAAAACACTCCACAAAAATAAGGCAGCACTGTTCCATGCATCCATCCCAGCTACGTTCATTTAAAGGGTTTTATTTCTAGTATATAGACACTCATAAATCTCCATGAAAAGTATATCACAAATTTAGTCCAAGTATTTCCAAAGTAAGACAGAAGAAGCAGATACATCTTACTTTCCCTGTAAAAATAACGTACTTTGAAAGATAACTATAAAGCACCTCTATTGGGCATTAAACTGGAATTATTTCTCATGCATCTAAAAGTAAATATATCAACGCTTTTAGTATTTCTGAAACCATTTGTCCTGCAAGCTGATTAAATACACTCTATGCAGAGAAGAGTATTTACAGTGTTATTATTTTCTAATTGCTCACCTTCACACACTGACACTTTAGTATACACAATATTATTTATCTGCTGGAGGACTTAAAATATTTTCAACTAGCTCTTTTCTTTAGTCTCTTGTATTATTTTTTTTTTAAAGAAAAGTCTAGCAGGACCCGCATTTTTTTTTTCTTTAAATCTATTTACCTAGGTTCTTCTATACAAAAATAATATACTTTTAAGTACTTAAAAGCAACTTCTTTTCCTTTCCAGAACGCCGGTAGGTGAACAGCTTTTATATTTTAAAACATTAGAGGTCAAGTGGTCTTCTGAAAGAGGGTAGCATAAGGCACTTCACCAAATGAACTGTGTACAATCTTAACTAAGGAAGTCGGCTCCTTTTAAAAACAAAACAATAACAAACAAAGAGATCAAAACAAAGAGCGTGACAGTTTCTTTCGAGTTTACACTGAGAAGACGAAGGGAAAAAAAAAGAAGTTGGGGTGCGGAGAGAGAGAGAAGCAGGAGCTCGGTGCCTGAAGTTTACACCGGCCGGCTCCCCCACGCCTGGAGACCCCGGCGGGCTGCGGGGAGCACGGGCCGGGCGGGGA
>VWZK01007777.1:9988-32441 GCA_013396935.1 Baryphthengus martii | reverse complement strand
CGGGGGAGGCCGCCCGCCTTGCCCGCCCCCCGCGCACCCTGCCGGGCACGGGGAGCTCCGCGGCGTCTCGTTTCCTGCCCCTTCTCGCCTCGGGGTCTGCCCGGGGATGCCGAAGCTGGTGCCGCGTCAGGTGGCGTCGACGCTTCGGGTCCTCCTCGGGAGAGCTGGGGGGTCGGGAACAACGGGGGAGAATTGCCATGGCTGAGAGGAGGACGGCGGGAGACGGGAGGAAGATGACAGTGAAGTTGCGGGTGGGGGGCGGGGATTGGTACAGGAGACTCTAAGGTACAAATGGAGAAAGACCATATGGGTGAGAATTCAAAGCCAGGGTGAAATGTGGGCAGTCGCACTCGGGAGTGCCACGGAACCGGAGCGGTATTTTGCATGGGTAGCGTGTGACGGGCTGGCTGTGGAAATTGTTATGCTTTGGACCAATTCACTTCTTACCTGCCCTTTGTAGGAATAAGCAGCTCAGTTCTGTGAGCTGCCATTCTCAAAATAATAAAGAAAAATTTAAACATGCCTTGCATCCACACCGTGTGGCCTAATTTAACACCCATGCTGGAGAAAAGGTGACTCTTTCTAGAATTTTCCTGGCCCTTCCCATAAGGGGAGCTCCTTGCTGCCGTGGAGTCATAGCCAGCTTTCTGCAGGCTCAAAGGGGCTCTGAGGGTGGGAAAAGCTTCCAGAAAAGCTACAAAGCTACAAAGGTGGCCACAGTAAAGTTTACCTTAGAAGAATGAGCTAATAAACCACACATCTATCCTTACTAACAACCTTACTAATATTCAGTACTCATTGGATCATGTCACGGAGCTGGCTTCTTCCTGTTGAGGCAACCTGTAAACTATTATCATATAGGTAGTCATAGATTAGGATCCAGCCTATGGATCAGGATCCAAACACGGGATGAAAAGATGACCTGTGCTTCACAGAGGTTATGATGTAGCTCCTACACAGCCCAGGAGGTTTACTTTCTGAAGTTACGTACACGGAACTGAGCTATAAGCAAGCATAGAGTGAGCCCGTCACGACAGAGCTCAGAGTTTGGGCCTCATTAAGTCAAAACTGGGGCAAGGAACAGATTTGTTTTCCCACCGAAGTCCTTGAAAGTGGGATGCAGTTCTCAAACTTTTCCTCCCTTAAAATGAGACCCCTCCCCACAGCAGGTATGTGCACACTCACGTCTCCTTCCTCCCAAAGTGTGTATTAAGCATCTGGTTCCTCCAGTTGGAAATTTTCAATGGTTCCTGCTGTGATGCTGCTCCAACATCACTTCTCCTGGGAGCAGAGGAGTCCTGGGGTCAGGACCTGGGATCCCTTCCCTGCACAGGACTGTCTGTTGCCTGTGCAATTGCTGTTCGACACAAAGTTGGCAAGTGTTAGAAACGAGCCTTTCTTTATGGCATAGACAGAGCACAAGAGAACATCCTCATTTGTTGTTACCCATTATGCGAGGAAAGAGAATTTGAAACAAAGTCTACACTTCATTTACTACAAAACAGACAATCTCTCTTCTAATTTTATGGCTTATATGCTGCACTGAAACAGTTCAGAGTTAATTTATAATAGTTACATAAATTCACACACACCTCAAAGACATTTCAGGTGTCCCGATTCCTTCATTTAAAAAATAATAACAATAATAAAAGAACAAACTAAGAAAAATCAGCCTTCAGAATTGAAGGTCATACTATTAAAATTTCAATCTGTTGCTAATTCACAGTAGGGTCATTATCCTTTTCTAAAACCAGCTACCTAAAGCAAATTGCTGACGGTTTGCAAATATTGCAACATTACCCAGCCACTGCTGAACTGAATAGAAAAACAAAATATAAAGCCACTTTTCACATACTTAACATATTTCTAGGTTACTCTAGATTTTTTCCTAACATGGCATGATTATTTGTTTCTGGGGTCTTGCAGTGCACTCTGGACTCGGCATTCGGTAATTCCGATACAATCAGACAAAAGTTTTTAATGTTATGTTAAACACAGCGCTCTTGCTACATGACCTTTTTCTAATGGATAACTAGTGTGTCACACATTAGTTGCAATGCCAATATTTTTTCTTTTTTAAATGGGATTAAATATAGTATTTCATCGCTCAGTAGGTATACGAACATTTTAATACTTTCACTAAAAGTGCTTTTTAAAAGTCATGAAGCATAATTCATTTCATACTGATTTTCAGAAAGTACCTTGCTGAACTATAAATTTTTTCTGAAGATTTTTGGACAGGCTGCCCACCTTTCAGTGAAAATCCTGGGATATATTGCAAGTGTGAGAGCATTAATTGACAGTTTGTGCATTTGGGTCGCTATATAAAATGCACTGGCTGCAAGATTGCTGCTACTGCTTTTTTTTAAAAAAGTATGTGCACTATTTGATGGTATTTATTTTTAAATAACCTACATAACTTGAGCTTTTTTACTAATACATCTAAAAGGCATCAGTGACACGTAAGAAAGTCTTATACAGTGGATATGTGTTTACTGGGGTGAGAGAAGAAGTGCTGTAGTTCTCATTAGCACCTGCAGGCATGATACCTGGCCCATTTAGGTCAGGACTATGCCCTCTCTTGACTGACACAGGTAGACACGACCTAGATCAGGTTGTACTTGGACAGACAAACGCAGCAGATGCCAACTGCTCGCTTCTTCCCTTCTGGCTTTGTATAAGCGTTACAATGACTGCATCTCACATCTCCTAGAGATGTTTACATCCCATGGTATCTCCCAATTCTGTGAGGAAATCAGGATTTTTATTCATTGCTCTCCTTCACTGAGCAGAATCGCCAAGCAGAACCTAAAACGAGCAGCTCTGTGAGGGATCTGTGCAGGATCTGCGGTGAGCAGAGGTCAGGAAGCCTTGCAAAGCGCCAAGATCTGCTGCCAACGTTGGAGACCAAAGATACCGACAGTACCTGATGATTGAAAGTGCTCCTTTTCCAACAAAAGAATTCCACGAGTGTTATGATCCAGAGTTTCTTGTGCCAGGGCTATCCCCAAAGTTCTCGAAATATTCTCTGATTAATGGAACAGATATCTCACTGATCCTGCTTTAGATTTTAGAAGCCAACAGTTTACAGTAAATTTTGTCTTTATGCAGTTCCATTTCAAGGATGAGAAGAGGTTTCATGCTTTACAGTGCTGATCTTGTGAGATAAGCAAGCAAATATCATCATTAACTGCTGACAAGTGATCCATGCTTCACTCTAGGCTGCTATCATTGAGCAACAAATCCTTTCAAGATGAGGTAGCTAGCTCAGATCCGGAGGGAAGGGAGTGTCTTGCATCACCCTGCGGCTCGCTTTTGGATGACAGCCTTGCTGCTGGACTCGGGAGGGAGCCCCATCCAGTTGTCTTCAGCCAGAAGTTAGCAACTGAGGCACAGTCTCAAGGGTTGGAGGAAGTCTCTAGAAAAAGGGTAAGCTCAGTCATCTTTAGGACACCAGTAGGGCAGTGGAGGAGTCCCTAAGGACAAAATAATTTAATAGTTGGTATCATATTAGGGAAAATCTTGCAGAAGTATTTAGAAATACAAAAACTTCTTTTGTTCTATGGCTGCACAAAAAAGGGCTTTGATTTCTTGAATTCCCCATTAGGAAGAAAAAGAAGGCTTTGCATTCACAGGTATTTCCTCAAAGGATTTAGTGAGCTTGGACACTGGGAAATGTGAACAAATCTCTTTAACCAAATAGTGTTCATTTTTAGAAGAGGGTAGTTGCAGTTAGTTCTTTGGAGGTGAGGTCCTCTCCATCTTTAGAAACAGAAGAGTACACTGGAAACTCATTCCTCAGCATGTGGTATGTGTTCAAAGCAAATCAACATTTAAGAATTACATTCCATTTCTTTCTGTATAGAGGTTTAATCACACCACATTCCTTCAGCAGTAATGAGAGCTGGCTGGTGTTAGATCACATTCTTCCCCAGCTTCTGTGATGATATCAAGAAAGCAATAGAGTCCCGCCCCTACTATTAAACTTTTGTGAGCAAATTAAAAGGATAAAACTACTTTCTTGAGACATCTTTTTAAAAATAAAGTTATTTTAAATAATCTGGATTTTATTTCTTTCTAGTAGTCATTATTTACTAAATTTCCCAGAGCCTGTGGTGGTTGAACACCACCCCCAGAGATCATGGAGTTAAAGACAGAGCTGATCAGATGAGAACTGCACCTTCATTTCCTTTTTCTCTGTGATGTATTTCCATTGTATGTGCAACTATTAATGCTAAATGCCTATTTTTGCCACCTAATGGTGTCATTCTGAGAAGAAAACTATTACAGCAGTATACATTTAGGCAACCTCATTAAGATTTAAATGTATCAGGTCCAATTTCATCTGAAAAGAAATAAATTTGAAATATTTATAGAAATCTGTTCTCTTTTTTTATCACATCAATTTTTTTATATTTTTTTTGTAACGCATTGTTAATGTCGGCAAAAGAAAAAGATTAAAAAAAAAAAGAATTTGGTAAGAATGATGAAAATTTATACCACCAGTGTTCCCTGCCTATTTCTTAATTTGCCTGATTAACTCATTTCCTTTCAAAACATTCTGATTTATCACTTTGCAAAACATTTTAAAGAAGTCTTAGTTTGTTTGCCTGACAAGTACTTTTCACTGGCACGTACTGTCTGTCCCAAGCCAGTTTCCACCATTAACAGCAAGGGTCTTCAGAGCTCTTGTCATATTAATACAGTGCCTAATAACAAGTAGGCCTTACCTAAGTTGATGTCCCAACACATTTCTTTGTAAAATCTAGTCATTACACTAGATCAGCAGCCTTGACCTCTTCCATCAATATCTTTTCTTGCAATGGACATCATTCTCCTAGTCTGCCTCTTTGGCACAGGTTTTTCTTCTTACACTTCTCTAACTTCTTGTTGTAGAAGTACTTCCTAAATTCATTGCCAGCCCATCATATTTCTGCCCTGTTCCTGAATGGAATTCTGTCCCCTGTGAGGCTTTCCTGGTGGTCTTCTGTACAAAAGGATCAAACTCTACTGAAGTCACATATAAAGTGCTTTTGCATTTCAGGAAGCAAGACTAGGAATAGATAGTTTCCTTTTGCACAAGATTCCTTATTTCTCTTTGCAGATTATGAAAAGCATTAGATTGGAGCATTGTTCACGTGGCTGGTGAACTGAACAGACTACACTGAAGTATTGAGATGCACATGCTTAAATAGCTGGTTTCACTCTGGCGTTGTTGCTACTCAGAGAGTTAACCCAGCAATGGAAGATTATACCCATCGGAGTTATATGATGAAGAAACACCTCTAGACAGAGGCTCTGGTTCTCACTAAGACTCCTTTTTGCATGCAGAGGCAATATTTATGCAAGGGGTCAAGATTCAATCCATTTCTCAAGCTGGAGCTTGAGATGTAGCTTTTCTGGAGAAGAAACTGGGAAGGAAATCTCCACCCATACGCTGGCTACTGAAATAGGGGACATAGCTTGGAGCAGCAGACACCATAGCCCTCTGAGACAGGATGTGTCTTGGGGAAATGATGTGTCTCTGAAGGGAAATGACTGCAGCTGTGGCTACAAAAAAATGCATGAGCTCCCCTATCACAGGATTTTCCAGTGGTTAGTCACTAAGATAACTTCTAAGTCCATCCATCCAGAACAGATTAGTAACTGATGCGCAGATATTCCATGCAGTTCTTTAGCCATGTTATTTCCTCATCATGTCCTGCAGGACAGCACTATCCTAACGAGAGTTTAGAACAAGACAAAAGGCAGATTTTAAAGTGACAGGCATTGAACACAGAATAAATAGATGCACTGCATGGCTATTTATTACTACCCAGAGGCTAAAATTCACTTTTTGAAAGAGGTAAATCTATTGTGAGAAACCACGTCCTGGCACTTGCACAAATCACTGGAGACTACACCTGCATTCCAGCTCAAGTCAAGACCATCTCTGCTGAGGATGTGCAGTGTCTCTGAACCCATAAGCCAATGACAGCCTTTGCACAGCATTTTTAATAGCCCAGCACAAAGGGCAGGGCCTAGCTTCAGTCCTTAAGAATAGTGAAGTATCTGAGGCCTACGAGATTTTCCCTGGTTTGTCTTACATTCAAAATTGGTGGGAATGCTGAATCAAAATGCCACTAGGTCTTCAAAAGTCCTGCGCCAAACAGGAGGTCTATTTCTGAAAAATATTTCCTTTATGATTCCATGATTTTCACTTATTTATCTACAACATACTGTTGATACTACAATTTCTTTACCAGACCCTTGGATGACTGGTTTTGTCAAGTGCTTTGAGAGCTACATGCTAAGTATTCCAACTCCAATTACTGAGGTTTCCTGAAGAACTGCATGTTCCCTTATGCAACTGCTCCGCAGGACTTTCTCATGTTACTTTGTGAATGAAGCAACTGTAGAATCTCATCCCTAGGTTTATTTGGCTGATATAAATAAGTTCATAAAGGACCTTAAAGAATAAGAAGGTTAGAAAATCTCCTCTGAGCAACTTGTATCAAGAATTTACTTTACTACTGTACTACAAGATCTATCTCCAGATATTGTCTGATTCAACTTGACACAGCATGTATTTGTCCCAGTGGTGCACAGATTAGACAAATGAAGTGTTATTAGGAAGACTGTCAGCCCAAACAAGTGTTTAAGAGAGTTGACACACAGCACTGTTTTCAACCAAGCCTTCTTATTTAGCCACTAAATGAATACCAAACCGTCTCTAATCTTTCCTATTCCCCGTGGCCCAGCATCAATTTGAAATAACAATTCTGTTGTCTGCAAAAAATGAGCTGCAAGATCTCAGATACTGTAAGTCTCGCTGAGTCTCAGTTACGCTGATGCTGAGAGCAGAGTGCCACTGACGGTGATGCCAAAAGCTCAGTCCTGCTGCTATAAATTCACCCCTTAGGCATTGCTGATCAACAGTGATACCTTGGAAGGTAGCTGCTGTGTTAAATCAATCTCTTGATCTGCCTCGTTAACATCCTGCTTGGGCCAGAGCCACTATTTAATTCTTTGGAAGAAGTAAAAATTGGTCTATGATGCACCTTCCATCCATGCAGCCAAGGAAAGCAAAGATGCTTTCCTGACTCCCAAAAAAACATTAGAACATTATCTGATAACCCTTAATCCTTTGGCACAATTAGCTTGTTCCTATTGGACACTTACTTATCTATTCAGGGATTAAACCCTCATGTTTCTAGCTTTGCAGAATTCCACACATCAGGGGTTGAGATGATGTTTTCAAGAGGACCAGTTTATCCCATTTCATAGCCACAATCCCTGCAACAGATTGAGAGACAAATACAGATGTAGATAGGAAACAAGACTGGCAACAGACCCCTCCGCCTATCTAATGCGGGCAGAGAAAGCAAGCATCTTGGGGCGGTGAAAACCGCTCCAAACAGCCCTCACCTCGTAGTCCTGATTTTCTATGTTTCTTCAAGCAAGTCAAATATTTTCCACGTGTCTCATACAAATTACTTCCAAAGATTTCCATTGAAGAGACAAGATTATTTCCAGGAATTTTATCAAATTGTAATGATACTGTGCGCTTCAACAGATAATTGAATCTGCAAAGTTCAAAGACAAAAGCAGCTAACAAAACCTTAATCCCACGGGATTATTATTTTCTACCATGGGGAAGCAACCATTAAGATTCAGAATGAGCTGTCTTAAAACATCTGTATCATATATACAGTTTTGTGAATTACTGCAAAGAAACCCTGTTAACTGGCTTTAGGGGGCACTCTGCTTTGTCTTACGTTAACAACATTTATAAACACCCTACATGAAAACTGAATGTGTAAGTAAGATCTATCATGACACAAAAGTATGTGTAGGTTTAATAAACACAACAATCCCTCCTCTTTTTTTTATCCTGTTCCTAACACCCTCTGAACTGCAGAAATACCCAACCCATCCACAATCTGTACTAGCTTTTGTGCTTTCATTTAACAGAATCACCCACAAACCCACTGTGAAATCGATTTGAGAGCATTGAAGATAGTTACCTCTAAAATCATTTCATCCTAAAAATTATAAAGCAAGGTTGCATGCCAGATAAGAACAGCAGAGATATTTAAGTAGGTTAGTGGGTCTAGTGAAGTGCTAAAAGTAACCTAAAGCAAAGTCTGTCACCACGTGTCTTGAATCATTCTTTTGTTCCACTATAGAAACCCTTTAAAATAGAACTGCGGGAAAGGTGGTTTGTTTCTTTTCTTTTTAGCAGTGGAATTCAAGGACAACGTGTCCAATTAGGCAATATATCTAATAAAAGATGTGAGGTCTCGGTGCTGCAATCAGACACAGTCACCCTGCAAGCAGACACATCTAGCCCCATTACACATGATGTACTCAGTGACTGACTGCAACATTTGGGGGTTTTGAGCAAATGTCATATCTCATTTGTTCTCAAAGTGCCTCGCACAGTTTGGTTGCTACAAATTTAACAAACATTTGGATGATATTGCTTGAAAGACATTATGTTCCAATTTGAGTTAATACAGAGTTGGTTGGCTATGAGGAAGTAAGCTTTTCATTTAGTTAAAATGTTTTTTTGGGTGGGTTTTTTCTTTTGGTCGGGTTTTTTTATTTAGGTCTTGTCATATTTATTCCCAAGTTGCTATTTTTTTTGTTTGTAACAAACTAACACTGAATTTTGTTGACAGCTGCAAATCCACTGTGCAATATAGAAGATCAAATGTTGCATTTTGCAGCAGTGTAAGATATCTGCATATGCTATTGGTTATACCAAATAGAAAAGTTTTCAAGGTAGTCTGGACAAAAGCTAGTGGCAGGAGTGTTTCTTAAGTACTGTTTCTTAAGTAATTTAGAGGATTTTTTACTATTAAAATTGGTTTTATTAAAAATCATTATATCCGTATTGTCAGTCTTCCTCAATCACCTCAGCTTTTCCTTTATGACTTAATTTAAATTTCATACAGTTGTTACCATTCCTCCTCTACTTACATTATCCTTTTCCAATCCATGTCTGGCTACTTGAGTGCTGGTGTTGACCTACACTTAAGTACAGATGGGGTAATAGCTTCAATTTTAGGAATTAATACAAAACAATCTTTCTACACAGAAGAAAGATTCCTGCTTAATTCGGGTCCAGTTTTGCAAAACAGTTCTTCAGAAATGGAATGTGGATGCCCTGTGTGTCCCATCCACCTTCAGCCTTTATTTTCCCTATATTGGTAACGTTCTCTTTATTCTATGGACTGCAGAAATGTTGGGGTTTTTTTAGCCATTAGGGGAAAGGAAATGACATATGGAGAGAATTCAAGTTCCTCCTCATTCCTAGAGAGTCTCTCCAGAAAGTTAGTATGCTGAGCTTCATCCAAGTGTCGTTTCCTGCTCAGAACTGGGAAGGGGAGCTGGGGGTGGGAGGAGAGATGGATACGTAACATTAAATTGCTGCTTCTGATTAACAGCAACATTCTGCAAATGATTTCACAGTATTGCTTTGAACAGATCTGAACCTCAGCAGCCCAAAATATGTGTAGCAATCCACTGATGAAAGAGCTATTTTTACATCTGTTTCATATAGTGGGTAAAAATGAAGTGATTTGGATGGTGGAAATGTGCCTTGGAGATTATTCAAGATTTTCTGATAACTTTGTAGATCCAATCTTCCACATGGCCACAGAGCATTATTACATGCTTCTGGTATTAGAGCTATTTTACCACTGTGAACCTGTGCACAAAGCAATCTGTTAATGATAACTAATTAGGCAGCTTTCCACTATTTTTTTCAATCTGCAATTATATCTAAAAAAATCACACCTTCAAGAGATGACCCCACGATTTTCATTTCACATTGCAATGCAAATTGAGACATACAAAATAAAGTAGAATGGTTCCTCGTTATCCTGCCTCTTTTGTTCAGTTCATAGCTGTAACACAACCTCTTCTGCAGTGAAATCAGTAACCTTGAATTTGCTTTTTATATGTCAGTCAATTGAAACTCCCTTCCTGATGTATGATTTATACAGCACTTCTGGCTTGGGCCCATTATTTTATTTCAGTGATTAGCACAACATTTTAATGTGGTCAAGTAAGTTCTGCTTAACAAGAATTAACAGAATTTCTCCACTCTGCTTAATTTTTCTCTCCTCATGCCTTTAAATCCCAACTTCCCTCCCACTAATGACATTCCCTAGGGCAGTGGGTGAACTGCAATCTGGAAACAGGCCATGGCTCTTCCACGAAATCTTCTGGCTTCTGCGGAAGAGCGTCCATTTCCTGGAGCCAGTCTGAGACTGCAGAGCACCGTCTGTCAGAAACAGGACTGGAATCCACTGACCCTTATTCCATATGAAGTGCTACAAAATTCACAGCAAATCAATTATTTCTCAGCTGTCTCTGTGTGGAGTTTGTGCCTGACTCATATCAGTGCCATACTGTGAATCAAGGTGGTGTTTTCCAAATACAGTGAACAATTTCACACACAGCTTGACTGTTTTTCTGAATGCTTTTTTTCCCCCCTGGATTTTGCAATTGATTTGGGTACACCCCTCCCAGCCTTAGGAGGGGGTCACCTCCTTCTCTTAGATTTTTCTATTAATACATTCCCCTGAAGATAAGTCAAGCTTAAGTTTTTAACTCAAGCCAAAGAGTTAATATATTCCCTATTAGGAAATATCTTCCTCTACATGCCAAATACCATCAGGTACAATTAATCTTCAGTAAATACTTCCCTTTCAAATAACAGTTTTCCCCAGATTGTAGACACTTCCAAAGTTTAGACCTGTGCTTAGACATTATGTCGTACCTTATCACAAAAGCGATTCAATCCTCTATTCCACAAAAAAAGAGCGGCCAGAGTTAAGCAGAACGGACATCAGGATTCCCAGGCTGCAGGTTAATTCTACCATCTACTTCCTGAATAAATAACTTTCTTACATCTGAGTTCGCTCTGCTGCAAAATAGATTTAGAAACAGAAGAGATCTGTGAGAGGTTGTTGGCTGGTGAATCCCTTTTCCTGTAAGCTTACAGCTGTTGCTTTTTGCTGATATACCACTGTAGTCCTATGCAACTTAAATCATTCTCTATGGAATAGCAGGAAGCAGTTTTGCTTAAGAGACTGTTTCAGTCTAGATCACAGGCAAATCAATAGATTTATCCTAATTTAACTATTTCAAAGTTTTCTACAGTTTAAACTCTTCTTCCTGTAGTGGAAAGTGAACAGACATGCTATCGAACAGGACTGCAAAGCCTCTGCTCTTCTTTCAGAGCCTAGCATCTCTGGAAAGAGCAAGTGGAAGCAGTCCCAGAGGCAGCATCTGCTAGCATTGGAATTTCAGAGGTGGTTATGTTTGCCCAGATCTTAGACTGAAATCTTGCCATCACTCCACAGATAAAGTAGCATTAGAAACAACTGTATTCCAAGCCAGTTGATGTCAGCAGGGGTCTGATATTGTTGCTCTCAGCACAGAGGAGCTGGCAGACTGACACATAGGCCACCAGACATTTACTGCAGCCCTTGTTTTGAATTAGCTATTTGCCCACTGAAGAAGGCTAGCTCTTAAATCTGACTGGGCAACAAACACCCAAAAACCCCAACCAGCAAACCAAGAATGGTGAGCAGTAACAATTCTCTCCTTTTTAGCGCCTATTACTTTTTTTTGAGCAGCCTAATGGGTGACTGTGATCCTAACCTCAGAAATAGTTTGCATTTTCTTAGAATAAGGAGTGACTCACCCCAGTCACTTACTCATAATCACTGTAGATTGTTGCTGGTGGAAATATGTGCTGCCAATAAGAGGCTCACTGGTGAACAGGCTGAACACATTTTTCATGGATAAAAACAAAGTCTGGGTCCCCAGAAAGTTAATAATTAAGCCACTGAGCTGTCAGGCATCTGGAGGAGAATTTGCACTGTTCTATTATTAACTCAATATATTAGATAATTCTGAAATAAGTAATTCAAAGAAATGAGTAGAAAACACTACAAAAAAAGTATTCTACATTCTCACCCCCTTTACTATGTACAGAGAGATAAAAGTCTAGCTACATATATGCTAAAAAGCAATTAAAGCAAGGCTCTATTTTAAAGTAGCAGTACTCTGATATACCACTTTTTAAAGATTATACCTTATATTCAATATTTAATCTGGTAAAATACTCTGAAATTAGCACATAGATGTTTTCTGCAACTACAAGAGGCACCCTGATAAATTTTCTCTCAGTATTTTATTAATAAGAAAATAAAATACATTATACCTGCGGGGTCCGGGCTGGATGAAACTCCATATAAACCTCTTTGAAGCAAATGAGAATGTGAGGTTGCCTGTAGCACCCTCTGCCGGAATACGTGATATTTTACAGACAAAACAAAAATTGTGCAAAAATGCTGAATTATGTTTCACATGTCATTGCTCTTATAAACCCACAAATATAAAGTATGTGGAAGTAAGGCTTGTATTTATGAAAGCTGATTTTGCATAACTGATTTTATGTTAATGTCTTTCAGATCTCTGCAGTTACACAAAAAAATTATTATTTTATAACTGTCACTTTTAGGTTCAAAGATGAAGGTTTGACAACAAAGCAAAGGACACAGGAGGCTCCACTGCAGGTGCATAAGCACCCTATTTGGTTGTTTTTGTCCTGGAATTAAAGGCTTTGGCATTGCAAGGCAGATGGCTCTTTGCACAGGTACTGCTAATACCAGAATCTGGTGCCCAGGGCATTACAGTGTCTGTGGCGTTAGACTCGTGTTCTGCTCCTCAGTGTGGCACTACCTGCAGCCTTCCCTAGTAGTGCAGGAGGCTGGCAGGGCTGGGAAGGTGCCACCGCCACAGCTCAGTCCCACTCTGCGTTTAGCAACGCAGGCACAGAGACAGTTTAGTAACAAAGACATCAGCTTCTCAAGCAGAAGATGCAACAGGTTACAATAGCCATTGGTCTCATTGTCGTTAAAGACGGTAAAGCTTATTGCTTGCTGCAGCTTCAGTTTAGGGTAAAGAAATAACAGTTTAAAGTGGTACAGTCAAAAGTATGAAGTCATTAATCAGTTCAGAAGACTAATCTTTACAAGACAGTATCTTTTGTAACAAGGTAAAAATCTGCAACCCTCAGTTGATCCACTAGTGTCAGCAATGTAAGCATCTCCAAGGCCATGTTCTGAGCTGGATGGAGGAGCTCACATGGCTTAACTAGCCCTGCAGACATGTGTAAGAGCTCACAAGTGATTGTTCTCCAGGAAACATACCTGCTAGTCACATGGAGAGGTAGGAATATATAAAAGGTAGCAGATAATTTGTCTGTGTATAATATTATCACTAGCCAACAGTACCTAAGATCCAAGCGAGAGACTTGCCCAGTAAAGGCACAGCAGTACATACAGATCAGCCTCCACTTAGGGAAGTAACATTTTTGCAAGCAAATATACAATAGGTAGTAGTAGCCTTCTCATTTCCATTATTGTGGTGTACCTTCTATGTTAGCAATGACTTAAATGTCCTTTTAAAATCAGGTATTTTGAGTGAAGAATTTGGTTACACCCAAATCCTCTTAGATATGCATATGCACTTTAAAATAGACTAGAAAGCACACACCAAGCAGACTAATGCACAAGATGAAACCAGATTCTTTCATCAGGTTCACTTACAAAATAAACCCCCTTTTATTTTGCTACTTCTTTGGCTTTTTATTCCCCTCTACAAAGGCAGAAGCAAAGCCTATGGGAACTCTGGGAGAATTACTTCTACATTTGATCCCCTCCTTAACTTTTATTAACAACTGAAGTGACTGTTCCAAGTATAAGTTATGGTTATGAAAAAGCTAGGCATGAAGCACTAACCTCTCCTGCACCATCATAAGAGCTAGAGAAGCTCAGAGCTGAGACAATAGCTTCAGACACATTGAGTCCCGAGAGGTTCCAGTTAAACACTTGAATTCAAGTTTTCTTTTTTAAAAAACAGAAAACAGGACTGCAGTTCTTCCTTTCCACCCACTGCCCCTTCTCCCCCAGACCTCACCCTGCACAACCATGTTTAGAGACAGTTATTCACTGTAAATAATGATTCTAGAATAGAAAGGACAATGGATTCCAAGGCCAGGCCTTCATCTTTGCTCTTTAGAGCAGGTAACAGCTTCAAAGCATTTCATACATTGTATATGAAGGCTATCTGAACAAACTTACAATTGGTTAACTGCTGTACTCACCCTTTCTTCCACACTTTTGCTTGCAGTTAATTAGTGCTGCTACTACTGTCTTTAAATATTTCTCCAAAAGGCAGAAGTTCATTTAGCTCAGTTATGAACAGGGCAGAACAAATCCTATTTCTGTAAGAGTTATCTAGAGAGAAGCAGTGATTCAAGCAGTGATTCCTCTGTTCTGCAGTAACAGAAGGCTGCTGCCTATAGACGTCAGAGCTTGGAGTGACCAGGCTGTTATAAAGCCACCATCTTCACAACTGAATCTCTCATGGTTTAGACCTGCATTCTTGCCACTACACATTTGATTATGGGTACTTACCATATCAGTCAACTTTTAAGAGAACAATTGACAGTTCAATTTGATGTATTGATATCATTTTATTGAGCTTCAAATATAAATCCTCTTTAAAAGCTTATTCAGTGTCTTGATTACAGCAAGAGGTTATGGAGAATGTAATAGGTTTGCAGAGTAAGAGGCCTGCAGTAGTGGCTCATGCTTGGCGAGAAGCCTGCAGTGCTCACTTGCTTTCTTAGCCCTGACAGGGACAGTAAGAGCCACAAAGAGAAGTATTTACAAGTATCTCTCAAAGAATGAAGTTCAGAGTTAAAAATTCACATATGTACAGTTTAACTGTTCAAGTATGTTTCAGTTGGACAAAGTGCTACAGATCACAAAAAAAACACAGTAAAAACAAGAGGAATTAAGACAGAGAGGTGGCAGTTATTTGTGCCAAACAACTTGTAGGTGGTTGCAGTACATGCAAGATCTAGAAGTTGAAAGTATCTGGAGCCTTGCCCTGAATTTGAAAAGTGTAGCTGGCAGCAGTAGATTCTGGTACGACATTCTGGTCTTCTTCCTCCTATAAGAAAAAAAGAGTTTTTGAAGAGCAGTAGCATTTTATTCTAGTAGTGAGTGCTAGAATAGAAACGTAGAAAAAATCCTGCAGCCACTTACTTCTGCTGAGAAATATTTCTCAATCAGGGTGGATGAGGCTTTGTACACTTGCTCATTTTCATGTGACTGGAGAGCTTCAATTTTGTCTAGGCCCCCACACTCCTCAATCATGAGGCAAAGTTTTTCAGTCTCATTAATCTTCTCAGCAGCCTGCAAGAGACAAGCATGGAATAACCTCAGGAAAGAGGTGTGGCACCATCCACTGGAGAACCACTAGCAACACCTTGGGCAGTGATGGACTATGCTGCACCCACATACCAAGAAGATATTAGAAATAGCATCCAGGATAACTAGCACAGTCTTGCTGTCTTTAGCCGAGAGGAGATTCAGCAGGGGTTCAACAACACCAGCCTGAACAAGATACACGATCTGGTCAATCGTTCCACCGCTTGTATAGTTGGTCACAGCCCACACAGCTTCCTTTTGAGATTTGAAATCCCCCTGTGAAGGTAAAGCAGGATATTTGAACACAGATAGCAGCAGGAATAGCAAAAGCCTCCATGTAGTAAATGCAGTTTGCTTACCTTCCTCAGAATACCGATGAGATAAGGCACAAGACCATGGTCTACAACTCGCTGAATCTGGTCCTGGCGTCCAGCAGTGATGTTGGACATTGTCCATGCTGCTTCTTTCTGAATGTTGTTTTTATGATGAGCAAGGAGACTTGGAAAGACAGATAGCGCTCCCGAGTCGATAACAATCTGTGTCTGCTCGTCAGTACCAGTGACAATATTTCCTATGGCTCTTAATGAAGGAGTCTGAAACCAATATGAAAATAGTACTTAGGAAGAGTGACAGCGTCTAATCTGTGTTTGAACAGATACAGCCATACCCAATGGCACTCTGCTTGAGCCTTCCCAGGCAACAGCAGGATATTCTACCTAGTTTTGAGCTCCTCATTAGCATTACATAGGCAGACACAAAGCATGCTAATACCATACACATTCCAAGGTCAATCTATAAACAACTACCCACAGTTTAGGAAGCCACCTCCTAAGTACTGATGCCTTTTTACTATACTGTATGTATAGTGTGCACAGAACCCACTTCTAAAGACTGTTCCTAGAATTTGGATTTGCAACAGTAGCTTAGAATTAAAAGCAAGCTTTAGAGGATGTTGACTTGTGGTGGCCTGCGTGTTAAGTCCAGTGATTATATAAAGAAGCTTGATATTCATCAACAGCAATAGTCTGTGTCTCACATGGGGCATTCTCCAGGCAAGATATAAAAGCTCAAGCCTTACCTACGCAAAAGCTAGAACAAGCATCCAATTCATGTATGAAGAGAACCATTTAGTTACATGGACACTATTCTAACCACAGTTTTATTCCTCAAGCAACAGCAATCTGCATGTCTGATAGCTTACCATTATTGGCAGTTCACTACATCCCAGAAGTTTCACAAGTTGTGGCACCAATCCAGTTTTCACTACAACTTCTATCCTGTCATTGGAGCCATCTGTTAGATAGGAGAGTGCCCAGCATGTGTCTGCTAACACCTCATGATCATCATGGTGCAAGAGCCGAACAAGAGTTGGAAGAATCTGCTCGATGGCTTCTATGGGTGGTGCAGGATTCTTATTACGACACAGGTTTGAGAGAGTCCAGGTAACATTGCGTAAGTATCCAGACTGCAAGGGTTGAAAGAAATTGTTATCAACTGTTTAGTTACTTGAGAGCTCTTTTACTCACTTATTAGTAATTGCAACTTGACTCATACTGCAGACTTACAGCCAGAGAAGAGAGATCAGGAACAGCTAGTAGATTAAGCAGCGGCTCAATTGCACCATATTTAATAACCAGATCTCTATAGGCAGAACCATCCCCTGAGAAAACAAGGAAAATAGGCAGGTGAAGACCAGAATAGAGGGACATGTGCATACAGAATCGTTAAGTGTTAGGGGATGAATTCTGCTACTTAAGAAGGGCTAGATATAACAGTAAAATAACAGAACAAAAGGACTACAGCCATAGTTAAGTCATATGACAAGCATGTGTTTTGCTAATCAAGTCACTGAGCTTAATTTTTTTCCAACAGGAAAAAGATAGTTTAGCATGTTTTCTATACAGCTTTGCTTAGAGTTTATAACTAAGCAGAGACTTGCGTTTCTGTGAAAACATATCCAAGTCCCACTACTAGAACAGAGGTCCTCTAATAATATGAGCCTTCAAATGCCTTATAATCATTGCTTGCGTGATAAGGTTCTATAGCATAATGCTGATGGAATGTCAAAGCTTGACTGAATTATTCTACTGCAAGGTACAAAATGTACTTTTTAATGGAGATTTTTTATACTAAGGAGAAATTTTAAGAAAACTCCAATCAAGCAAGGCTTTTATGAGCTTTTTTGTGTGAAGATTCACTGTTCTCTGTAAGGCAGAACTGTTGGAAACCTTAATGCAGCAAATACAACATTTAACTATTATTAATTTGCTCTTTTTTTTGGAATGGGATCCAATGCTGGTAGATTATGTAATCCTGAAAGGCGCATGAGAAACTTCCGTGTATAATACTTTCACACAAATAGGTAGCTATTTTAAAGCAGGAATACTGGCCATCATATATGCAATTACATGAGCCATCTGCTTCCTCCCTTCCCTCTTCCAGTCAACACACAGAGCAGAGCTCATTGGTAAGTCACAAAAACATTAAGTGAAATATGTGAAAAAGCCTTATGTTGTAGTATGGTTATATAGCTCTATCAAAACTGAACTGAAGCATTTCACACAATACAATTCACAGGTTGCCAAGTATTACACGAGACCTCTTATACCAGGTCTGAAGATAAAGAATTGTCTGTAGCATACCCTAGATTGCAGAGCATGGCTTCACTTGAAAACCATTAAGGGAGATTCCCCAAGAAGCTCAGCATGCTGCATGACATGTCAGTAGTAATGTCCTCCTGTTCTAAATACAGAAGGTCTGCAAGAGTTGTGTAGCCTATTGACATACCTGCAATGTTTCCTAATGCCCACACAGCCTGCTCACTGATGTGAGTATGGGGAGAGGCCAGTAGTGAAATAAAGGCTGGAATAGCCCCTCCATCTACTACTGCCTTTGTTTGTTCCGACGTGCCAGAAGCAATGTTGGTAAGTGCCCAGGCAGATTCAAACTGAATAGGACTACAGTCTGCTCTACCCAAGAAGGAGACAAGCTTTGGAATCAAACCAGCCCGAATTATGTTGTCTATTGGGGGCTGCTTCTCTCTTGAGAGGAGTTTCCTAAGAGGAAGACAAACAACACATTATTTTTGCCTACAGAGATCTGAACAACAGGTTACACAGTCTAAAAAAAATCATATTTAAAAAAGAAAAAATGTAGTATTAACATTCAGAGAAGGCAACATGACATGAAGGAGAAATACAGACAAGTTGAGCACTAACTTCCTAAACCTCCATTAACATTGGTTTTGGCATGTCTGCACTATACAAGAGGCTCTGTTCAGACTCTGAACTAGAGCAGACCTGCAGGAGTCCTAAATACAACTGCATTGGTAGAAGTTTCTCAGCAGAGAGGTTAATGACCATCAGGAGAAGCACTGCAGCAATATACAGCAGCTTGCTGAAGGAGACTTTAGATTTGGAAGGAAAAAGGAAGTCTGGCATACTCAAACCCCAGACATCTTACTGGTCACGTTATTCTAAGGTAGATTGCTGCACTCAAATATTATAGTCAAGTGCGAACACAGCTTAAAGGTAATTTAACTTGCTCTAATAAAGGGCTTATTATGATTACTCCTACAACCATAAGATGGACTGATTATTTTCCCTCCTCAGAACCACTAGAAAGTATTACTGCTTCTTTGTAAAATGTTTGAGTATTTAAGCATCCAAAAGTCACATGGTTTCTAATGAGTTTTGACTAAGTGCACCTAAACACTGTATATGAGGCTGGCCTAGGTGTTTGTTGAAATACTGTTTGATAAGAGCAGCTGTAGCTGCTGCCATAAGCAGCCACTTGGCTCAGAAGCAGATTTTTACCTTGCCTAGTTACTGACTTGCAGCTTACCTGGCAGCTTGAGTAGCCTGTAGCTGAAGCTCCATATTATTACTATTAACTCCTTTGACTATTTCTTCCACAGACCAGTGCGCTGAAACCTGCACAATAAAAAGGTATATAAATGCTGTGTTGAGAGAGGTATGACCACAGAGGCCTTCTACACAGTGCTATGAGTGGAACCCAGTTTACAGCCACCTCCTTCATTAAAAGATGGTACCACTATGTGATCCTCCAACACCTCACCAGCTACAGCTCTGCCATCATCTGAACTACTGAAAACTTTTTGTAATCAAGTGCTTCACACCACTGTCACACTAGGCTTAAACACAACTGCCTAAGCAAAGTTTTAATAATGTTGTCCATTAGATTTGGGCTTATACTGCAAGACCTTCAAGTGAGCCTGTTCCAAGTACCTACTTACCTGATTGTTTCTATTTTCCTGAAGGGGAGAAGTAGCATCATCTGGTAAAGTGCTAACGTTTCTTCTTTTAAGCATCTGGTCATCTTTCTTGGCTTTCCTCAGCTCTACATTGACTTCAATACGCCGCCTTCTCATTTCCTGGAGGAGATATATTCATAGTAAGCTCTCAGCTTTTACAAGTCATGCTTAAAGAGATGTTGGCTACCCAAAATACTGATTGCATCAAAATACTCACTGTAGTATCCTTTCCTTTGTTCTTGAATCTGTTCAGTCGAGCTACTGGTGTATTGGCATTCTCATTAGTAGACATCTTGCTTATTAGATTTTTGAAAGAGACAGATAAAAACAAGTCTGAAAAGAGAGCAAATAACAGCAAGTTTACTCCACAAGAGCTAAATTTGAAAACTGCGATCAAGACTTGAGAATGAGACACTTGCCCATATTAGATACAGTAGCAGCCTCTGACTTGATTGAAAATCCTAGTAACGACAGCTGCGTCTTTAAACACCTAGGTGCTACAGCAAGCTCTACCATTAACTCAAAAGCAGTAAATACACATCATTGTTCTAAGACACTTCCAAACACAGACATTATCAAAGTCATTGTTTTTAGGATCAAGACTGGTCTTTCCTCCCATAGACAGTAAGCCTATTTTTAGATACTGATTTTCACTCTCATTTACCTACACTGTGCAGACACCCCACTCAGACCCCTTTTGATGGGAACAGCGAGATCTCGCACTTGGAAGGCCCCCCGGGGTGTGTGTGACTGCCAGTACAGCTAGCAGCACAGAGTAGCAGCTATACTGGTTGCGAGTCAGACCTCTGCACGTCGGCCAGCCCCGAGGTGACCCGCTGCGTAAGGACCGGCTTCGTTTCGGCCACAACTCAGCCGAAGCACATAGCCCGTTCTGGGACGCGCCAGCCACTCTCGACAGGGGCCTGTGATGGCGGAGACCCCTCTGGAGGGAGCCCCGCATAGGGACTGCCAGTCTGCCCTACCTCCGGAGGAGCCGTCCTGATAGACCACCGCACCGCCCGCACCCCCGCTGCCCCGCACGCGGCTTCTCTTTGCCGCAGACTCCCGCTCCCCATCCCTTCCCTTCGCGCCCCCGGGCACCTCCACACAGAAGCCTCCGCCGCGCTCCAGCCGCCGCCGCCTCGCTCCGAGCCCAAGAGCACGAGGCCACTGCCCACAGCCGCTCCAGGCGGGATTTAAATTTCCCGCGCCCTCGCGCTGCCATTGGCCCGTTCGAGCCATAGCAACGCTCTGATTGGCCAGTTTGAAAAGCAGCTCGTCTGGGCAGGAAGCGGAACGAGTCTCCGCCGTGCTCCCGGAAGGGCGAGGGTAGGCGNCCGCCGCCGGGAGTTGTGGTCCCGCAGGGGCTGGCGCCGCTGGGGGCGCCCGGAGACGGGAGTGGGGTGGCCGCGAGGGTTCGCACCCCTGGATGGGGTGAGGTCAGGGAGGTTTTCAGGCTCGGAGCGGTTTAGGGCAGAAACGGGCCGTTTCCTCACACAGTGCCCAATGTCTGCCTCAGTAACCCTTAGGTCATCGCAGGCTTTTCCTGAGACTCCCTGTGTTGTCTCCTGGAAACGTGGTGCACAGGAATTTAAAGAAAATGGCATGTGAAATTGCAGTTGAAAGCAATTCGATAGCAGTCAGGGAAGAGCAAAGCAAAATCACATAGAATAATAGAAAAAGTATGCCTGCTTAACTTGCGGCATGCTCAGAAAATGAAGAAATTTGGGATTGTTTCAGATGGAGTTGGCCTAACACCCTGTTTCGCAGGAGACATAATTCAACATCACACCTAGGGGGGGAAACACGGCTGTGCCAGCAACTCAGGCATTTCAACATCTACAATGTACAAGTTAGGGTAGAGAAGTGTCAGATGCACATTGATACGTGTTTCTCAAACCATTACATTAAACTATTTCAACCGATCTGTAAATGCACACAGCAGTTGACAAAGATTTACCAGTGGTATTTTACATAGCTGGCTTTGGGCCTTACATTTCTCAGCTTTGTAAAAAAATATAAACCACTAAAACATTTGAGCAAGAGTAGCGAAGTGAAGAGTAGAGAAAGCACATCAGTCAAAACCAGAGATATTGAAAAGGATTAGTCTGACAGCAAAAAAGGCAGCTCAAAAGTAGAAATTGAGGTAAAACACCTGGTGTGCAGAAGGCTCATTTGAAGAAAGTCCACCGGGTCATAAATTGCTGGAGAGCACGCGGTCTGGAGCTGCTGACGAAGGAGACATGGAGAGCGCAGGGATGAGTGTGCCAGGGCAGGGAGGCTGTCAGGGATTGGGGAACTCGAGGTGGCTGCGTGCGAGGTGCTGCAGGCCCATACGGGGTGAACGTCTCTTGGGGGTGGGAGGGTTTCACAGCTCGAAGGGCTGTTATCAGTACAGTGGAGGGAGGCCCGACAGCAGCTAAGCTGGGGCTGAGGGGATGGGGACAGCGGAGGGTGCGCAAGAGGAGGGAAAAAGGGCCGAGTGGGGAGGAAGACCCGTGAGGGGAGAAAGCTGAGTGTGGAGCCGATGGGACGGAACTAACGTTAGCGGCGTGATGGTGGCGCGAAGCTGGGCGTCGGGCGGCCCGTGAGGGGCAGGGTCCCGGGAGTCGGGCGGTGGCGGCCCGGAGGGGATCGCCTGAGGGACGGAGGACAGCGGCCTCGCGCCACGCGGAGGGGCCTAACGGCCACTGCGCGTGACAGGCCTTGGGGGCGCGGGAGACTGGAGGCGCGAACCCATGCCCTACGGGCAGCGGCAATTGCAGCGCGCAGGAGGTTGAGGGACGGGGCCTCGAGTCCCGCCCGGGAGGACCGCGTCCAATGGCGTGCAAGGAGGGAGGGCACGGGAGGCGGAGCCTCAGAGGGGCGGGGCAAGAGACGGGAGGGCGGGGCCCCC
>VWZK01007772.1:286540-322004 GCA_013396935.1 Baryphthengus martii | reverse complement strand
GAGGGGACACGGAGGAGTTCAGGCCACACCAAGAACCACCTGGACAGTTCCGGCAACCCCCAAGAAGCACCCCAGGGACTTCAGGGTGCCCCAAAAAGAACACAGAGGGGATCTGCAAGGACTCTGCAGAAGCCTCACGCCGTGGCCCTCCCCAAATGAGAAAAGGCCACGGCGTCCAGGGCAAGCCCAGAGGGAGGGGATGCACTGAGAGGCACAGCCACGAGTCCCAGAAGGCAGAGCGAGTGCCCTGGGGCACAAGAAGCAAAGGCACAACAAAGACTTGGGGTCACCCGAAAGGTGCCCCACGGGGCCTTGGGCTGCTCAGAAAGGCATCCTCTGGGGCCCTCGGCATCCTGAGCCACACCCCCATCGCCCCGCAGAGCGCAGCAAGTGCTGGGGCACCCTGAAAGGCACAGCCCTGGGTGGCAGGAACATCAAAAGGCAGGTGGAGAAGGGCAGGGGAACCCCAAAGGGCTGACCGAGGCTCTTGGAGGGGGCTCATGGAGCCAGGAGCAGTGGAGGAGGACAGTGGAGTTCAACTCTGGGCTTGGGCTCCACCTTTCTCTTGTCCCACAAACTCACTCGTTGCCCAGTGCACAATAAATCCAGTTCTGACCCCCTCGGCAGAGACTTGGCTGATTTCTTTCAGAGCTGCGCAAGGCTGGGCGCTCGGGGGCTTCCTGCCAGTCGAGCACAGCCAGTGGGACTCCCTGTGCTCTCTTTGTACACAAAACGTACCAAGGTCGTAATTTCCAAGCCCACCCTCATTATTGGTTAGTAATTTCCATCTCATTGTAATACTGCTGACTGCACACTTACAGTGCTGTGCGTGCTCGGGGGAAGGGGCGGCACCTGGGCAAGGGGCTTTCTGACCTCTGGGTGTGACTTTTAGGATTCCAATGAAGGTAGTTCAGCTGGGGAAGCACAGCCCTGAAAACACCAGAAGTTAACAGGGAATGCCCATGGCTGTCCCAAACAGCACATCATGGTGACCAGGGTGCCCCTGAAGGGTCATGGAAGAGTCCAGGGAACCCTTATATCCACTTGAAGGGTTCACAAGGACAGTGCAAAAGCCTCACCCAGTGGCCACCCCGAAATGACAAAACGCCACGGCATCCAGAGTGAGCCCAGAGGGATGGGATGCACTGAGAGGCACACCCGGGGCTTCAGGGAAGCCTCAAAAGGCACAGTGACTGCCCCAGGGCATAACCAACGGCACAAGCAAGAGAGATTTGGTGCAGGAGGAAGCACGCCTGGAAATGCACCCAAAGGCACATCAAAGAGCTGGGCTCTGTCCACGGCCTCACCCAGAGTCTTATGATGTCAACGACACCAAGACACTGACCGGGCTATTGGCTCAGCTACTGCCCTCACAGCATCGGGTGGTGGTGGTGATGGAGCTGATGCTACTGGTGCCAGTGCTGTGCTGGTGCTGTGCCAGCGCTATTAGTGCTGCTGGTGGTGGTGCTGTCGGAGCTGTCTCGGTCCTACTGCTTATCACACCTCATCTCTTCTCTCTACCCACTGAGTCCAGCCTCCCCTGGCAGGCTGAGAAGGGGAAAAGCAAAAGGATTAGTCTTGGCTTTCACATTCTCCTTCAGGCTCCGTGTCTTGCGTGGCCTCCAGGGGCCTCAGAGAGTCTGGCGGTTTTCAGGATGCAAAGTCTTTTGGGCTGGTTTCTGGTCCCTTGGGGTGATCTCTCCGGCACATGGACAGGCGTGTGGGCTGGAGGGAACCGATTCCCAAGCAGGGAACCCGATGGGGTTTGGACGTGCATTTTGAGCGGGTTCTCAATAGGATCTGAGGGGTTTGGGGTGAGTGTTTGTGCTGAGCTTGTCTCTGGCAGCAGGATGGTGGGGAAAGCACTGCAGGCAGCGAGGGGTTGACGTGTCGAGTTGTTCCTTGTCCCTGCAGCACCAGGTTTGGAAATACACACAGGTTTCATACCCAAATCAACTGTGTGGAGTAGCTTTCTGCTCTGACCGTATCCTGCTTTGATTTTTTTCCCTTAGTTTCCTCTCAGGAGCAGTCACCACACGAGCAGGCAGCAGAATTAGGAGGCAGAGCGATCTGATTTCAAGTGTGCCATCATTAGGCCAACCAGGGTTCAGCCTGTGCTGGTTAACCTCAGACACTGGTAACTTGCTTGCCCTGGAAATCATCTCATTGCATCTCTTTCTGTCCTCAAAAATGGCCTAAAAACCTTGTCCTGCAGCACTATGAAATCCCTGTTACTGCTTCTCCTTTATTTGCATTTTCTCTGTCTATAGTTCTGCTGAAGTTAGACTTTTTTTTTTGTTTTCTTTCACTGCCTGCCTTGCGTTAGCGAGACGTTGTAGTGATTCTTCAGCACTCTGGGTGCTTTTTGGGCAGTGCAGTTCAAAAGCACAATGGAACAAAACCCGCCTTACTTCCTGCAAATGCCCTGGAGGAGCACAACGGGAACATTTCCAGAACATTGCTTGGATTTGTTTGTCTTAAAGGTTTTTTTCCAACCAAAACAATCCTCTGATTCCTTGATTTCCCGCCTCATCCCTGTCACGGTGGTCCCTCGGCAGGTTTTTCTGGAACCGCTCGCACCGAAGCCCTGAGCTGCTGTGTTTTTTCCTGCCGTTTGCTGTGGGGAAAGGGGTGGGCTGGGCGGAGGAACATGAGGCCCAAGCCAAACCTTTGCCCTTCCCAAGCAGCAGGGTGTCTGGCCGCCCTTTGAACCCCAGGGAGGGCGGAGGGAGGCATGGCAGAGGCGGCTGGCTCTCTGCCCAGCTGCGGCACTCTGGTCAGGACGGGACAGGCTCCACAGCACTCCTCGCTGTGCTCCCCGTGGGGCAGACGGTCGGAGCCCTTAGGGTAAGATGAGGCTCCTGCTCCGAGCTCGCTGCAGCCGGCTGCTGCCCTGGGAAGCCAAGCTCTGCGCTCACAACCAGCCTGCGGCCGCCCCACACCATGGCCTCTGCTCTCCGGCTCTCCCAGACACCTCCAGCTCTTCTCCCAGCACATCCAGGGGACTCCTCCGGCACCTGGCCCCGGGACTCAGGGCCTCTAGCCGCTGGGGCTCACAGTTCAATGTGCCCCCCAGCGCCCTGCTCGTGGCCCGGCCCGTGGGGATCAGCTCCATGATGAAACTGCCCATTCAGGCATCAGCAGAGGGACTGGACGCAGCTTTTGTCGGCGTCCCTCTAGACACGGGCACATCCAACCGGCCGGGAGCCAGGTAAGGGGTAGCTGTGGGGCCGGGGAAGCTAGAGTTTCGCTGCAGCCGGGCTCTCCTTCTACGCGAGGAGGTCTGGGAACGCGGTGCCGACACCGCCTGGCAGCATTTCCCAGCTGCGTTGTCCCCCAGGTTCGGTCCACGCCAGCTCCGGGCCGAGTCGGCCATGGTGAGGCGGTACAACGGCAGCACCGGGGCGGCACCTTTTGACTCCCTGCGGGTGGCTGACATAGGGGACGTGAACGTCAACCTCTACAACCTGCCCGAGAGCTGCCGCCTCATCCGACAGTCCTATCAGAAGATAGTGGCCTCTGGCTGTGTGCCCCTCACCTTGGGTAAGAAGCCCCCATCTCTCCGCCGTGCCAGCACGTCCTTGCTTAGCCAAACTCCCGCTTCTCCTGCCCTCCTTCCATTGGAGCACGGCAGAAGGCGAGTGATGACCCTGCAGAGTATCATGCTAAATCATAGAATCATATCACAGAATCATAAAATCCTAGAATGGCAGGGGTTGGAAAGGGCCTCTAGAGGTCATCTAGTCCATTCTCCCTGTCAGAGCAGGATCACCCAGAGCAGGACACACAGCAACAGATCCAAGGGGGTCGGAAAGTCTCCAGAGAAGGAGACTCCACCACCTCTCTGGGCAGCCTGGGCCAGGCTCTGTCACCCTCACACCAAAGAATTTTCTCCTCCTGTTGAGGTGGAACCTCCTGGGTTCCAGCTTATACCTGTTATTCCTTGTCCTATCCCAGGGCACCCCAGAAAAGAGCCTGGCCCCTTCCACTTGACCCCCACCCCTCAGAGATTTCTAGCCAGGAATCAGATCCCCTCTCAGGCTTCTCTTCTCCAGACTGAACAGCCCCAGGGCTCTCAGCCTTTCCTCCCAGGAGAGATGTTCAAGAGGGCTAAAGGGTAACTCATGGGTAAATTTACCCACACTCTGCTGAAATGACTGCGTCAGCCATGCCTCTTGTGTCAAAAATGGGGAGAATGAGTCAGCAAAGAGACTGTTTCCGTGCCCGGCCTGAAGCTCAACCAGAAATCTGATCGGCAGTTGCTGAGCAGCACCCAAAGCCAGAGAAGTCTGTGTCCCTCTGGAAAGCTTCAAGCTTGAGGAGCGCCCGGCAGCGGGAGGCTTTGCACGAGGCGTGATTTGGTTGCATGTTGCAAGTTTCCAGCTGTCACAGGTTGGCATCGCTAAATGAAACAAGTGTGCAGAGTAACGAGGGGTAAATGATTGGTTCCAGAGCCCTCAGAAATTAATCAACCGTCTATTTGCAAGCTCAGTCAAGGCTGTCCCTGCCACCATCTCTAGTCCTCCTGAGGAGGGAAGAGAAGAAAGGAAGCAGTCTGCCTCAAGTTTTCCTTTGCAAATGAAGCTCTGGGATGTATAAGAAGTGCAGGATAAACACAAGGGGGGAAAAAAATCCCCTGGGAACAAATGTAGTGGGTGCCGAGCATCTCTTGTGGCGTGCTACCCCCTCTTCCCTGTGCTGTTGCAGGTGGAGATCACACCATAACATACCCCATCCTGCAGGCCGTGGCAGAAAAGTAAGTTTCTGACCTGGCCATGTAGCCTGAAGACCTGGGTTTGGTGTCCACGGTCTAGGAAAGGCCATTGCACAGGGAATGGGGCCTAACGTGGCCACCCTGTCCTGACTAGGCACGGTCCCGTGGGGCTGGTGCACGTGGATGCTCACACCGACACTGGAGACACAGCCCTGGGGGAGAAGATCTACCACGGGACCCCGTTCCGGCGCTGCGTGGAGGAAGGGCTGCTGGACTGCGGCCGCGTGGTCCAGATCGGCATCCGAGGCTCCTCCTATGACCCCGACCCTTACAAGTACTGCCGGGACCAGGTAAGCTCAGTGGTGGACACGTGCCGAGCACTGCTTTCTCTCTGTGCCATATGTTCCCACATCATTAACACACCCTTCCTGCTTCAGCAGGAAAAGAAATGCCATAGAATTATAGAATCATGGAATATCAGGTTGGAAGGGACATCAGAGATCACCTGGTCCAACTGCTCTTGGGAAAAGCCCCGTCTAGACAAGACGGCCCAGCTGACTCTTACAAGCGTCCGATGTTGAAGACTCCACCATTTCCCTGGGGAGATTATTGCAATGGCTGATGGGCCTCCTTCTGAAAAATTTTCCTCTTGTGTCGGTCGGAATCTCCCCAGCAGTAACTTGGACCCATCACCTCTCATCTTTCCCAACTGACTCCTTGTAAAAAGAGAGTCACCATCATCTTTGTAGCCACCCTTTAACAACTGGGACATGGTGATAAGGTCTCCCCTAAGCCTTCTCTTCTCCTGGCTGCACAAACCCAGTTCTCTCAGCTTTCCTCGTAGCGCATCTTCCCAGTCCTTGGATCATTTTTGTGCTCCTTCCCTGGACCCTCTCCAGCCTGTCCACAACTTTTTTGGACAGCAGGGACCAAAACTGACCACAGAGTTCCAAGGGTGGCCTGACCAGTGCTGAATAGAGTGGGACAATGACTCTTGATCTCTGCTGGTGATGCCTTTGTTGCCCCGTTGGCTTTCTTTGCTGCAGCAGCAACTGTTCACTCATATCGAGCTGCTCGTCACCAGGTCCCTTTCTACAGAGCTGCTCCCCGGCCAAGTAGGTCCCAGCCTGTGCTACTCTCCCGGATTATGTTTTCCCAGGTGCAAGATTTTACACTTGTCCTTGTTGACCTTCATCAGGGTCTCGTTAACACACCATCCCAGCTGGCAGGGTGACTCTCTCTTACGAAGTGTCCACTGCCGCACTTGGTTTGGTGTCATCAGCAAACTTCCTCAGGGCATACTTGATCCCATCACCCAGGTCACTTACTAAGATATTAAACAGCCCAACAGCGACAGGACAAGAGGAAATGACCTCTAGTTGCCCCCGGGCAGGTTTAGGTTGGAGCTGAGGAACAATTTCCTCCCCTCCAGGGTTGTCCAGGCCTGGCCCAGGCTGCCCAGGGCAGGGCTGGAGTCCCCCTGATCCCTGGAGGGGTCTCCAAGGCGTGGAGATGTGGTGCTGAGGGACAGGGTTCAGTGGTGCCCTGGCAGGGATGGGGGAACGGTTGGACTCCATGCTCTGAAAGGTATTTTCCAACCAAAACTATTCTACAATTCTACGATCGATCCCTGGGGGGACCTCACTTGTGACAGGTTCCATGTCTTTTCTGCATCACGTCCTACACCAGCAGCTTGGCCCGAGGGACAAACACTCCCAGCGCTCGGAGTGGAGAATCAGTGAGGGTGAGCAGAGGCTGCTTCAAGGGACAGCTTGAGGATAAATCCTGGGATGAGGCTTTATCGCAGCGGGGCAGAGGACGCTCCGCTTTGCCTGCCTTTCCCTGCCTGTGCTCCCACAGGGTTTCTGGGTGGTGCCGGCTGAAGAGTGCTGGAGGAAGTCCCTGGTGCCGCTGATGGGCGAGGTGAGGACGCAGATGGGGGACAAGCCGGTGTACCTCAGCTTCGATATCGACGCGCTAGACCCCGCGTACGCCCCGGGCACCGGGACGCCGGAGATTGCCGGGCTGACGCCGGCGCAGGTAAGGGCGGGACGCGCAGCTTTGCTCGGCATTGGGAAGGGGATGGTCTTGCTCCTGTTAAAGGAGATCGTGGCCCCAGTGAGGTGAAGTCAGAGAGAGTTTTGTAGAGATAACAAGGAGAGGAAATGTTGAACTGGTGTGATTTGGTCTGTACAAGCCGGGCTTCCTCAGCTGCGTGTGCAGAAGCAAGAGCCTCGGCTGGTCCCACTTGGCCAGATGTAATTCTTGACCCCAAATCTCTTTTTGCTTCCCTAGGCTTTGGAGATTATCCGTGGCTGCAAAGGATTGAACATAGTGGGCTGTGACCTCGTGGAAGTTGCACCGATGTACGATGGCTCTGGTGAGACTAAAGATGGTCAAGAGGCCGGCGCGTGTGCCTGGCAGAGGCTGCTGACCAGCCCGTTGGGCATTCACGGAAAGACAATTTCCCCTTCTTTGGTTTTTTTAGGTAACACAGCCCTCCTGGGGGCAAACCTGCTGTTCGAGATGCTCTGTGTCCTGCCCGGAGTGAAGACGATGTGAGGGCAGCTCCTGCCTGCCCCAGGGCAGCTCCTTCCTCAGCCCAGGATCTGCCCAGGCTCTCCCCATCCTCAGCCCAGGCTCTCCCCATCCTCAGCCCAGGCTCTCCCCATCCTCAGCCCAGGCTCTCCCCTTCCTCAGCCCAGGCTCTCTCCATCCTCAGCCCAGACTCTCCCCAGGCTCTCTTCATCCTCAGCCCAGGCTCTCCCCATCCTCAGCCCAGGCTCTCCCCAGGCTCTCTTCATCCTCAGCTCAGGCTCTCCCCTTCCTCAGCCCAGGCTCTCCCTGTCCTCTTCTCCAAACGTGGGCTTGGCAGCACATATTCAAATAAACACCATTTACCACTAGAAAAAGTAATTTTAAGATTGTAGGCAGCTGAGGGGAGCCCGGGGCTCATTCTGAGAGCAGGGGATAACCAGACGTCTCCTGTGGCTGGAGCAGTTTCATCGCTCCTGGGATTTCTGAGCCACCGCGGAGGTTTGTGCAGGGAAACACAGAGCCACCTCATCACACATTAAAATAGTTTATTTTGGTTGCGAACCTTTAATCGTCTTAAACCAAAACGACATCAGTGCCTGTTCACAAATACAAAACAACAAAAAAAACCAAAACCAAACCTAGATCAAAAATAAAAAAGACAAGTTTGCCAAATAAGTTAATTTCCCCCCCCCCAAGTATCAAAAGTGCAAAATATGTACCTAGTTTTCAGTCCTACTTCTCAGGCGGCGGTAGGGGACTAGTTCCTGGCAGGTTCTGGTGAATGGCCGAGCGGCAGCGGCAGCCACAGACAGACAGACGGACGCTGCCCGCCACCCTCGTCCCAGGGAGGACTTTTGGTACAACCTTTCGACCGGGGGCCTGTATCCTTTTGCTTCCGCTTCCAAGCGGGGGTGCGACCGCCCGGATTTCGCTGGATTAACGCACAAGGACTGAATTTCCCTCAATCTTTGGATTACGAACCGCCGTGCACAGGACGGAATCGTTTCGCTGACGAGACGTTACAACAGGGGCCAAGAAAACGACGGCGGCCGCTGGGAGAGGGCGGCCGGGCCTCGGGGGTAAGCAGCCGCCGACCGACCGCGCTCTTCCGCAAGCCGGCAAGGAGGCGGCGAGGGCGGGACGGACACCAGCACCGACGAAACGAGGGCATCGCAACAGTTTGGCGCTTGCTTCAGCCCCCCCTGGAAGAAGTTCTTCCATACAAGTGACAGGAGCTGGTTGAAAGCGGTGAAGAGGAGTGTTACAGCAAGGGGTGGGGGCGGCTGCTGCAAGCGCTCCCGCAACAAAACCCGGACTAAAAACAGAGGTGACCTGGGCTAAAAAGGAAAATTAAAGGATTCCAGCCGGCATGCAGCACATGAACTGCGTTGAAGGCCAGGAGGCCTCCTCTTCTTACGCAGGGCAGGGCTCAATCCCTTGCTGTAGCACAACAAGGCACTTTTTTGTCATGTGTCGGTTTTATCCTGGTTTCTGCCCAGCTGGGCAGACAGCAGAGACTCTATAAACAGGTTGTTTTTTTTTTGCTTTCGCAAACATTAAAAAAGTTACACGGAGCCTTCTGCTGGGCTCAATCCTATCCTGGCCATGTCCTGCAGGGTGAGCTACAGGAAGAGCACGAGAGTGCTCTGGTGATTGTTCCAGCCTGATGAGAACACAGCCCAGCAGCATCAGGCCGGCGTTTCACTCCCCCTCCTGCCCTATTTCAGCAGCACGTGTGCACCTCGGAGCTCCATGGCGGGGGGAAGACCTACTTTCCTTCCTCACCTTCCTTCCTCCCTTCCTCACTTTCCTACCTTCCTTCCTCACCTTCCTTCCTTCCTTCCTCACTTACCTACTTTCCTTCCTCACCTTCCTTCCTTCCTTCCTCACTTTCCTACCTTCCTTCCTCACCTACCTTCCTTCCTTCCTCACTTTCCTTCCTTCCTTCCTCTCCTCTAACGCCTCATTCAAGCTGAGGCCCAGGGTCCGCTGAGCTAAAAGGAAGTAACCTCACATGGGGTCAGTTAGTAGCATCGTAGTTTTTATTTGGAAGTACATACAGACGGTGTTGGAAATACCTGCGGGAGTCAAAGGGCACCAGCCTGCTCCCAGGGCCGGGAGGAAGGCAGCAAGTCAAGGGTTTGGGAGCAACTAGGTCATGGTGGCAGTGAAATGACTTTTTTTTTTTTTTACGGGGCCTGCAGCTCGCTCAGAGACTGGCATAGTCATTCCTGCTCTGCTAAGATGGTAACTAAGGCGGCGAGGGCTGAGTGAGCTTTTAATTAACACCACGTGCTCGACCAAGTGGGGTTCAGAGCCCTGCGGCACCGGCAGCACTGTGGCCAAACAGCGACTCGGTACTGCGAGCGCCCGGGTCCGGCGCAGAGCGGCGAGGACCCGCCTGGGCGACCAGGTCTGCCCCAGAGCAGTGAAAAGGAAGAACAAGCCCCGCAGAATTGCAGTCCTGGCCACAAATTGAGTCCCTGCGGCTCTGAGGAGTGGAAAGCAGCCCAAACGTGCCGCTCGCCTTGCAAAGGCCGCCCCTTCCCCGCAGCGGCGCTGGCGGCAGGAGCGAAGCGCGACCCGAACCCTGCGCCTTGCGACCGCTCCGGCTTCACGCAGAACTACGAGTTTGGAACGATGAGGAAACCCCCACGCAAACAACCGAGGGAGCGAGGCAGCAGCCCGCGCGCGGACAAACCAACCGAGAGCAGGAAAGGGGCGAGAGGCCGAAGCCGAGGATCCGAAAGCCAGGCCTAAAGCAAAGGGAGCTCCGCACGTCAGCGGCGCTCTAGATGACACAGCACTTCTGGGGCAACGTTTCACGAATACAATCATCGCAGAATTAGGTTCCTTGATACAAAGAAAGGCTGGTTTGTACTACAGACGTAAGGGTGTTTGGAAGGAGCCCGGAGCAGCTCCCTAGCAGCTAGGTAGAGTTTCTCTCACACATCTACTGGCTCATAGCAGTTGACGCCTACAATCTGAGGACACGGAGTTATGGCTCTAGGAGACATCGTCTAAAAAAATCGACAGAAGCGGCAAAAGGCATCTGAATAAACTCAAGGTGACATTTAAATGGCTCAACACCTTTACAGTATTTACGGCCGTGCAAAAAAAAACCCCTTCCCCTTCCCGGCGATGGTTTAGCCGGCGAAGCTGCGCGTGGAACCATGACACGAGGAGCAGGAAACATGCAGATGGCCTACGAGGCCGCGCCGCAGGCGAGTCCCAGAGACGTGTTTGCTACGAGGGAGACGCTCCCGACCGTACTCTAGATCACTTACCACGGGGAAAGCCGATAAAAGTACGACCGCCTGGTGGGAGGAGGCCTTTCGGACCTGGGAGGGTCTGCAGGGTCTTGCCAGTGTTAAACCATGCACCGTGGGCTAAGCACGCGGGGAAGGGGAGAGACAACCACGACCCGACCTGTGTCACCGGCCGCGTTCCGGCCAGACCAAGTCACCACGGCAGAGAAGTCACCAGGTTGGTTTTTGGTTTTGTTCTTTTTTTCGTTTTTTTTGTCTTCAACGGAGGTAAAACGAGAGATGGAACAGAGGTGACTCGGGAAGCAGATACAGCAGGACAAGGAGGGAAAAACGGACTTCTTGGCTCTTCGGTAGTACGGCGGCGTCCAAACGCACGGCCGGTCGGTGAAAGGAGGGGATTTTGGAGCGCTTGGCTGCGCTCCTGGGCTCTGGACGCGGGGAGACATCGTCTAGTTACCGGCCCTAGGAGAGATCAGCTAAAACCTACGGTCCATTTGTCACGCTTGCGTGTGTGCGTTCCTGGAAAGAGCTGTCCCTTGTCATCTTCATAAAAAGTTTGTCCGTTAGAATCTCTTTAAAATCCCTCAGTCTAGTGCAGGCCACGAGGGGATGTAGAACCTCTGTAAGGAACCCTCGAGGAGGCGTTCCATCCAAAAGGACAATTTGTGTAATTTGTTTTTAAGGGATCTAGATCCCGGGCTGCAGGAGGGTTTCCCTCTGGCTTCCGTGTGTAGCGAGGAATCGTAATCCTCGCAGGATCCCAGGGTTCCCCCCTCATCCCCCGATCTGTGCGGCTTGAAGAGGCAGAAGTATTTCTTGTGGCCGTTCAGAGCCAGGACGTAGCCCGTGTAGTCGCGCTCCAGGAAGTGCTTGTCGTACTGGTTTGGGATGGGGGCCGCATCCTGCGCAAACTCCAACAGGTACTCCAGCCACTCTCGGTGCTTGTCCAGGCTCAGGAAGGAGAAATGAAGAGAGCTGCTCCTGGGAGAAGAGCAGAGAAGAAGCGGGATTAGCACGTCTCACGAGTCTGGCTGGATTCCTACCGGACAAGGAAGTGTTTTTAAAGAAGAGCAGGCGCAGACCCGCGTCATCACAGCTCCTTTTCTAACCCAGTTCAGCCCAGGTGACCATGACCTGGTGTCCAGCACCATCACGCTCTCTATTTATTGAAATATGGGTATGGCCAAAGCAGCAGCAGCACCAGACCTGTCCGGCCACTTTCACCAAGCAGTGCCAGGAAAGATTGTTGGGTTTCTGGTGGCTCATTGTCACTCTGAAGAAGGTTCTCCTCCCACTGTCCTCTGCCCTCCTGAGGCCACCTCTGAAGTACTGGGTCCAGTTCTGGGCTCCCCACTTCAAGAGAGACAAAAAACTACTGGAGAGAGTCCAGTGGATGATGTGAAGCTGCTGAGGGGCCTGAAGCATCTGTGTGGCCAGGAAAGGCTGAGAGCCCTGGGGCTGTTCAGCTGGAGCAGAGCAGCCCCAGAGGGGAGCTGAGCAAGGCTGAGCAAGAGCTCAAGGGCCCCCGGGGGGCAAGAGGCTGGGGCCAGACTCTGCTCAGTGGTGCCCAGCGCCAGGACAAGGGGCACCGGGCACCAATTGGAACCCAGGAGGTTCTCTGGGAGCGGGAGGAGAAACTTGTTTGGTGGGAGGGGGTTGGAGCCTGGCCCAGGCTGCCCAGAGAGCTTGGGGAGTCTCCTTGTCTGGAGAGATTCCAAAGGCACCTGGACCCTGCACTGCTGGGCCCCCTGCTCTGGGTGACCCTGCTGGAGCAGGGGGGTGGCACCAGGTGAGTTCCAGAGGTTCCTGCCAACCCCCACCCTGCTGGGATTCTGTGATTCTATGAGTGCAGAGGCTGCTTTGCTCACCAGAAGTGTTCTGTCCCGACAATGGGGCCAACATCACTTCTAACTTGTCATCAGAGCAACGTTTACACAAGGCGTTAAAACAGTAACTGAAACCCAGGCCAGGCCCCGGCCTACCCTGTGAACGTGTAGACTTCCAGGGCAAACTTCTGGAGGAGGACAGTTTTGGTCGAGTTGGACAGGATCAAGACGACGTTCATGTGACCCGGTCTCAGGCGCACCAAGTTGCTGTTGTAGTTGATGTCTGTTAGCTCCGTCACCTCGACAAAGCCCTTTTTGGGAATCCTGCAACAAAACAGCGACCGAGTGAAAGGGGAATGAGGGACGGGGAGCGACCGAGGATGGAGAAACCTTGAGCTCATTCCCCGCCCCTTTATGCTGAGCCCTGTAGTAGCTAAAACCGGTTTAATCGGCGCAAAGTCCAGACTTGGATCTTCCTCGATGAGTCGGTCAGACCTTTACCTTTCCCCCGAGGACGTTGTGTGGGGCAAACTCGCTGGGAATCCCTTCATAACCGCGTTTGCGCACCCCTGGGTCCAGGCCCACCTGCCTTCTGCCCACCTCAGTGTGCCCACAATGGGTTCACACCACCCGGGCGCTTCTCTGCTGCCCACCCAAGGCTCTTTTGTCAGCTCTTGCTCTGCACAGATGCTCCCCAACAACGTTAAATGTTTCTGGAGAAAACAGAGAGGGCACCTGTTACTCTCCTTGCTGAAGCTCGCGTCGTTCTTCTCGGCCTTTGCGGCGGTTTCTTCTTTCTCGGAGGGAGGAGAGTCCCTCGTATCGCTCGAATCGCTGCAAGGGAAGAAGCTCATCGTGTGTTTAAGGCACCAGACGGGGCTGAGGTGCTACTGGCTGGACTTTAGCATCTCCTAGGAGGTTTGGACTTGAAAGCCGGAACAGTAAGGCTCAGCACTCACCTGAAAGCCTGCACAATAACGGTGCCAAAGAGAATGAAGAGCGCAGAGAAGAGCAAGGACAGCAGCGGCATCATTTCTCGCCTGAGGGGAAGATTTGCAAAGAGCAATCAGGTCCACGAGTCGCGCGGTTTCTGCCTGAATTTCGGTTCCCCTTCACCTCAAGCAATACCAGCTGGTTTCCCCAGAAATACAGGTCTTAAAGATGATCGAGATTTTAAGCATTGTCCTGCTCCCACCCAAAAGAAGGATAAAAATGGGTCCATTTTAAAATAAGGTGAGAGGGAAACAGGGAAAACCAACAGTGCTACAGGCTGAAGAGCTGGGTGAAGGGGAACCTCATGGATTTCAAGGAGGACAATTGTGCAGTCCTGATTCTGGGGAGGAATAACCCCAGGCACCACTACAGATTAGGCGCTGTCCTGCTGGAAAGCAGCTCCATAGAGAAAGACCTTGGAGTCCTAGTGGATAGCAAGTTCTCCAGGGGACAGTGACCAANCCTTCCAACCCCTATCGTTCTGTGATTCTACAATTCTATGACCAGAGGATGTGTGTTTTCAGGAGTGTGACGTCCGTGGCTCAGCCTCAAGGCCAAAGCACTGGAGGCAGAAGCTAATGTCACTGTGGTGGCACCACTTGTTACCTAAATCTCGAGAGAATAGACACCCAGGAGTGCTGATATGTTCTCGATTCCTGGTAACATGCACCTGGTTCTCGTCTGCATCTGAGCAGACTAACAGCAATCTTGCTCCCTGTGGAGACTCAGTAACACCCAATCCGTACCAGTTACTGTGAAACAAACTGTCCCAGCAGTCCGAGATATAGTCCAGCATGGAGTAAAGCCATCGGATGAGGAACATCTGTTTAAAAAGAATAAACAGAAAAGCAAATTACAACCGTCCAGAGCCCTGGTATGTCTCCCAGCCCTTAAACCAGAACCCTGAGCCGAATTAGCTTCAGAGAACACCCCGAGCTGCCTTCCACAAGTGAGAAAACTTGTAAGAGCCTTGCCTTAGTATTTTAAAATAGAAGTAATGCCCACAATGGGACTGTCCAAAAAGATAACGCGGTGGTTAGGCAGCTGGAAAGGCCACGCGCTTACCGGAGCGAGCTCGTCGTTCAAGTCTGCCAGGACGGTCTCTGAAGAGAGAAGACCAGGATCTGTCCTCAGCTGGTCCAGAAGATCCAGGAGGATGAAGTTATCCTCTTTGCTGCCTTGCCAGGCCTCCTCCAAGGTTTTATAGGCGACCTTCCCCGCGTGATTGCGTCTCTCCAGAATGACCACCTGGGCGAGCCAACACCACCGCAGATTGTCAGAGAGAAAGGTACTTTTTACCAGACCAGATGTTACGCTTCAAATTCACCTGAATCAGGTGTCCGATCAAGATACAGCATCTTACATGAAGTGATGTTGGAATGACAGGTGAAAAGAAGGGGGAAAAGAAAAAAAACACAAAGGAAACCCTCACAGCTGATTTTCCCCGATACTTCTCCTCATCCATCAGCAAGGCGTCCGCAAACTCCGGCTGTCGATCGTTGTAGATGTGCACAAACTTCAGCGTGTCCTTTGTGTTGGCCACCGCAAAAGTCAAAAACGCCTCGTAAGCTTCAGCAAACTTCTCGCCTTCTCCAGTAAGTAGGACCACGCAGTGCCTGGGCAACACAACGAGGAGGAGGATTAGGAGCCGTTCTGGATGCGAGAGGAGACAACCATCCCCTTTCCAACAGCCAGAATGGTCCTGAAGAACCAGAAACCCATCAAATCGTGCGGATACCGTGACCCAGAGCAGTCATTTCCCTTCTCCCTCCAAAGCAAACACAAGGCAGCTTTAGGGGCAGCCCCAGAGCCTCGGGGAACAAAACAGAGGGGTGTTGTCAGCCTTACTTCCGCTGGCGGTGGGACTTCTTGACGGGACACAGCTCCTGGAACAGCCGCTGGTTGGTGAGTCTGGTCACCATGAGGAATTTATTCTGGGAAAGGAAGTCATCAATGAGCTGCTTCTTCATATCTCGTGCCTGTCAAGAACAAAGAAAGCAAGAGGTGGGAACGGAGCAGGATGACAGTAAAGTTGGCGTGACGCTCTTGTCAGAAGGCCGCCGGCCATTACGGTCCTCGCTGAAACCCCCCAAGACATTTTGAGGCCCTGAGACCGAGAAGCGACCTGCAGCCACCCTCTTCAAGAGGTCACACACCATAGGTGAAGCCTGCTGAGCTTTCTCCCTCCTAATGGTCATTCTCTGCCTCTGCTGGAGCCCAAGTTTCTGCTGAGAACTAACATTCTTTACTTCGAAACGTGCCACCAACCACCCCCTCATCACGAGCTCGGTCAGAAAACCTTCACACGAGCTCTCAGAGCGGGCTCTGAGCAATACCTGCACGACGTCAGCAGGCTTGTCGATGTTCTCCTTGAAGATCATCATGGTGGGAGTATAGACGTTGATGTTGTACTGACTAGACAACTCTTCGGTGCCTCGGAGCCCGACGTACACGTACCCAAAGGACAGGTAATCGCGGTAGGCGAAGGCCGTCAGCTGGGCGGGAAGAGAGGACCGGCGTGTGGTTACAGCGGGGAGCAAACGGCATTTCTCACAAGTGACTCCGCTTGGAGAACCCTCCCGCTGTTTCAATGTCATTGGGCGTGTGCCACAAGAGGTAAGAGCCCTTTCCCCTCCCTTCTGAGCAGCAGTTTGTGTTCTCTTAGCCGTCAAAGCAGAAGCCTCGATGGATCCACAGCTTTGCTTTACAAGCCGGCACCGTGCGCGGCAGCAGGGGTTTCTTAGGAAACCCACATCCCAGTAACCCAGATTAGATGTGCTGCAAAAATCTCTCGTTACGATGAAGTTTAGTGCCTGCCTCTTGCTGCTATCTCCGAAATCCACCTGCACCGTCGCATCCGCTAAGGGAACATCCACGGGAAGGGCAGAGAAACAACCTCCAAATGGAGTTGGTCATCCAGCCGTGGTGTTTGCAACCAACAAACCAGCACACTGAATCGTACAGGATGGTGGGGGTTGCAGGGACGTCTGGGGATCATCTGGTGCCACCCCCCTGCCCCAGCAGGGTCACCCAGAGCAGGAGGCCCAGCAGCGCAGGGTCCAGGCACCTTTGGAATCTCTCCAGACAAGGAGACTCCCCAAGCTCTCTGGGCAGCCTGGGCCAGGAACCAACCCCCTCCCACCAAACAAGTTTCTCCTCCTGCTCCCAGGGAACCTCCTGGGTTCCAATTGGTGCCCGCTGCCCCTTGTCCTGGCGCTGGGCACCCCTGAGCAGAGTCTGGCCCCAGCCTCTTGCCCCCCGGGGGCCCTGGAGCTCTTGCTCAGCCTTGCTCAGCTCCCCTCTGGGGCTGTTCTTCTCCAGCTGAACAGCCCCAGGGCTCTCAGCCTTCCCTGGCCACACAGATGCTCCAGGCCCCTCAGCAGCTTTGTAGCTTCCGCTGGACTCTTAACTCACTCTCCTAGAAGTGGTCAACAGTGTATAGAGGTGTTGTTCTGCCTCTGCTCACGGGAATATCGCATTTTCTTTTGGAACACCTGGATTTATTAGCAAGCCAAGGACGCGGCGACAGAAACCCCGTTACCTTGTACAACAATGGCACAACCGGCATATGATCAAACAGAAGGACGTGGGGCTTGTTTTCTCTCTTCCAGTTGGCGAGGAAGCGGATGTAGTTTTTATCTGTAATCTTTAAACAGAATCAGTGCATTAGTTTCACCTCTGATCCATTGGACACACGCAGTGCTCCACGATCAGGCGTCTGAACGAGAACCTAGCCTCAAAAAGCTGTCCAGCTGTCACTGAAAGCAGATGGTGGGTTTGTCTTCCCAACAGACACGCCTGACCTGCGCTATTTTGATACAGGAAATTAATTAAAACCCTCAGTCTCGATCCCCCAGCAGCCCTCTGAGCTACCACGGCCTCTTGTCGCAGCGGCTCCAAGTCACGGCTGGCACCACTTCCATTCTCACCACTGCTCACCGGGGGCACTTGACAGATCATGGGAAGCCAGAGGGTTAACAGGCACCCTCGGGCTCTGTCAGAGCTGCCTTGTTTCAGTGGTGGTGCCTCTCTGACCTCGGGGAAGGAGGTAAAAAGGAGAGCTCAGCTGGTTTAGGGGCCCACAGGTTGAGGAGCAGGCTGTCAGCTCTGGTTTTGAGGAGCACCTGGCTGCGGGAGGTGAAATGGCTTCTCAAAACATCAGACTCTGCTTTTTGGGGCAAGAGCCCCAAGCCCCAGAGGACAGCAGGTCATGAGGCCGTTGGGAAGGGTGGCTCTTGCTGAAGACCTCGCGAGGTGAAGTGAGTAAAGCTCCAGGCAGAGGACAGGCCGGTGAGAGCTCTGGGGGGCTGACCTGCACTGAAAAGGGGGAACAAGTGCTTCAGGACTCTGCCAAAAACAACAAGTAAGGCTGAAATACAGGAATTTTTTATCTAGTAGGAGGTTTTAGCTATAACTTTGACAGGGCTCAAGCTGCCAGCTCCGGATTCAGGGATCTGAGTCAAAATTGGACGGAAGAAATGAGCGGGTGAGTTTGTAGCAGATTACACTTTTAAGTTAGGGAGTGCTCCTCAACTGGCCGGATGAAACCCCAAGAAAAGGAGGTGAAAACCAGCAGGCAGAAAGGGCACAATCACAGGTTCGTGACGTAGGGGTGGCTTTGCGCCACACAGATGCACCAGGAGCTATCACAAGTGGGCACACCAAGGTGCTGGTGTAAACCCAGAGTAGCAGAATTAGCCCTTTGGCAACGAGAAGCGTTACGGAACCGGGTCGCTTCCGCCAGCTCCGGGCTTTGGAGCTGTAATTCCAGCTCCCCGAAGGCCTAGCTCCACCAGTTGCAGTTGGATCTTCTCGTGTCTGTGACACAGATCAGCTCCGGGGCTGAACGAACCAGATTAGCCACCAGAACGGCTAAAGGAGAGGTGACCACCCAGACAGACGCGAGGAGCAGCGCGCGACACTCTCGCTACCTTTTCGACGAGGTTCCCCGGCAGCAGGTTCTCCACGAAGTGCCGCAGGTTTTCTCGGATGACGGCGTTGTGGAAGAAGGTTATTTTCCCGTTAATGAGCCCGAGCAGAGACGGGGTGCTGTGGGCACCCAGGTGATGGGCCAAGCGCCGTTCGTAGCCAGCATGAACGACTCCGATTCCCACTCCTGAAAAAGGAAAGAGGGTTCACCTGTAAGATCATCAGTGCCTTGAAATTCCTAGGATAAAATTGAGGTTGAAGACCCTGTTCCCTTGCCCAGCACCTTGCTTGGGAGTTATCCATAGGGCTGTCCCTTAAACTGTCTGCTGGAGCGTGGCCAGAGAAGGGCAACGGAGCTGGGGAAGGGTCTGGAGCAGGAGTCTGGTGAGGAGTGGCTGAGGGAGCTGGGCTTGTTCAGCCTGGAGAAAAGGAGGCTCAGGGGAGACCTTCTGGCTCTCCACAACTCCCTGACAGGAGGTTGCAGCCAGGGGTGGGTCAGGCTCTGCTCCCAAGGAACAAGCACCAGGACAAGAGGAAACAGCCTCCAGTTGCCCCAGGGGAGGTTTAAGTTGGAGCTGAGGAACAATTTCTTGCCCTGCAGGGTTGTCCAGGCCTGGCCCAGGCTGCCCAGGGCAGGGCTGGAGTCCCCCTGATCCCTGGAGGGGTTTCCAAGGCGTGGAGCTGTGGTGCTGAGGGACAGGGGTTAGTGGTGCCCTGGCAGGGATGGGGCAACGCTTGGGATCTTTGATCTTAAAGGTCTCTTCAAACCAAACTGACTCTATGATTCTACCTCTGTACTTTCCTCCTTGAAAATTATATTTAAAACTCGTAGCTTTATTTCGGAAGAGAACACGCTGGCCTCTTCTCTTCTGGTGTTTATGTGCTACGCTAAAACCTCAAGTTGGAAAATCTGACTAAGTGGGGACTACTCTGCCTGTGTCTCCTGCTGTCTTTTGAGTCCATGCAGACAACACCTGCAGGGAAAACAAGGAAGCTGGGGGGCCAGCAGCAAGTACAAAATACCTCCTTGGTATCCAGATGTGGTCAGGAAGTCTCAAAACTTCACTGCACGGTAGCGGCTGTAAAGCAGGGGCCATATTGTGCAAGGATCTTTGCTTATCTGAGCCATCCGAGGGCAGGACAAAGGGCAACAGGGCACAGAGTCGTGGGGGTGTGAGCAGCTGGTAGCCAGCCATCATTCATCGTCACCGCGGGACGACGCCACAGGCCGTGGGGACAGGAGAAAAGACACCTTGGCCTCCTGATCTATGGAATTATTTTTTTTTTCCCCCCACTTCTAACATGTAGCCTCATGGACTGGGATGTTAATAGCANTTCCTGTGTGGCCTGCCCTGGGTGATCCTGCTCTGGCAGGGGGGTTGGACTCGATGATCTCTAGAGGTCGCTTCCAACCCCTGCCATTCTAGGATTCTATGAACACACTAGAAAGCATCAGGACCAATCCCTGAGGAAATCTACGGGTTAAACTCCACCCTCCGAAGCCAAAGGCAATTGGGACAGCCTCGCCGGCCCTAAACGGCCTCGTCCTTACCCAGTGCCTCCAGTTCCTGAGCAACCTCCTTCCACACGGGCTCGATGTGGATGCAGCTGAAACACCAGTCCGAGGTTATTTTAATGAGGTAAGGTTTCTTGAAACTATCCGGCACGATTTCGTTGACGTAGTGGGCAAAATGGAGCAAATACTTCTCGTCGGAGGTGTCGCGCCGCTCCGAATTGAACGGGAAATGGAAGAAGGACTCGTCGAAATAGAAGCCTTCGTGGAAGTGGTGGAACTGGCGATGCTGGTGCTGAGAGTAGCCCTGGCTTTCCCCGGCATCTCCGTAGCGATCGAAATTTGCCCTCTTTTCCTCGTTGGAGAGAATCTGGGAAGCAGACGATAGAAGAGCGGTCGCTTAAAACCGTGAGGGGGAAACCGCCCTGACAATAATCCCTTGGCAAACCACACCATCACAGAATGTCTTTGGTTGGAAGAGACCTTCAAGATCATCCAGTCCAACCTTCGACCCAACGCTTCAAGCTAAGATAACGGCAGCTGCACAAGGACGGGCTACGAGGGAAGGCGCGGCCTTCGCCGCGCGTCCGAGGGATAAATATTCGAGAGAAGGGAACTATCGCAAGGCCTCCAGGCCAGCTGTGGTAAATAAAGGCAAAAAAAGCCAAAGCCCAAAGAAAAGGAGCCTGTAAATCGACTGCTGCCCCCTTTCCTGACAGCAATCGCTCCCCGGAGCCTGAGCGTCACCCGCCTTGAGCGTGACCGCTCTTTTCTGGAGCGGCTTTTGCTGGAATCGACTCGAAGGTTGAAGGTTTTCTCAGCACAGCAGAAAATGCCAAAAGCTTTACAGAGAAACTGCGTTTTTCTGCCGGTGGATGAGGATTTACTTGATCTCCGCGGGCTCAGCTCGCTCGCCGGGGAAGTGACAGGTCATCTGCAGTAAACTGGGGCAGCCGATTCCGAGAGGCACACGGGAGCGCTGTGCAAATAACTACTTATGCGAAGAATAATTGTAAGTGACTAAAGCCCTGTGGTGATTAGCATTGCTTACATCATCCCCCAAATACTTCTGTGTACGCCTGACAGGGACGAGACAGCCCCCCAGCTGCGCAGGGCTCGGCAAACACGCGCTCCTCCCTCCTTTGAGGCTTTTTCAGGGAGACCAGGACAGACCCACAGCAAAATATCTGCAAAAGAGGCCACGCTGGTGACAGCCAGTGGCTCACTGTCGAGAAAAAAACTACTGAACTCCTCTGGTCAGCAGTGCCCACATTCACAGGGTCGAGCACAGGCAGAAAAAGCACAAAGTCCTGTCCAGAAAAATAAGGTCACTTAACTTCTAACGACAGCGGGCGTTCAGCAAGAAGAGCGCGTTACCTCGTAGGCTTTGCTAATCTGGATGAATTTGTCTTCTGCTCCCGGGTCCTTGTTTTTGTCAGGGTGCCTACGAGGCAGAACCGGAGGAAAAAGGGGTCAGCGGTTCCCTGGCGGCACCCAGCGAGCTGTCGGCCTCCGTTCAGAGGAGAACGGGCTGCCGACGGGCAGGGCATGCGGCAGCACTCTGAGGCCACGAGCGGATTTCACACCCGGCGCTTGCTCTCCCTCCCCGAAGCCCATCCCGAAACGCGGCGCCGGGCCGCAGGCCGCACGCCTCCAGACCTGTCCCCCCGTCCGATCCGTCACCAACTGCCCGAGCCCGGGATGAGGGAGCGCGTGTCTTTCCCACCCACTACAGCAACATGTCCCTCAGCTCCTGCCCTACTTATCCACCAAGTTCCTCCTGTGACACAGCTCCCGCCACAGCCCTCGGGGATGGCTCCAGCAAAACTACAGAGGCTCTCAAAGCTCTGAGTGAGGCTATTTTCTTTGAGCTTCCTCCTCAGCACCCACCATCGAAGCGAAGGGCACAACACTTGTGGGGTACAACGCGTTTCCCTTCAGCACAAGGGTTGAGTTGCCCTTGGGCATCAGTGTACCAGGCTAAGGTTTAGAGCCTGACGAAGTAAAGGTTCCCAGTTGAGTCAGGGAGAACTGTTTCCCCCGACAGCCGGACTCCAGGAGGGTTTTACGGCTCGGACTGCGAGCCTGAAGGTGGCTGCCTGGTTTCAGGACTCTCGGCCTGCGAGGAAGCCCCGGCGCTCCCCTCTGCCTGCCTGCTGAGCTCCGTCTGGCGCGGACAGCCAGGTAAGGCGGCTAACGCCACCACCCAGCAGCGCTTCCCGCTGCTCCAAGCACGGCGACCTACGTCTGTCAACCGGGAGGCCGCGAAACGACACCGACTGTGTGTGCCCCCGTGCCCGGGGCGGGGCGGGATCGGAGCCCGAGGGAAGGCCGGGGCGCAGGGGAGGCACGTACCATTCCCGGGCGAGCCGCTTGTAGGCCTTCTTGATGTCGGCCTNCCCGCCGCCCCCCTGACCCCCCTCGGGCCTGGGGACAGCCCCGGGGAACGGCCACCGGGTCCCCTCAGCCGCGGTGACAGCCCCAGGGGGGTGGCTTTTGTGTCTTCTCAGGCCCAAGGGCAGCCCGAGGAAGGCCTCTGTGTCCCCTCAGCCACGGTGACAGGCCCGAGGGAGGGCCCCGTGTGCCCCTCGGACCGGGGGACAGCACCTGGGTCCCCTCAGCTGCAGTGACAGGCCCAGGCCGGGTGGCTTCCGTGTCCCTTCGGGCCTGGGAACAGCCCCGGGGGATGGCCACCGTGTCCTCTCACCCCAGTGACAGGTCCAATGGACGGCCCCATGTCTCCCTCGAGCCTGGAGACAACACTCGGGTCCCCTCACTCCGGTGACAGACCTAAGAGGAGTGGCTTTCATGTCCTCTCAGGCCCAAGGGTGGCTCCTGTGTTTTCTCACCACAGTGACAACCTCTGGGGAAGGCCCCTGTGTCCCCTCACATCCGGTGACAGACCCAAGGGAGGGCCCTGTTTTCCCCTCGAGCTTGGGGACAGCCCTGGTGGCGACCCTAAGAAAGGCCCTTGTGTCCCCTCAAATCCGGTGACAGGCCCAGGGGAGGACCCCATGTTCCCCTCGAGCTTGGGGCAAGCTCCAGGAGATGACCCCACATCCCCTCAGCCCCAGTGACAGCCCCAAGAAGGCCCCCGTGTCCCCTCAGCCCTGGTGGCGACCCTAAGAAAGGCCCTTGTGTCCCCTCAAATCCGGTGACAGGCCCAAGGGATGACCCCATGTCCCCTCAGCCCCAGTGACAGCCCCAAGAAGGCCCCCGTGTCCCCTCGCACCCAGTGACAAGCCCAAGGGAGAGCCCCGTATCCTCCTCAGGCCTGGAGACAGCCCTGGGGGATGGTGCCTGTGTCCCCTTATCCCAGTGACAGGCTTAGTGAGGTGGCTCCTGTGTCCTCTCAGGCCCAAGGGAGGCCTGCGTGTCTTCTCACTCCAGTGACAGGCCTGGGGCAGTGGTCCCCATGTTCTTGCAGGCCCAAGGGAGCCCACTATGTCCCCTCACCCCGGTGACAGGCCTGGGAAGTGGCCCTTGTCCCTCCCCACCCCTTGCCTTGCAGGTGAGAGGCGTAAGTCATGCCCACTCCCCCATCTTGTCCCTTCTTGTCCCCTGCCCCAGACAGTGCCAGGCGTGGGGGTTTCTCTTTGTCATCCCAACCTGGTGACAGGCTTCAGGGGTCCCCGTTTCCCCTCTGTTACTGGTGACCGGCCCGGGGGAGCCTTAAATTGTCCCGTGCACTGGTGACAGGCTGGGAGGTGCCTGTTTGTCCCCTGGGGGTGCTCCCTCCTCCATCCGAGCCGTCCGGTGGCTGCAGCTGCGTGTCCCCGTGGTGGCAGGAGGGCTTTGTGGTGGGGAGCTGGGGTTGAGGTGGCTGCTGGGGGTGGGGGGTCTGTGACTGTCCCCGCTGGGTCGCGGTCTCCTTGGCCCTGTGTGGACGTGCTCGGTGTGGATCCCGCCTTTCCAAGGGCTTGGGATAAACGTGCCTCGTCCTGGGCTTTCCTCCTCTGCAGAGCGCCGGCAGCCGAGGAGAGCAAGCCCGGCAGCTGATCATCGACCTGGAGACTCGTGGGAAACAGGCTTTTCCCATATTCCTCTCGATCCTGCGGGACACCGAGCAGGGCCACCTCGCGGAGGTGCTGATGGAGGCCTGCGAATCCCCGCCGGCGCCGCCGCAGCCGCTCCACCTGAGGCCTGTCGAGCTGGGCTTCCGTGCAGAAAACAGTAAGAAAAGTAAATCTTGGGGGCACGCTTGTTTTCTGGGAAAGAGCAGCCCGGGATGGGGTGGCAGCTGGGATCCCTGGCTTGGGGAATAGCCTCTGAAGCGCTGGTTTTTGTTATCCCGGAGCGTGGCTTGTGGAGGGGACCGTTTTCGCGCGCGACCTCCGCGGTGCCTCGGCGATGATGGATTTTGCCGCGTCCTCGCCCTCTCGCGCTCGGCTGGGTCTTTGCGCCGACCCAGCCGGGGCGGTCGCCAGAAGAAGCTTTAGTCTGTCGGACCCCGAAAAGGGGAAGCGCGGACACGATGTCGTCTCGCGGCAGGGTCGCCGTGACGGGTTCGGGTCTCGCCGGGCACACCGGGTTGGGGTCTCGGAGCGTGAAATCGGAAGCCGGGGGGAAGGTGAGACCCGACCGTCGGTGACCCGATGGTCCCTTGTCATTACAGACGTGACCTTCCCTGAACGTTTGTCCATCCCAGTCCAAGCTGAGAGCGAAAAACCTCAAACGCCTCCCATGCCAGCCTGGGGTAAGCTGTGTCTCACGCTCTGCCGGAGACACAACGTGCCTGGTGCTTGTTTCCAGCGCGGGGTGGGAATTCACGTGTCACTGACGTGTCATAGATTCGTAGATTGGTTAAGGTTGGAAGGGACCTTCAAGATCATCTCGTTCCAACTCCCCTGCCATGGGCAGGGCCACCTCCCACTAGAGCAGGTTGCTCAAGGCCCCATCCAACCTGGGAGGAAGCATCCACAACCTCCCTGTTGTTCCAGGGTCTCACCACCCTCAGAATTTCTTCCTGACATCCAGTCTAAACCAACCCTCTTCCAGCTTGAAACCATCACCCCCTGTCCTATCACCACCAGCCCTTGCAAACAGCCCCTCCCCAGCTTTCCTGGAGCCCCTTCAGATCCTGGAGGCCACTAGAAGGTCTCCCCGAAGCCTCCTCTTCTCCAGGCTGAACAGCCCAAACTCCCTCAGCCTGGCCTTATAGCAGAGGTGCTCCAGCCCTCCCATCATCCTCCTGGCCTCCTCTAGACCCATTCCAACAGTTCAATGTCTTTCTTGTGTTGGGGGCTGCAGAATTGTACCCAGTGCTCCAGGTGGGGTCTCATGAGAGCAGAATAAAGGGGGAGAATGACCTCCCTGGACCTGCTGCTCACACTTCTTTTGATGCAGCCTGGGTGGTGCGGTGTCACGGGTGGCAGGGAGGGATTGACGTGAATTCTTGGAGGAAGATGTAGAAGATCTTGTTGGGGAGCGTGGAGAGATGAACCCTGTGTCTCTGTTGCGTGTTGTAGGTTCGGCTGTTGACAAGAGGAGCCGTGACCTGGTGAGTATTTGGTCAGGCCCAGAGTGTTCCCTGTGAAGCAGAAGCTCTGTGCCTTGCGAGTGGCCACCAGAAAACAGCCATGGGGCCACCAGTTCTTGCTCTGGTACCTGAGCAGTTGCTCCGAGGCTGTAACAGGGCGCTTGCTTAAAATTAGCACAGCTGTCTCACACATCATAGCATCACAGAAAGGTTTGGGTTGGAAGGGACCTGCAAAGGTCATCTGGTCCAACCCCCCCTGCCGGGAACAGGGACATCTGCAACTAGAGCAGGTTGCTCAGAGCCTTGTGGAGCCTCACCTGGAATATCTCCAGGGATGGGGCCTCAACTCCCTCCCTGGGCAACCTGTTCTAGTGTTTCACTGCCCTCATGGGAAAGAACTTGTTCCTGACACCCAATCTAAATCCGCCCTTCTCTAGTTTAAAACCATTGCCCCTCGTCCTGTCACTCCAGCCCTTTGGGAACAGTCTCTCCCCAGCCTTCCTGTAGCCCCTCCAGGCACGGGAAGGTCACTATTAGGTCCCTTGGGAGCCTTCTCTTCTCCAGACTGAACAAGCCCAGCTCCCTCAGCCTGTCTCTGTAGCAGAGCTGTTCCAAGCCCCTGAGCATTTTCGTGGCCTCCTCTGGACTGGCTCCATCAGGTCCATGTCCTTCCTGTACTGAGGGCTCCAGAGCTGGACACAGAGCTCCAGGTGAGGTGTGACCAGAGCAGAGCAGAGGGGCAGAATCACCTCTCTCGGTCTGCTGGCCACACTTCTATTGATGCAGCCCAGGATTGATTGGCCTCTGGGCTGCCAGTGCCCACTGGCTGCTCCTGTCCAGCTTCTCGTCCACCAGCGCTCCCAAGTCCTTTTCTACAGGGCTTCTCTCTATCACCTCATCCCCCAACCTGTATTGATGACGAGGATAACCTCACACGGAGCTAAAGCTCACGCTTAAACCATTCCCAGCAAGGCAACGGGTCATTCCCAAAGGCACCAACTCGCACATTGTCTGCGAAGCGGTGTTGAGACTTTACAGTCGTAACGTGGAAAGACAGACGCCAGGAAAACACCCCCGGCCGCGCGCAGCACGCTCTGGAGCGTCAGGAAATGCACGGGGAAGTGACAGTTGGAGTCACCTTCGGGAAGCTGCAGCCTGGGTGTGTCTGGCGTGGGGTGAACAGTCGGGCTGTGCGAGGCTCGTGGCTGTACCGCTGCGGGGGTTGGAGTCGCCCTCGTACCCTTCCTGCGGCGCTGTCGGCGGCCGTAAAGCTGAGTCTCCGGAAGATTCGTTTGCCCCTTCACTCGGCTTTTTGTGTGAACTCTCGAGGTGAGGTTTGACCACCTGGAAAAACCTCCGGGAAACTTCAACTTGCCGTCGGAGATGCTGCAGGTGAAGAAGAAGTCGGGTTTCTGCGAAGGTGGTCCCTGGTTTGGGAGGTTGTTTTGTGTTCCCCAGCTGCTGACGACAATGTGCGTGTGGAGAACGGACGCTCTTGTCCATCCTGAGGCCTGGAGAAATGAAAAGGCTGTGAAATGAGCTGCATTACGGGCTCCCATTCCTCGTTAGCGTTGTGTCCTGCTGGATTAGATTAAGAGGGTGTTTAATTAAGAGGGTGTTTAATTGCCTCGGGTGCCTCTCCAGGTTTACGAGCTGAAATCGGACCCGTGCGGACACTGCCTGATCCTCAACAACGTCAACTTCAGCACAGACTCGAGACTGTTGCCTCGAAACGGCTCCGATGTGGACTGTGAGAAGCTGGAGAAGCGCTTCAAGGCCTTGTGCTTCAAGGTCCTGACTCAGCGGGACCTGCCAGCTAAGGTGAGCCCAGCGGCGGCCGGCCAAGGCGAGGTGGTAGGAGCACGGTAGGGGACGGGCCCCCGCATTGGCAGCACTGAAAGCTCTGCAAAGTCATCATCAACCGCCTCATCCTCTTAGTTGGGGGTGGTGTCTACCTCAGCTTTGACTTTTAACCCTGTCTCCCGTAACATCCTCCTCAGGAGTGTGGGCTGGATGAATGGACAGAGAAGTGGGTTGAGAACTGGCTGAAGGACAGAGCTCAGAGGGTTGTGATCGGCGGTGCGCAGTCTCGTTGGAGGCCTGTAGCTCATGGTGTTCCCCAGGGGTCAGTACCGGGTCCAGTCCTGTTCAGCATATTCATCAGTGACCTGGATGAAGGGACCCAGTGGACCCTCAGCCAGCCTGCTGATGGTACAAAACTGACCAACCAGAGCTGCGCTGCCATTCAGTGAGACCTGGACAGGCTGGAGAGTTGGGTGGAGGGAAACCTCAGGAAGTTCAGCAAGGGCAAGTGCAGGGCCCTGCATCTGGGAAGGAATAACCCCCTGCACCAGAACAGGTTGACCTTCTGGGAAGTGGCCTTGTGGAGAAGGACTGGGGAGTGCTGGTGGGCAGCAGGGCAGCAATGAGCCCCCGTGGCCAAGAAGGCCAATGGTTTCCTGGGGTGCATCAAGAAGAGTGTGGCCAGCAGGACAAGGGAGGCTCTCCTCTCCCTCTACTCTGCCCTGGTGAGACCACATCTGGAGTACCAGGTCCAGTGCTGGGCTCTGTGGTTCAAAAGAGACAAGGAACTACTGGAGAGAGTCCAGCAGAAGCTGCAAAGCCCCTAAGGGGCCTGGAGCATCTGTGTGGCCAGGAAAGGCTGAGAGCCCTGGGGCTGTTCAGCTGGAGCAGAGCAGCCCCAGAGGGCAGCTGAGCAAGGCTGAGCAAGAGCTCCAGGGCCCCCGGGGGGCAAGAGGCTGGGGCCAGACTCTGCTCAGGGGTGCCCAGCGCCAGGACGAGGGGCACCGGGCACCAACTGGAACCCAGGAGGTTCCCTGGGAGCAGGAGGAGAAACTTCTTTGGTGGGAGGGGGTTGGAGCCTGGCCCAGGCTGCCCAGAGAGCTTGGGGAGTCTCCTTGTCTGGAGAGATTCCAAAGGTGCCTGGACCCTGCGCTGCTGGGCCCCCTGCTCTGGGTGACCCTGCTGGAGTAGGGGGGTGGCACCAGATGATCCCCAGAGGTCCCTTCCCACCCCCACCATGCTGGGATTCTCTGAATAAGGGCAGAACCACAGGAACACTGACTCTGCGCTGATGTCTTCTACCGCCTGTAAGCGGCAGAGGGTGTTCTCCTATGTGAGAGAGATCAGCCGGAACCTCCTGAGCAGCGCAGCCCTGATGGGAGCGGGGCCCGGCCGTGACCTGTGACTCGCATACAGTTTGAAAATCTCTTACCGTGACATTTTCCACGTAGGATATGGTTGTAAAGCTGCAGGAGCTGGCGCGGCGGGACCACAACGCCTTCGACTGCTGCGTCGTGGTCATTCTGTCCCATGGCCATCAGGTGGGTTCGTCCGTCTGTCCTTCGGCTCGCTAGGCTGTGCGGGAAGGGGTTAATTCCGCACACCACGGTTTCGTGCCGAGTGGAAGCGGATTGCTGTGGCTGGTCTGATGGTCTTGTGGCAAGTTACACGCTGGTGTGTGGATTAAAAAATCGGGAGCTTCTCTGGGTTATCAAACGTTGGAATTAGGGTTACCAAACATTGGAATTAGGGTTACCAAACATTGGAATAATCTGCCCAGGGCAGTGGTGGAGTCACCATCCCTGGAGATGTTCAAACAGCCTGTGGACCTGGTGCTCAGGGACGTGGTTTAGTGGTGAGCTTGTGGTGTTGGGCTTAAGGTTGGACTGGATGATCTTGAAAGTCTCTTCCAACCAAAGACATGCCGTGATTCTGGGACAAGGGTTCTGGTTTGGGGTGTTTAATTCAGAACGGAACGACGGGCAGAGAGCGAAGGGTGGCAGCGTTAACCCTCGTCCTGTGGGCCTTTGGTCCTACCCGTATCTCCAGCTCTGACGAGGGAGTTCCAATTAGTAGTAAAGCTCGTTTATCGCAAGGCAGAGGCCCCGGAGGATAAGGAAAGGAGGGAATTGTGAGGAAAACAATGTATGTTCCGTGCCTGTTGCCCCCGAGGATGAAGAGTCCCATTGCTGGAGGAGGAGGAGGAGGAGTTGGATAACAGGAGAAGTTGGATTGCTGGGCTTTGGTGTGTTTCAAAGGACTCCTCAGCCTGCTGGGGTGTGAGGAAGTGAGATGGGTTCGGTGGGAAACGGGCTCCCTCGGAGCCGCCCTCGCCTTCGCCCTCATTACCTCCTGGATTCTCCTCTTGCAGACGAGCCATATTCAGTTTCCCGGAGCCGTTTACGGAACGGATGGAACGCTCATTCCGATAGAAAAGATTGTGAACTATTTCAATGGGTCCAATTGCCCGAGTTTGAGAGGAAAACCCAAACTCTTCTTCATCCAGGCCTGTGGTGGAGGTGAATCTTTGGTTTGGCTCCCGAAGCGAGGCAGCTGCCGGGCGCCAGCTGGCTGCAGATGCGGTTACGCTTCGGCTTCTTGTCCCTTTTTTCATTGGTCGCCTGTTTTCCTGGCTCTCTTCTCTCACTCAGCCGCACGTTCTTGGTGCCAGCACCGGCTGAGTCTGAGGGCTCTGGCTCAAGCCTCCCGTAGGATTTGTGTGTGCTGGTTTACTGCAGAGCAGGGAGATGTGGGAGGGAAGGAGGGGAGGAACTGGCTCATGGCCAGACTGGCTGCTCCAGGTCTTCAGCGGTGAGGTTGGTGGGGAATTCAGCCATGAGGTGGGAAGGGATGTACGGACCGAGGGCTTTGCCTGAATCGCCAGTGGCTCTGACTCAACCAGCACAGCTGAAGAGCCGAGAAGCTTTATTTCTTGGAGGACCTTTATTCTTCTTGATTTTTCATCTTTTCTTAGCGGAGGACGTGTGATCAGTGGGTGCTTGGGTAAGGTGAACGTCAGGGATTGTCTCATTGCCTCTTTGCAGACCAAAGAGATCGAGGCTTTATCGTGGATTACGATTCACCCGGAGACGAAGCTCCTGGAGGTTCTCTGGAGTCAGACGCGACTCCTTTTCAGACTCCGCCGGGTAACATGGACGAGCTGGATGCCGTAGCCTGTTTGCCCACACCCAGCGACATCTTGGTCTCCTACTCAACTTTCCCAGGTGAGGCAGCCAGTGCAAAAACTTTGCTGGGGCAGGGGAATTAGCAACAAAGTCAGAGCTTCATGACCAAAGTCAGCGACAGGAGAGCTGGGGGCCGTGGCACCCGGGGAGCGGCAGAATGGGAGGCTGGCTTTGGCAGTGGCGTTCTCGTTCTTTCTCCGAAGGTTACGTCTCCTGGAGGGAGAAGAGCGGCTCGTGGTACGTGGAAACGCTGGACAGGGTGCTGGGGCAATATGCCCGTTCTGAAGACCTGCTAAGCATGTTACTGAAGGTAAATGTCTTTTTTTTTTTTTTTTTTTTCCTGCTTTTTGTAGTCAGGATGAAGGAGATAATCAGAGCTGGAATCCATCTGGCCTTGGGTTGGCAATACTGGGTGTTCAGTTCAGGGACTGGCTAATTGGAGATGCTGTGGAGAGGTCTGATGGTGAAGAAAGTGTCCGCCAAAAAGCTCTCCAAGGTTTCTCTAATGAGAAGCAGCCCTGAAAACACAGGCTTTAATATTTTCCAAGGAAGGCATCTATCCAGAGGGATCTGGACAGGCTGGAGAGGTGGGCATAGGCCAACCTCCTGAAGTTCAACAAGGCCAAGTGCAAGGTGCTGCCCCTGCCTTGAGGCAACCCCCAGCACAACTACAGGCTGGGCACAGTATGGAGTGATTGAGAGCAGCCCTGAGGAGAAGGGCTTGGGGGTGCTGGTTGGTGATGAGCTCAATGTGAGCCAACAATGTGCGAGTGCAGCCCAGAAATGTCCCAGGCTCATCCCCAGCAGCGTGGGCAACAGGGCCACGGGGGAGATCCTGCCCCTCTGCTCCCAGGGATCTGAGGAGACCCCCCCTGCAGGGCCGACTCCAGCTCTGGAGTCCTCAGCACAGGAGAGACAGGGAGCTGTTGGAACGAGGCCGGAGGGGCCCCAGGGAGGCTGGNGGAGGAGCCCCAGCGATGCTGGGAGGGCTGGAACCCTCTGCTGGGAGGCCAGGCTGGGAGAGGGGCTTGTGCAGCCTGGAGAAGAGAAGGTTCTGGGGAGACCTCAGGGCTTGTAGTGATAGGACAAGGGGTAATGGCTTCAAACTGGAAGAGGGGAGATTTAGATTAAAAATTAGGAAGAAGTTCTTCACTCTGTGGGTGCTGAGACCCTGGCACAGGTTGCCCAGGGGAGCTGTGGGTGCTCCATCCCTGGCTGTGCTCAAGATCAGGTTGGATGAGGCTCAGAGCAACCTGCTGTAGTGGGAGGTGTCCCTGCCCATGGCAGGGGGTTGGATCTTTAAGGTCCTTTCCAACTCAAACCATTCTCTGATTCTCTGGTGGGGGTGACAGAGCAGCTGTTGGTTTCAGGGGAGCAGCACGAGACCCTCTCTGGCCGGTGTTCAGTGGAAGAAAATGGGTGGAAATTGAGTTTGCTTTGGGGTGAACACCAAGGGGAAAGAGAAAGCAGTGTCTGGTCTGGCTGGGATTTCTCAAAAGGCCATTTTCCCTCAAGTTCCCTTTGGTTTGCCAGTGAAAACATCCCATAATAGGACACCTACCTACTCTGCCGTCCTGCAATCCCGTTCCCTGTCCTCGTCACCGTGCTTCCCCTGAGAGCTCACGTCCCAGCACCGGTCAGAAAAGCTCCTCACCCACTCTCCTTCTGTTCTCAGGTGACCGACGCCGTCTCGGCCATGGGGACGTACAAGCAGATCCCAGGAAATTTCAACTTTCTCCGTAAAAAATTCTTCTTCATGTGCAAGTGACGTGGGGGCTCCGAGGTCCTCGTTCCAGCACGAGAGTTAATTCCCTGTGGCTGGATTAAATCTGCCCCCGCCATCACTCGGCATTGACGTCTCCGACGGCCTTTTTGTCTGTCTGTCCAGATATTTGTCCTGAAAAATGTGGCCTGGGAATGCTGTGAAATGGGATGGAGCAGGAACGGGTGAAGGAAGCCTCCCTACATTGCTGGGGCGCTGGCTGGCCCAGAGCCCGCGCACTCGTAGGGGAGCGCACCTCTAGCTTGCCACGCTCAGCCTCCGAGGGTTTCTTTTCGATGCTCGGGATGTTCGTGTCCTTTGCTGCCTGGAATAACTGACTGATGGAATCCGGGTATCCAGGTCTGGCGCTGCAGCGGAATGGGATGATTTCTGTAATTTGTAGTTCTCATTCTCAATAAAACACAATGAAAAAAGGAAAAAAATTCTTGTGTATTGTGTTCCCTTGTCCTGTGTGTCCTGTCGGTGCCATGTCAGCATCTCCCAAAGGTTCCTCTGAAACGAGAAGGGCATGAAAAGCCTTACTCAAGAAAATTTTTAGCTTCCTGCTGTTGCTGGCAGTGTTTCCAGTGCGACTGCGGCAGCGCGTGGAGCTCGCATCCTTCCCGGGAGTCGAGCGGGCACTACACAGGAGTTACAGCGGGAAACCAATGAGGATTCCTTCGGATCTCAGAGCTGAGTTAAAGCCCTCACCCCGATGAGCTGTTGCGGTGCCAATTGAGAGCAGAACGTTCTCAAAGCAGAAATTTGCCTTGATCTGAATTCTTGAATTCCCCTAATCCATGGTAATATTTGTATCGGGAACGTGCCTTTTGAAAAGTTAGAAAAGTCTGGCAAAAACTGACCAACGTAAAGCCTGGTAAAAATCCACACCTTGCACAAAGTTGACAGTGGCTGCATTTGCTTCTCAGTGGGGTAAGTTGCTGCCAGAGCTGGAGCAGGAGCAGCAGAGCCTTTGGGGGGAAGCTGGGGGGCCTGGCTGGGAGCTCCTGCGCTGCTGGGCTACGGGAAGCTCTGTTTTCTGTTTTTCACTGCAGTATCCTGTCGGAGATCTGCCCCACCACGAGATCCTGCCATGGAAAGAGGAGGAAGCTGGGAAGAAAAGATGAGAATGATGAGTTTTAGTTAAAAGTCAAAAAAGCAAGGTACTTCCTTACAAACTGAATTTTAGGATGACACGGTGGGAACGCAGCAGAGGAACATGGAGACAAAAGAGGTCCCAGATACCATCTGCCTCTGTCCTCTCCGTGTCCCTGCAGCCAGTGCGTGACCAGTGGAGGAGCGATCTCAAGCTCCTGCAGCCCCATCCCTCACAACTGGGAGTGGTTTCATGTGTATTTTACCCCCAACCCTGTCCCCCCTCCAGCTCTCTGACCCCCAGCTCACGGTGCTGGCCGTGGCCACGGCCGAGGCCAGATGCTGGGACCAGTCCAGGGACTGGTGCTGCCTTTCCTGGGGGTCTGTGCCCAGGGTCCCTCATGGAGGGGGACCCATCTTGGGTGCTTGTCCTCGGTGGGGCCTTGGCCACTGCCATGGCATCAGCTCGGAGTGGTGGGTGGATGAGTTTTTAGGGGCTTGTGCCCTGTTTTGTGTCATTCCTGCATCTTGTGTCTATGGTCTGGAGCTGCAGCTGGTTATTTTTGGGGTTTCCTCTTTGTTTCTGACTTTCCCATGGCAGTGGGTGCCTGAGGGTGGTGGCAGCAACCCCAGGCCCATGAGGGGCTGGGGTGGAGGGTGGGTTTCCCAGCTGGAGCTGGGATGTGGCTGTTGATGGCCCTGCCCATGCCTGGGGGGTGGGCTTTGCAAGGGTTCAGTGCCCCAGTGGTCCCCTTCCCTCTGTCCCTTCTCCGTGTCCCCAGGCTGGGCTGCGGGTGTTCCCTGGCCTGTCCTTGCATGCAGAGCCCCCGGGTGTACAGGTGATCCTGGACCTGATCCCACCTCCTCTGGATCTGCTTTCCCCTCAGAAAGGTGACCCTGTGGTCACTTTTCTCCCTTGTTTTTTGGGTTATTTTCTTGGGTGTTTTGTTTGGGGTTTTTTCCCCCCTCTTACCAGGGGAGTAGTGGGACTGGGGTGTCCCATGTTGTACTAGTTGGGGACATATTAACAAGGCCAGAAGTAGAGAGGTCTTCGCTCGCCTCCCTCATCCCATGGAGATGTCCCATCTGTGGTAGAGACACGACAACCCAAGCAGAGGTGTTTGGGCATGGCCAAGGTGGGGGCTGCTGCCCAGAGCAGGGTTTCACATTCTAAATATCCTTATTAACTCACTATAGAGCTGTACGGAAAATAAAAGGTTGGTTATTTACATTGGTAACTTTTAATGCTCTATAGTTTTTAGCCGATTAAAGTATCAGAACTTTAAAAAAAATAGATTGAGCTTGAAATTAACTGGGTTAAAAACCAGTTTTTAAGATACTATGGTAAAGGAAATTCTTATTTTAAAATATACGGGACAGTATAAAAATTTAAAAATAAGAACTTATTAAAAAATAAAACACTTTATAAAAGCTCTTCCCTCTTCCCAGGCATTAGCAAGAACTCTTCACCTGTACTACCAAGAGCTGTGACCTATTCCCTGGTATTGTTGCAAACTCTGTGCTACTCACCGGAGTTAAAACATTTCTTAAGACTGAAAAAAACAAACCACCAACCTTACAGAAACCTGCTTAATTCAAATTCTTTTACAGGGAAGTTATTGTTGTATGTAATTTTTTTTTCCTCTAATACCACTGAGAACACCTCACAACAGCCCCTACTCGATACCCCTCTGCGCAGAACCATTTGAAGCTGCTGCAACTCCCCTCCCAGTATAACCCACTCCCCCCAGCACCAGATTCCACCAGTGTCCATGTACTGGGAGCCCCACAGTAACCTCCAGCCACCAGCATCACCCAGAACTGGTACAGGCATCCCCACACTTACAACGTGTCGCAGGCTGACAGATGGTGTTGGCAGCAACACCGCGCTGCTTTGAGTCCCCCCAATGTGTTGGGTCACACCAACACCCTGCACCCCTCCAGGCTGGGGCAGAGCATCTGGAAAGCGCCTGGAAGGAAAGGAGCTGGGGGAGTTTGGTCAACAGGTGGCTGGAGAGGAGTAGAGAGTGCCCAGGGGGACAAGAAGCCACCAGCATCCTGGCTGGGTCAGCACTGAGGGAGCAGCAGGGTCAGGGCAGGAATTGTTCCCCTGCACTGGGCACTGGGGAGGCTGCCCCTCAAATCCTGGGGTCAGTTTTGAGCCCCTCACTCCCAGAAGGACCAGGAGAGGCTGGAGCATGGCCAGAGAAGGGCAACGGAGCTGGGGAAGGGTCTAGAGCAGGAGTCTGGTGAGGAGCAGCTGAGGGAGCTGGGCTTGTTCAGCCTGGAGAAAAGGAGGCTCAGGGGAGACCTTCTGGCTCTGTACAACTCCCTGAAATTCAGGAGCTTGGAGCCAGG
>VWZK01007772.1:236224-281435 GCA_013396935.1 Baryphthengus martii | reverse complement strand
GGCATCGCTCCCGGCACGGCCGGCACGTGGCACACGCAGCGTTCCCAGCACGGGCACCGCAATCCAGTCCTGCCCGGCTCCGCGCTGGGGCCCCGTCACTGCTTGAAGGTAGACTGCAGCTCCTTGAAGGCCGCCTTCCTCTGCTTCAGCTCCTCCGCCTGCTTCTTCTTCTCCTCCTGCTCTGCCTTGATCTCCTCCTCAAAGCGGCTGGAGTCGTGGATGGCTTGTACCTGCAGACGGCGGCACATCTGGCTGGGTTGCCCGAGACCAGCCTTGATGACCACCCCAACAACTCCAGCTCCTGCTCACCCATCGTCCCCAGAAAGCCGGCACTGAACCAACTTCATGCATCCCCATCCCGCATCGGGACCTCTCGTGCCCCGGCACTTGCCTCACCTTAGCCTCGAAGAAGTTCTTGGCACCTTTCACTCCCTCCGTAGAGACGTCGATCTCGGAGAGTCGGGCCAGGGCGTGCAGTCCACTGTCCTCCTGCAGCTCCCCCGCCGCGGCCTTGCGGAAAATCAGCAGAAACTGCAAGAGGAGACATTGGTGTCAGCTCCCCCAAGACTTCAAAGCGACCACAACTCCACCCTCACCTTATCCCCACCACCCCAGCCCAGCCCAGAGCCAAGTAGCAGCCAGTTACACCTCCCTGCCAGTCTGGAGAACCCCCTGAGCCCCCAGCCTTGCACCTCCCGAAAGCTGAGCTTGCTGTCCAGGTCTTCATCCACTTCCTTGATCATGTTCTTCAGGCCCAGGTGGGTCTGCGGTGCCCCCAGCTTCTCCATCATCAGCTTCAGCTCCATCAGGTCAATGAAGCCATCTTTTCCTGCATCATATCTGTGGGACAGAGGCACGGGTCTTGGGCACTGTCATAGGGCACAGAGGGCACCCAGCTCCCCCAGCACCAGTCCCTCCAGCACCCAACACGCAGTGCCCACGCTGGCCAGGGAGCGAAGAAGGAAGAACAAGGACTTGGGCACAGGCAGTCTCGGGCGACTTGCCAGACCACAGGAAGCTGTTGGTGAACCACTAACAGCCCCCTAGAGCATCATCCAGCATCATTTCTGCTGCCATGTGGCACTTGGCAGGAGAAGCTCTCAGGGTGCTGCCAAACCTGCTACTGGCTCCCTGGCCCGGGAGCCTGCGCCCACGCTCCCCGTGGCTGCTACACGGGAGAACGGGCCACAGCGCTAAGGCCACCGGGCGCCGCTCCCCGCAGTACCCCTTGAGCAGGAGCCACCTTCCTCTTGGCGGAGTCTGCAGCTGGCCCGGCTCCCAGGGGCTTGGCACCGGGCAAGGGCTCCCGGCAGCCCCAGAAGTCCACCTGGAGCAGACGCTGCCGTCACCTTCTCCCCGTGACACCTCCAGGACATCGCTCCTACCTGCGCAGAGCCCCTCGGTGTCCACGCTTGGCCTTGGCTGAGGGATCCGAGTGCACCTCTGCCTACCGAGCCTGCTGACAGATCCTGGCAGGGACACCCCTCCTCACACCCCCGCCTGCAACCACCTCACCGTCCCATCTGGCCTCCCACCCACGGCCCCTGCAAGGCTTCTGCTGCTGCCACTTTGTCCATCCACCCTTCCTGGACATGACTGCGGGTGCAAGACGAAGCCCTGCGGCTCATCCTGGCACAATGCAGAGGTCAGTGAGCAGTGACCCGGCTGCACTCGTCAAGACCAGGATGGTTTTTTTTCCCCCATGGCTCGTCTTTTCTAAGCCTGCGAGCACTGCAGCAGCCACACAGAGCACCAGGCTCACCACGCTGCAGGTCCATGACTCATTTGTACCTTCTCTGCTGTGGTCTGCTCTGGCCGTGTGGCAAGTGACGCTTTCCTGCTCTCCCACGCAGCTGGGGGCCCCGAAACGGGGCTGCTCCCGCTCACCTCTGCCTGTTGCCCCCACCATCGCCCCAGGAGCCGGGCTAGGGGAGCAGAACCCCCGTGCTTTCTGCCCCCAGACCTCTCTCGGAGCATCACACAGAGTTTCTCCGCAAGGGGCATGTTTGCCTGCATGGCTGGGCCACCTCATCCCGTACAAGCAAGTCCCCAACCGCGGGGTTTTTTCCTTGCTCTCTGATTTTTGGGGACACGGACATCCCTCCCAAAGGGTAACATCTCCCCTGGAGAGAGCAAAATGCCTTCCACAGGTTGCTTTACCCTGCAGAGTTCCATCATCTCATCATGAGGACAACAGTGGAGGCAAAGGGCTCGGCTCAACAACATCCTTTCCTCCCCAAAGCCCCGGTGGCTGCCTCGCCGGAGGGCTCGCAGCCCTGGCGCTGCTCTTTTCGCTGCAGCGAGACGCTGCAGGTGTCAGAGCAAACACGTCTGCTTCACGCGCCGGCTCCCACCAGCCAGACTCCCACCGCACGCCAGTTCCCCCCCACCCCCGTCCCCGTATCGCCATCTGCGCCGCGGACGGAGCACCCACAACCACCCGTTCCCGCTGGCTCTGCCTGTGGGGACCCCAAACACAGTCCCCACCCACACGGACTCCCCACGGGGAGCCCGAGAGGCACCACTCGGCACATCTCGCTGCCGGCCACGTCCAGGCGGTGGGGCGACAGCCCTCTGGGAAGAAGTGGGGAACAGCGATGGCTTTTTGCACTGCCAGGGATGCTGCGAGGACGTGTCTGCAGCCCAAAGAGCCCCCCGCCCCCAGCCTTGTGCTTGGGACTCGCTGCCTCCATCCCCTCTGCTTTCTCCCGCACTCCGCTATGCCCGAGCGAGACCACGCTGACGCAGATTTTCCCCCTGCCAGCGTCGGCCGAGGCGCTGGGCAGCAGCAGCTCGCCGCAGCCATGCCTCCAACTGCGGCCCTGCCTCCCCAAACCGCGTGGGCTTCGTGGGGATGCTCCGGGCCATCCCACTCACCCCCCGGCTACTCACGTGCATCCCGGCGTGACCACCATCGGGAGCCATCCCGATTTCTGTCTTTCCCTGGAAATTTCCAGGGCTCCCTGCCAGCGTGTCCCCCCCGGGGCTGGGGTGAGCTGGCAGAGTCACGCTCCGCCGTGCGCGGTGGCACGCAGCGCGGCCGGGGATGGTGAGGACACGCTGCCGGCCCACGCCAGCCTTGCAGCTGCAGCCCAGGGGGTGCACTGCGGGCAGAGAAGTGGAGGCATCTCAGCGGTATCCTCCAGTTCCCTTCTTTTCCCTGGCCTCAGTGCAAGACGCCAGGGTCCCTCTTCCCAGAGGATCTAGGGGGGCGGGAGGTCCCTTCCCCAAGAATTCAGGGGTGCACAGGAGTCTCTCCTGCAAGAAGCTGAGGGGAAAGTGCTTCAGGTATCCGTCCTGCAAAAAACTGGGGATACAGGAGCTGGGAGTGCCTGGGCATCCTGGGGGGGTCCCTCCTGCAAGGAGTCAGGGGTTCTGGGGGTTCCTTCTGCAAGGAGCCAGGCATCCCTCCTGCAAAGAGCTGGGGCAAGGTGGGGAGCCTCCTGCAAGCAGCTGGAGGGTCCCTCCTGCAAAGGGCTGGGGAATCCCGAGGGTCCCTCCTGCAATGAATGGGAGGTTCCCTCCTGCAAGGAGTCGGGGGTCCCTCGGGCAAGGGACTGAGGGTGTCTCAGGTATCCCTCCTGCAAAGAGTTGGAGCAGGGCAGGGGGAGCCTCCTGCAAGGGACTAGAGGGTCCTGGGGTTCCCTCCTGCAAAGAATGAGGTGGAGGGGAGGGGGTCCCTCCTGCAAGGAATGGGGAGTTCCCTCCTGCAAGAAGACGAGGGGGTCCTGGGGTTCTCTCCTGCAAGGAATGGGGGGGATCGTTCCTGCAAGGAGTCGGGGGTCCCCCCCCGCAAGCATGAGGCAGGGGGCGCCGGGGTATCTCTCCCACCAGCAGTCGAGAAGCCGGGGGTGCCCCGGCCGGGCCCTGGTGATGCGAACCCGGGGCCCCCCCATCCCTGCCCCCCCCCAGCACTCACTGTCGGAAGAGCCGCTCCATGTCGCGGAGCTGCCGCCGGGAGAACTCGCGGAACTCCCCGGCGGGGCTGAAGACTCGTCGACCTCCCCCGGGCGAACCCTCAAATCCCACTCGCCCCACTGGGCTCCCGGGCNGGCTCCGGCTGCCACCGGCGACCCCTGCCCAGCGCTCTCCATCAGCCCCGCCCGGCCCCAACGCCCCCAGGTACCGCTCTCCGCGGAGGTCCCTGGTGGCATCTCGCAGGGGTGGCAGGAGCGATTCCTGAGGATCGAGGGTGGGGAAAGGGGCTTCTGCAGCGCCAGGGGCACTTACAGACACACCTGCGCTCCTTCCAGCTCCATCCAGTGGCTCTCGAGGGATTGGTAAAGGGGGAATTAAGGCGGCAAACATCACATAGCCCAATCTGAAACCACCAGATCAACTCGCAGAAGATCAGAACATCATAGAATCGTTTTGGTTGGAAGAGACATTTAAGACCAAGTCCAATTGTTCCTCCAGTACTGCCAGGGCACTGCTAAACCCTGGTCCTCAGCACCACATCTCCACGCCTTGGAAACGCCTCCAGGGATGGAGGCTCCACTCCTGCCCTGGACAGATTGATCCACTGTGAACCTTTCAGTGAAGAAATTGTTCCTCAGCTCCAACCTAAACCTCCCCGGGGGCAACTTGAGGCTGCTTCCTCTTATCCTGTCACNCTTGAGGCTGCTTCCTCTTATCTTGTCACTTGTTCCTTGGGAGGTGAGCCCTACCCACCCCTGGCTCCAAGCTCCTGTCAGGGAGTTGTGGAGAGCCAGGTCTCCCCTGAGCCTCCTTTTCTCCAGGCTGAACAAGCCCAGCTCCCTCGGCCACTCCTCACCACACTCCTGCTCCAGACCCTTCCCCAGATCCGTTGCCCTTCTCTGGCCACGCTCCAGCTCCTCTAGGTCCTTCTGGGAGGGAGGGAACTAAAACTGACCCCAGGATTCAAGAGGAGGACTCCCCAGCACGCAGTCCAGCGGGGCAATCTCTGCCCCAGTCCTGCTGGCCACACCAGTGCTGATATAAATTCTGACAGACGGGCTGACAGCACAGCCTTCAACCTACACAGGCGTACAAGGTCAGGCTTTGTCCCAAAATAAGCCCAGGCCAGCCTGCAGATGGAATCCCACAGCACATCTGGGGAGAAAATCAGGACACACAGAGCCCTGTGGCACGGCCTCTAACCTTATGGCTCTTACCAGAAACAAGGCACAGGCCATCGCACACCCCTGAGTGCCCGGCAGCCCTGGGGGGAGGTTCTGCCTGACAACACGGCCATGGATGATGCGATTTCTGCATCAGTAAGCCACAGTCCCTCTGTGCTGCTTCCAGATCTTTTTATCCTATTAAAACAAAACCCAAAAAACCCCAACGGGGTTCTACTCACATCTAAATTATCCTCGGCTGAAAAGACTCGGCGCAGCCTGCTCCGAGCAATGCAGAGGCAGAGCGGCTACAGGGGCAGCGTCCTCTCGAGCTGCCTGTTCCACTCCCTTCCCAAAAACCCAGGTCTGCTTCTGACAGCAAGAGCAGCAGCAGGACCACACTCGATGACAACAGCGGGCGATCCCGTGTCATCGCTCCAGCCCAACCCACCAGGACTTTGCTCTCATCTCCCTGGGCTGCTGCTGTAACATCCCGGAGCGGCCGAAGTGGCTCCTCTTCTTCTCCGCTCTCTGGCGTTCCCAGGGTGCTCCGTTTCGATCCCACATCGTGCCTTGTCACAGCTGTCCTATGACACCATGGAGGGTGGAGGACACAGGAGTTGCAAGTGTAGGGGACAGTTTAAGCCGTGCAGGCTTCACGTGCTCGAGGCCACTTCGGCAGGGACAGGACGGAGCCCACGCCACAGACTTCACCCGTATGCTGGATGCACTGGGCTGTATTCACACGTATATATACACACAAGTATACACTGGGCTGAATCCACACAACGCTTTCCATTGCCATAAAACCCATGGGACGTATCCTGCAGGAAAACAAGGTCCTACACACCAGGCAGCCACATCAGCGTGCCCAGGAGCTATCAGTAGAGGCTTCCCAAAACACACCCACACCTCATACCACATCCAACGTGACAGTCCACACCTCCACGATCCGTTCCTACCGCAGATCTTAGCTTGCCAAAGGCCCATGTGGAGCCTCTCCTACGGGCTTCACATCTTGACAGCTTCTGCTGTGCGCTCTTTGGCCTTCAGCTTGCCCGAGCAGAAAGGCTTCTTGGCTCCAGACTGCAGAATGAAGAGACATCAAACACCTCATTGACCCCTGAGAGCTCAGTGTGGCCTTCACACCGCCTGCGAGACGGGCGTGATGTTCCCTTCTCCCTCACCCTAGGACGCGGCCCAAACCCATCGATACGCTGCCTACACACGCATCACCCTCCAGCTTGGGCAGCGGGGATGCTGCCGTCCAGCCAAGCGCAGCCGAGCAGCAGGTCCCTGGGACACTCGGCCTCTTGAGATGGTCAGACTGACCGCAAAATCCCAGGTCCCTGACACACGGAGCTGGCTGTTGCCATTTCAGGCTGCGCTGGGCATCTCCTGTGCCTACCTACGTCATTGGGGCAGACACAGCTTGAAGCACCTCACTGAACTTGGAGGTGCCTGTTGATCACTGTCACCTGCTTTTGAGCACAGGGATGTTTGTCTCCTGGGGCTCCAGGTGCCCCCATGGGCCTCGCTCGCCTGCTCCCGCGTCCTCACCTTGTGCAGCTTGGCCGCTCGCAGCAGCTTCTTCTCCTGGTGCAGCTGGAGCTGTGTCCTCTCCAGAGCCTCTTTCAGCAGGGCTTTCTCTTCTGCCTCCCTGGAGGCTTCATCTTCTAGTTTGGACATCTCTTCCCGGCACCTTTGCAGGGACGCTTCGTTCAGCCTGTGAGAAACAGGAGTTGGGGATCTGTCACCTGCATTGACCCTCCAACTCCCAGCTGGGCTCTGGAAGAGACAGCTTCCAGCAAAACCATAACACGCTTGTATCCCCTTCTGGGAGCCCTCACACCACAGGGTGACTTTGAAGGGCAGCAAGGTGGCCAACACCTTGTGAGGACCTGCACGTGTGTTACCAGGGGCTTTCTCTGCTCTGGTTCCTTATGTCATGGAAAAACTACTCTCCTCTCACCTTTGATGAGACTGAGATGCCGCTTCTTCAAGGCTTCCCCTACCTCACACTCCCCCCACCACGTGCCAGTAGCTGCAATCCCTTCTGCTTGGTGTACAAGTCCGGAAGGGGACTCTGGGTGGCTGTGTCAGCACCTCCGGCTTGGAGATGGCTATCAGACCTCTTGCTTCCTTTGAAAACCGTGCCACATTCACACCCAGAAATACCTTTCAACACCATCTTTTTTCCGGTGTTACGGGCAAAGCAGCTTCTGCACTTGGGCAGCGAGCAGCGGCGGAGCTCGAGCAAGCGCGCCCACGGGTTCCTCCTTGCTCCCTAATGCAGAACCTCGCACAGGAGCATCACCTTCGGTCTGAACAGCCCTTCCCAGCAGCTCCCACACCTGCCTTGGTCCTGCTGACACTGTCCCTCCACCCCAGCTGATGCCACTGCTGTCCCCAGGGCCCGGCCACCACACCCTAGGGCGGCTGCCAAGGTTTCCCCAACTCTGCTCAACCACGTAGGGCCCCGCAAGGCAGTGCTGCAGAGAACTGAGAGGACATTTCTCGGTTTCTCCTCGTGCTTTTGACACTGTGGCCACAACACGACCGGCCCCAGGCAGATGCACAACGTGCCAAGGGGCTGCTCCGCTCCTTGCCCCGAGTTGCTCATCACTTTGCATTCCAAGGTGTTGGTCTCGCTCGGACCCGTGGCCCATAATTGCCACCTTGCCTTTTGGTACCTCATCTGCTCCACGCTGGCCACACAATCTTTCAGCATTTCTTCTTTTCTCTCCAGGCGAGTCTTGAGGTTCCTGATCTTATCGTACAGCAGCTCCAGGGCTTTCCGCCTCCGCAGCCCCACTTTTTCCCTCTCCTCTTGGGGCAGGTGTTTCAGAGGCTGCATTCCCGACAGCTCCTTCACCTTCAGCAGGCTTCCCAGAGCACCAATTACGTCAAGGTACTGTGGGGGGAGCACAGGGAATACATTATTTACGAGGCCTGCCAAGTCCTGCGCCACATAACATCACACCGCTCAGCCATCTGCTTCCATTCTGCTCTGCTGAGGAGATGAAAATGTCACAAGGAAACCGCCGCCCGGTTTCGTTTCCTTTGTTTCCTTTCCACGCGCGCTTTCCCCAGGTGGGCTTTTCAGAAGGCTCCTAAAGCTACAGCCGGCCACGGGTCATCCGTGCCCATGGGCCACACGTTCGGAGGCCCTCGGGAAGGAGACCCCATCGCACCGGAGCACAGCCCAGCTCCAGGGTAGCCCCTTTCACACCTGGCCTGTCATTCCCAGCCACATGGCTCTTCTTTGGGATTGGAATTTTTTTTTTTTTTTTTTTTTTTTGAAAACGACCCATTTTCCCTGCTGGATATTTCTGGGAGGGAAGAGACCCACTTTCACAACCCACCCACCACTCTACCAAGGGATCCCTCCTCTAGGAGCCGCCTCCATCCCTCTGCAGCCTCTCTCACATCATTCAGCAGGTGCATGAGCTGGTGAAGGTCTGTCCTCACCAACTCTACCTCTCCTTGAGCACCAGCCCTGACGGCCCAAGGGAACACCCTCAGAGACTTTAGGTGGGAAGGGGAGAAGGATGCATCCCATTGCCTGTTCTGGGGTCCCAAGATATCCCAGTAGATGCCCGGTGTGCCGTTGAGTCCTACAACAGGCAGTTCCTCCTTGACCCCATTCCAATGGAACCCCGACACCAGTCACTTCCTTCTGAAACGCGTTTGAAAACAATCTACCCTCGACCAGCACTGAGGACCGTTTTAACAGGTCTGTCGCCAACCTACCATCTTCTCACCAAAGTCTGTCTCGTCAGCCCTCTTCAGGCTTGCTGCCCCATCAGCAGCCCCATGAGAGCACCCGTTAGGAACCTGCAGAGACAAGGAAAGACTAATGGAGCTCGCAGATCACCTGGCTTTGGGTTGAGCTGCCCCATGTGAAAACCGCCCTGGCCACGCTGCCGTCCCACCCCACTCAGCCTGTGGGGTTCCTGATGGATGGGCAATGTGCTGCTGTGACAGGAGCCGTGACTCTCGGCAAGTGCTGCCCATCATCAGGCTGCAGCTCAGACGCTGCCCAAGTTTACATCTCCCCCTCCCCCTGTGGCTTCTTCCTCAGTACATCTGAAAGCCTCATTCTCCCAATTCCAGGCAATACTTTTCCAACAAAGCCACAAGCACCACCAACCACAAACTTCTCACCTTGTCGGCCTTCAGTTGTGTTCTTGACACGGGTGCAGGTTCCTTCTCGAGACCTATTTCCTGGACTATTTTCTCTGGTAAGTCTTTTGGCAGGACCACCAGCTGCTCCGAACCCTTCATCATGGCAGCTGGAGGCAAACAGACATCCACCGAGTCACTCCACTCTCTGTGGGATGTGCTGGGGCTTCATATCTCAGCCACTTTGAGGTTTCCCCTTATGGAGACCACGGATGGAGAGATACATGGGCTACGGAGGAAAGCCTCCGCCAGCCACCCCTGTCGACATCGTTATCTGAGGATTTGGGCATTGCCTTCTCTACCTACGTAGGGCGCAAAGCTATTGCTCAGGTGGCAATTCAGAGGCTGCACTGCAAACTGCTACTCAACTCGAAACAGAGATGGTCTGCTCTCCCTCTAGGGATCTACAAGATTGGAAGGGACTCAGAGTAGATGAGTTTGGGCAAGTAGAGGACTCTCCCAACACATAAGGCTTCGCAAGACCACAACAGCCAAGGCTTGGCTCCTTCAGGTGATGGCTGCTCCCTCTTGCCTGGAGGAGAGCATCACCTGATCATGCAGAGCCCGGCGTCCGCTCGCTTCTGGCTCCAACTCCCTGGTGCCAAAGGCTCCACCGGCACAGACCCCGGGGTCTGCCAAAGACAAACAGACCCGTCTTCCCTTTCTAGGGACAGCCACGCATACCAGAGGACTGCCTCTTCTCCAGCATCTTGACTCTCTCCCGGAGCTCAGCCAAGTCGTCTCTTTGCCTCTTGATCGTTTCCTCGTGCCTGAGGCCTCGGCATTTTGCGCCAAGCTCAGCCAAGTCCAACACCGGCTCCTGGAAGAAGCAGCCCAGTTGGTTCTTGTACAGACTTCATGTTGAGCCAGACTGAGCTTCAACCCGGCTTAAACTTGGCCTTGCTGACAGATTCTGGTCACTTGGCATTGGCCAAGGGCAAAGCCCATGGAGAGTCCCACCCTCCACCCTCTTCATAGATTTGTGGGGTCGAAGAACAGCATCAGAGCCCCTGGTCACACTCTGCTGTGCCAGCCACACCCCAGAGAGGACATAAGCCCTGCAAATCATAGAACTGTATAATTGTGTTGGTTGGAAAAGATCATCGAGTCCAACAATTCCCCCTTTCCTGCGAGGGCACCATAACCCCTGTCCCTCAGCACCACATCTCCATGCCTTGGAAACCCCTCCAGGGATCAGGGGGACTCCACCCACCGGCAGCCTGGGTCAGGGCTGGACAACCCTGCAGGGGAAGAGATTGTTCCTCAGTTCCAACCTAAACCTCCCCTGGGGCAACTGGAGGCTGTTTCCTCTTGTCCTGGTGTTTGTTCCTTGGGAGCAGAGCCCAACCTCCCCTGGCTCCAACCTCCTGAGAGGCTGTGAGAGATGAAATGCTCCAGAGAGCTGCGAGAGGGACGGCGTGCGGCTCTGAACAGGCACGTCAGCATTTTTCTCTTGCACTTTGTGCTACCGTGGAGCACTTACTGCCTTCTACACACAGATACCGATACACTTTGACCTACATTTATACACCATCTCATGCATTATTCCCTTTTAAACTACACCCGTGCAACACCGACACGTGCATTTCCCTGTTCCAGCCCCAGCCAGCTCACTGCATTATGACAACCATCCAAAAATCTGCAACGGGGGGGATGAGGCTGGGGGCAGACCCACCCTGCACACTCCTAACAATATCTGCAAACCATCCGCTTGGCTCCGGCCGCCGTCAGCTCACGGCACTGCTCAGTGAGATGCCGTTTGCTCCCGAACCGCGGCTTTGCCCGGGCTGCACCCCCAGCGCTCTGCGCTTCCCCCTCCCATCACTTCATGCAGAACAGGACGGGCGATACCTCCCGCTCATCATCTGGCTCTGAGTCACCGCCTGGCCCCCACACATCCAGCCTTTCTCCCCGCCGCTGTCGCCGTACACGATGTACAGTTTCCACGGTCCCTCCATCTGCTGCTGCAACCACCTTTGAGTTCTTCCAGTTTCCAGCGCCGGGGAATTCGAACAGCGATTCAGCCCAGGAAAAAAAAAAAAAAAAGGAACCTTTATGCCCATCCTGTGCATCAATCTACCCCTGCGCCCCTGCTCCTGCACGTTTAACCCTTTAACTGCTTCTGTGCTGCCAATATCAAGGTTGAGGAAAGGAAGGAACACTTGCAGATCTCTCCCCCGCTAATTGGCAATTAGCACAGCCATTAGCACACACAACACTTCTGGCTTCCAAAGGCTGCACAAACACCAGCTCGTTAGCCAGCAGAGGTGCCTGGCACGGCTACTCTAGCTCCCAGGCAGCCCTTGGCCAGTGAAAGGGCCCTCCTGCCCCCAAGCTAGCGCGGAGCGGGCGCAAGGCTTGGCTGGGCATTGCTACGTCTCACCGTGGAGCTAAGAAACATCACGCGTGCAATCAGTACCCTCAGCAGACCCAGACATCTGGGTGGACTTACCCTCTTGGAGGCTTCACTTGCCTGCACCGGTGGCCCAGGAGCATCCTCTGGCTGTTCCGCTGTTTCTCGGGAGGCATCCTGCAGCGCCTGGACGTGGGCCTGGGCTTGCCTGTGCCAAGAGACCCTTGTGAGACACCGTGAGGGATAAAGGTCATCCAAACAGCTTGTGGAGAGCAGCACCCCAGGTACCCACCAGTGACTACCACAGCGTGGGTGGGAACATTCCCTTAGTTACAAGCGACTTAGTTATAAGTCCACCAGCATGAGCTCCACTAAACCCCCGCTTCGGTTCCTGTGGCGCTTCCATAGAGACACCAGCACTGAGCTCAATTCTGATGGTCTCACTCCTGCCTTTGGCTCCCAGGGAGAGACCTAAATGATATCAGCTGCTGGAATCGACGGAGCAGCTTTTGCAAAGCACCAGGGCACGGCCGCACGTACCTCAACTCTTCAGCTGCTGCTTGCAAGGCTCGATCCTTCTCTTCTGCCAGGCTGGACATCTGGCATAGCTTCTCTCGGAGCACATTCAGTTCCTGCTCTTGGCGTTTCAGCTGGCTCAGGTTCTGCTCTAGTTTCACCTTCTGCTCCTCACTCAGCTCCCCTAGGCACACACCAGCTTCCTGGGTTTCTGGCCATTCCATGGCCCAGCCCCGAGGATCTCGGTGAACTGGCTCATTTCTGCCCACTCACCTGGGTACTCCCATAAAGCCTCCTCCAAAACCACACCCACGACCACTGAGGAAGCCCAGGCAGGGCTCTCCCAGTCTGTTGGCTTAGGATACTTTAGGCTCAAAGGAGCTCACCAGTGGGATTTTGAGAACAGCTTCAGTTTTGCCCACCTGGTCTCTACCTAGTTAACCTCACTCACCACAGAATCATAGAACGGTTTGGGTGGGAAGGAACCTTTAAAACTCATCTCATCCAACCTCCCTGCAGGGAGCAGGGACATCAGCAACTAAAGCAGGTTGCTCAGAACCCTGGTCAACCTTAACTGAAATGGTTCCAGGGATGGGGCTTCTATTAGGAAACATTTCTTCACTGAAAGGGTTATTAAACATTGGAAAAGTCTGCCCAGGGCAGTGGTGGAGACTCCATCCCTGGAGATACTCAAACGGCGTGTGGACCTGGTGCTCAGGGACATGGTTTAGTGGTGAGCTTGCAGCATGGGGTCGAAGGTTGGACTGGATGATCTTGAAGGTCTCTTCCAACCAAAGACATTCTGTGATTCTACCACCAATTTGGGCAACCTGTTCCCAATGGGCAACCACCGCTGCTACTGCTTAGCCAAGAACAGAGAGGGATTAACCTCCCAAAGGGAAGGGACTATCTGCTTTGCCCTGAGCAGGGCAACAGCACTGCTTGAGGACAGCAACATCTATTTCCCGTCACCTGTGTGTGCCCACCAGCACACGTATTGCTGCTCGGAAGAAGGATGGGAAGATGGAAGCCCTGCAGCTTCACCCACCTTTCAGGTCTGACATCCTGGCTCTGGTTTCCGTGAGCTCTTTGGTCAGTCCAGCAATGACGGCCTCCTTGGACAAGAGCGTGCTCTGCATCGCTGCCAGCTCCACCCTGAATCTCCTGAGGAAGATAATTGCCAAACTCACAGTTGATTTGAAAGACCCACACACGCCCTCCTGAGCTGCGCCTCCCAATTAATACACACATTACGATTTTAACTGCCTTGCTGTCTCCTGGGTTCCTGCCTCTGGCACTGGCACTTGCCAGATTGCTCTCCTACCTGCAGCTGTCCTGTTGGGACAGCAGGTCACACTAAGCTGTTCAGCATCATTTTGACACTACGCACCGTTAAGACTATCATCTTCAGCCTAAGGACATCCTAGCCGAAGGACTCTTCACTGTCACACAAGCAAAAGATCTCAGGACAAGTTGCAGTCAGCCCTTCGGTCTTCCTGAAGCTCTCCTAGAGACACCTGCTCTCCTCCAAGCCCCTCTGAACAAGGCCACCACCAGCAAGTGCTTCTTACCTCAGACAACCGTGCGACTCTGCGGCAGGAGAAACCTCCAGCCGAGCTCTTGACATTGACTTGCGGACATCGTCCCGAAACCCTGCAGGACACAGTAACAAAGGCCGATTACTTCTTTGTGACGCAGGCACGGTTGGCCTGCTTGTGTCTGCTATGTAGAGCCTTCCCTTCACCACAGCTTTGAAGACTGAGGACCATCTTTTTGGGAAACTCGTGTGTCTCAGAGCCCAGTTCCAGCAGTGCTTAGACAGTTCCTTACATCCTTCCTTGCTGGGGATCACTTCTGTCTGGGTGCAGCCCAAAGTGCTCCATTCTCATCAGTCTGGAATGCACAGAGCCCTTCTCCAATGGGAAAGCCCTCTCTGTGACCATGGCACATACCAACAGTCCCCAAAGCCACGCAGCAAGACTACCTCCATAAGAAATGGCTTCTTGAGGGACTCCCAGAGCTTGCCCTGCAGGCAGGCAAACCTCAGACCAACACCTCACACAACGCTTCCCACAGTGGCCAACGCGTTATTTCACCTCTATATAAAAGTCACATTAACCGAGAAGGCTCCCAGTACAGCCTCATCCCACCCAACCCTTAGCTACCTTCCATTTTGGCCACCAGCGCTGCATTTTCCTCCTCCAGCGCCTTCTGCTGCTGCTTGGCCTCCTGCAACCTGTCCTCTAAAGCCACAATTGTCAGAGAATGCTGCTTGCTTTGCTCTTTATACTCCGCCATCTCTTCCTGCAGTTTCTGCCGCTGTAACTCCGTCTCCTCCCGCACGGTCTTGAGCTGCTCGTCTCGCGAGAGTACCTGCTGCTGTAACGCCAGCTGGGAAACAAGATGGGAGATCTTGATTGGAAGCGTTGCACGAGTTTTCCTTTGGGATCACGCTCAGCGTCTCCTCTCCTGGCTAGCAGGACAAAGGGAAGGGAAGGATTTCAGGGAGGGGGGAGGCTGCAGTGCCTCGATCTCCCATCAGCAGGGACCAAGGAAATCTTCGCCGAAACCCCAACTACGCCACGTCGTCCACCAGCACACAAGGGTTGTTGGAACTACCTCTCGCGTGGCAGCTTCCTCCAGCTTGTGCACAGCTTCATGCAGTTTGCTCTCTGTCCCCTCCTGCTCCTTTGACTTCCTTGCTATTGCCTATGGAGGAAATGAGCAGTGACGGAGAAGTTCACAAGGTTGCAGGAATCTACCTTTCTCTCTGCAGATTTGCACTAGGGAGGTTGAAGTTGGACCTGAGGAAAAACATCTTCTCCACAAGGGTTGTCCAGGCCTGGCCCAGGCTGCCCAGGGCAGGGCCGGAGTCCCCATGATCCCTGGAGGGGTTTCCAAGGCGTGGAGATGTGGTGCTGAGGGACAGGGGTTAGTGGTGCCCTGGCAGGGATGGGGGAACACTTGGACACTTTGATCTTAAAGATCTCTTCCAACCAAAACGATTCTATAATCTGTCTATATGTGGGGAAAAAAAAAAACCCTGACAGCCCACCAATGGTCCCAGACCAAACGGAGCATCAGGCTACAGAGCACTGTCAGATTTATTTCTTCCAAGTGTGAGCAGTTCTGCTTTACCTCCTGTGCCACTGACCTCAGTCATGCTTTTTAGGTGGCCTTCTAGGTCTCGGATCTTCTTCTGTTCTTCCTCCACGGACTGCTTGCACTTGTCCTTCTCCTTGGCAACAGCACTCTCCAGAATCTGAGAATTGACAGCCCACAGTTTCAGCAGAGAAAAGAAATCGTACTGTTAAGCAAAAGACCTTGACTCCAACAAGGAAAGCACCCAGGAGGGCCACTGCTCTGAAGCAAGAGCACATTATGGGAGAAAAGCTTGGCAGGACACGAGGCAACTTGATGAGGAAGAGAACTAGAGTGCCTAGGGAAAAGCACAGCAGAGAGAACAAGAAGGAGCTGCTCAGCTGCTCCTTATCTGCCTCCTGAGAAAACTCGAGGCTGGGAAACAACTATTCCCTGAGCGACAGGCACAGAAGCAGGCTAGAAACTGTCTTACAAGACCACCACGGTGTGCTGTCCCCATCACACCACACAGACAACAAACCACCAGTCCACACCTTGACTAACACTATGTCCTGCACCAGCACCACCGGCTCCATGGCCGGGGCTTCCCCACGACTTGGGGTGACCCAGCAAGAACTCAACGGGCAGCCACCCACCCTGCTCCACAGGGGATCTACTTTTCCAGCCAAAACAGATCTAGGAGGAGTTTATCCTGGGGAAGAGAGGGAGCAAAAGGCTCATAAGGAAGCCTACCTGCATGTCCCCTCTCTTCATGACCGACCGTGCAAGGTCCTCCTAAGCTCACGTGTCTGGCTGATGCTCCTTGCTTCCCATTCTCCCAGGGACTGACCAGCAGCAGTGCATCCCACTATTACCCACAGATGTTTCCCAGATCCACCTTTTTGGGGAGTTAAAATCCCTCACCTTAAAGGGGAGGACAGTTGAGATCCAGGCTCTCGGGGCTGCGCCTTCAGTTGGGGGCTAGAGAAGTCTCCACTTCACTATGCAACACAGACACCCATGTTCCCTGCCTAACAGCCATTTACCTAACGACCAACCGTGCCACCATACCTCTTTGTGCTCCTTGGCCTTTTCCAAGATAATTTGCTCGATTTTTATCTCTAGGTCTTGCTCGTGTTTCTCTTCCAGCTCCTTCACGTGCTCCCGCAGCAAAGCTGCCTGTGACTCCCGGACCCTCTCTAATTGGGCCTATGGGGAAACGACAGACGCCGAGGCCTTAAGGGGAGCGTGTCGGCAGCAGGGCAAGAAATAGACTTTTCTGTACCTGTAACGTTTGATTCCTCTGTGCGGTTTCCTGGTTGTCTTCCAACAATCTCCCGAGAGCAGCCAAGAGCCCTGCAAAAGCCGACGGAGTCTCACTGCACAAGATGCTCACACAGCCCACGGGTACCACCTGGAGCATCCTTGGAGGCCTGGGGATGTTGCTTGCCTCCTTGAAAAACTTACTTTGGCCACTGCTGACCTGCAGCCCTGGCCCTCTCCCCACTGTCTGATGCAGGGGTGGGTCCCACTCCTCCATAGGCAGCAGGGAGAAGGAAACACCACTAACTTCCCTCACAGTCACCCCTCTGTGATCATTTGGATACCCAAAAATAACCCTCAAAATGGGTTTTCCTCCCAGGCTGCGGCAGCAGATGCACTGGTGTCAGCTGTTGGAGAAGGAGAGACGCGTGGGCCTTAGTTCTCCTTCGCACCTGGAGACCCTCACTACCCTAGAGACCCCCTCACTAGCCTCTTGCTACATGATTCTGGTTCTGAGATCCCCTTGGAAAAAACTCCTGGAGCCCACCAAGGGTTTCCCCTCTGTCCTTGCTGGAACCACGGCACATTCCCACCCCCGGGAGATCGCTGCTGTTGCCGAGACATCGCTGGAAGGGAGCGTGACTGCGCACGCCGCCCAGATGCCTGCTCCCACCAGGAGACTTGTTTTCCTTGTCACACGCTGTCACCCGTTCTGCTGCATCACCCTGTCTTCTCTAAGCTTCTGCAAGAGCCGAGGATGGCTTGTTGCTGCACGATGCTCCCGGTGCTCTGTGACCCCTCCACTGACCACGGCAGCCTCGCAGCTCCTCCCATGCCCATGCCGTCCCACTTTACCCCACGGCACGTCCTGCATCCCCGTGCAGAGCGATGCTCCCCCTCCCACGCCGCTGTCAGAGCCATCCCTCCTCTGCAGTGACACTCCACAACAAACACACGATGATGTGACACCAGCCTCCACTTCCACAGCTGCCGTCGCCTTTCCTAAGCGCCGTTCACCTAAACTTGCTTTTGGCAAACTCCAGGCAGCAGCCGCTCTGCCATCCACAACAGAGGGGGCACGGGAAAGGGAAGACAAAGTCATTCCTAACCTCCAGACAAGGGCCACAACCACAGTCAAGAAGTGTTTCCCACAGGCCACCAAGGCAAATCCACTTTGGTTGAACAACCAGCAGATCAGGTCCAGATATCACACAGAATCATAGAACAGTTTGGGTTGGAGGGGACCTTAAGGACCATAGAATCACAGAATGGTTCAGGTTGGAAGGCAACTCCAAAAGTCATCTTGTTCCAACCCCCCTGCCATGGGCAGGGACACCTCCCACTACAGCAAGTTGCTCAAGGCCCCGTCCAATCTGGCCTTGAACATTTCCAGGGAGGGGGCAGCCACAGCTTCCCTGGGCAACCTGTGCCAGGGTCTCACCAGGCGCAGAGCGAAGAGCTTCCTAATGTCTAATCTAGATCTCCCCTCACCCCACAGACAAACCCCACAGAGTCCTGTGGGTGGCATCGGCTACACAGGGTGACCAGGCCCACAGAAGCAGGGAATAAGAGCACAGAATCATAGAATTGTTTCAGTTGCAAAAGACCTTTAAGATCGTTGACACCAACCATTAAGTTAACACTGCCAAGCCCACCACTAAACCATGTCCCTAAAGCATCAAGCTGCCTGAGCAGCGGTTTTAGTCACCCAAAGTGCCCTGGATTTACACCAACATGGGAGTCTGGCATCGCCAAGCGCTGGCTCCCGTTGGATTTTCTCTCCTCGACGGCTGCCTAGCTGGGACATCCCACCTAGAGCTGGTTTGTTCCCAGGGACACCCAGCAGGACACGGACCTTTGCCAGAGGCACGCAAGTCCATCCCAACGCTGGCCAGGAGCTGCTCCAGGCCTTCCAGCCAGGACAGGGGCACTTGGGCCATTTCTACCACTGCCACCCCAATGGCAGCAATGGAAGGATCCAGGTGCACCGCCTCCAGCACCCCCAGCTTCCCTCGCAGGCTCTCGCTGCCACAGGAGCTCCTCAGGCACTCCTGGAAAAAAAACACCAACCTGCTAGCACTGAGGCACTGGCATATCTTCTCTCTGACCTACTCTCAGGACAAAAAACCACCCTGTGGGGCTTATCTCTGGGCTGCCAGTTGGTCATCAGTACTTAAAGGACTGACCTGGAACTCCCGCAGGGATTTCTCAAACGCCTCGACATTTGCAGACACCTCCTTTTCCTTTGAGAGCCAGGAGCTTAATTCCTCCTGCAGATGCTTTTCTCTCTCACGACTTTGTTGGTTCTCCTCAGCGATCTGCTTGACCTTCTCTATCACCTGGCAAAAGCAGATGAAGAAAGAGGAGACTAAGGCACTGTATTAACACACTTTCCAGCTGAGGGAAACATCCACTGAGACTTCAACGGTCTCAGCAGGCAGGGATTAAAACTTGGTGCAAGGTATCAGCCACATCAGGCTTCTGAGCTTCTCCGTGTTGCAGCTCATTGACTCCATCCAGGCTTTGGGGGATAGAAAAGATCACATCTTTTTCACATTATGGAGCAGTGCCATTAATCTGGGATACCTGCAGCGTGACTTGGGAAGAGGCTAGAGCAGGAGTGTGGTGAGGAGCAGCTGAGGGAGCTGGGCTTATTCAGCCTGGAGAAAAGGAGGCTCAGGGGAGACCTTCTGGCTCTCCACAACTCCCTGACAGGAGCTTGGAGCCAGGAGGGATTGGGCTCTGTTCCCAAGGAACAAACAACAGAACAAGAGGAATTGGCCTCAAGTTGCTCCAGGGGAATTTAATGTTGCAGCTGAGGAACAATTTGCTGCCCTCGAGGGTTGTCCAGGCCTGGCCCAGGCTGCCCAGGGCAGGGCTGGAGTCCCCCTGATCCCTGGAGGGGTTTCCAAGGCGTGGAGATGTGGTGCTGAGGGACAGGGGTTAGTGGTGCCAAGTTGTTGGACTTGATCTTAAAGGTCTCTTCCAGCCAAAATAATTCTATGATTCTACGACTTGGGACGTGGAGAAGTTTGGATATTACTGGCACTACTGCACACAGCGCAGGTACAGCGGCCAACTGGAGCCACAGTGGGTTTTAGAGGCACCGAGCACCTCCATGTGCTCTTAATCCAAACTCACCTGCTGCTCCGTTACAGCTTTTCCTGCAGCACCCGCTGCTGCTGGAGAGCAGACTCTCATCACTTGGGTTTTGAAGGACTCCAGCTACAGCCCAGGTTGACACAAGAAAACAAACATCACTGAGAGCTGCCACCAGCTCTGCTGGTCTGCTCGACTCTCTGCAGGAGGTGAAAACCATTCCCACCCAGGCTTGTGCTTCCGCATCGCCGCTGGTGCTGCCTCCTCCTGGGGCTTCCACAAGCACCTGCCCCTGCACGGCAGACCCCAGAGTCCCCATCTGCCCTTCCAATCTTGAGGCTGCCCTTTGGCTCTGTCCTGAGCAAAATTTGGGATTACTTCCCAAATACATTATCAAACAACTCTTTTCTGCCTCTCTCTGACTGGGTGTCCTAACAAATGCACACCGCCTAAACTCTGCATAGCTGTTTAATGGAGCAGGCGCAACCTTCTGGAGTCAAACACAACTTTATCCTGCTGAACTAGCACGAGGTTGTTCTGCAAAGGGCTCTCTCTGCCCGGAGCAGCGTTACCTTGGCACGGAGCGGGGTTTGCACGGCTCCCAGAGAGCACAATCACGGTTACAGACACTATCGTGCATTTCTGTATCCCATTAACCTCTCTGCACAAACCACAAACCCAGTGGATAAGCCTCTCGCACTGCACCTGACGAAGAGCTACGCCCCGTGCCAGAGTTTGGTGCTCAGGACTGCGCCAAGCACGACGTCCATCCCTATGGGAAGACCCAAATTTCTGTTGCCCACGGCCCAGTGAGCAGGATGCTCTGTCCCGGCCCAGTGAGCAGGATGCTCCGTCCCCACCTCGTCCGTACCTGCTGCCGGGCCAGGCGCAGGTCGGCTCTCAGCAGCCGCTCCCTGCGCCCCACCTCCTGCAGCTGCAGAGCTTGCCTGGCGCAGCTTTCCCTCAGCTCCTCCTCAGCCTGTAACGATGATGAGGAGAGCATTTGCACATCAAAGCCGTACCCGAAAACGATGCCATAAGCACTTCTACCCCAACTATCCGCTATTCACATCCAGCAACTCTAAATATAGCTTTGAAATCTCGGGGGACAGGCAGCGATCCTTTCATGGAGGGTGGGTTTGCAGCATCAGACCCTTAACGCTGCCTTTTGCCTGGCTTTGGTCCCCGGGACATCATCCATCCTGGACTTTCTAACACGCCGCTCGCACCGGGCAGTCTGCTACCCAAGTAACCTTCTTCCCTTGGAGCCTGTGGTAGAGCTCAGCACATTCCGACCCCCTGCCCATACAGCCTGCGTGCTTGGGGTTCTCTGGCCCTTGTCCTACCCCTGTCACCCTCACTGAGGTACCTGCCGTGCCCGTTCCTGCCAACCCCACAGCCAGATGGTTACCTTGGCTTTCTCAGCCAGCTGGTTTCGGGTGCTCTCCTGCTCGGCGCGATTCTTCCGGATTTCCCCCCGCAGCCCCTCCAGGTCACGTTCCAGCTCCCCAATGCGCTGCAAGAGTCCCAGGAGAGCAGAGAGTCTCACCAGAGGAGCCAGGCATCGCCTCTCCGGAAGACTTGAACTAATTTTCAACACATTTTCCCCATTTATCCCATTTTGCTGACTCTGGAATTTTCTTCTAACCTCGATTTACTGTGGTTAGATTGGCTTTCAAGAGGCATTTCAGCCTTATTTCTGACAGCGTTCTCCTGCATTGTCACGCAGCGTTACAATTTTTACAGGAGTTTACACTTCTCCGGTTCGTTACACACATTAGGGGCCTTCTATTCCAGGAGCTGGATTCAAACCAACTCCCTTAAAACGCCCCATTAATTATTCTCTGGATGATGCATTCCTGCAGTCGCTGCTTTCCCGCGTGCTCTGTCACCCTGGTTGACTTGCGACTCACTTTTCGACACACGGTCACTTCTTGCTCTCCGAGTTCACGCTTCAGTTCCTCTTTGATTCTAGAGCACTAGAATGAACAGCAACCAAGGAAAAAAAAAAAAAAATCAGCAGGCCAGGGGATACCATCGTTTCTGCGCCAAGTGTCAACACGCACTTGGTGCAGTGGTGGAACTATCATGGTGCCCACGATAGGGCCATCGAGGCACTGAGAGCACAAAAGTATCTGCTGGGATTGAATATCTAACTGGGAATTGCCCGTATTAAAGCATTGCTGGGATCAGAGAAGGACAAACATCTGCAGGGAGCTCCTGACAGAAAGAAATTCCTTTGGCATTAGAAACAGCATAACAGGGATGAGGGGAAAGGATGCAGGAGAACAAATGTTTCTTCAGAACCTCCTCGATAAACTGACCATGACATTAACAGACATTTCCAGGCTCATTGTCACTGTATTGGATTGTCTTTTGCAGCTTGGAGATTCGGAGTCTCAGTGTTTCAGAGCCTGACCCCGTCCTGGCTGCCCCAAGCACCCGGGTACCTCTTCCACAAGCCTACGCGCACCAGCTCCCACCTCCTTCCGGGTCTTCCTGCGTCCATGGAGCAGGGAAAACTGCAGAGGGTTGCTCTGGGATGTGCTCTTTGCTTCAGCATGAGCCAGATGGGCCACCAAGTACCCACAGGCACCAGGCAGGATCCTGGTTCTCGTCTGGAGCACAGTGTCTCGAGTGCTCATACATCTCCCCTTTTCATTGGTTAAAGAGCTGAGCCTTGGCAACACAGGGCACATCAGCACTGGTGTGGCCAGTAGGACTGGGGCAGAGATTGTCTCCCTGCACTGGGCACTGGGGAGGCCTCCCTTTGAATTCTGGGGTCAGTTTTGGGCCCCTCCCTCCCAGAAGGACCTGGAGGGGCTGGAGTATGGCCAGAGACAGGCAAGGGGGCTGGGGAAGGGTCTGGAGCAGGAGTCTGGTGAAGAGCGGCTGAGGGAGCTGGGCTTGTTCAGCCTGGAGCAAAGGAGGCTCAGGGGAGACCTCCTGGCTCTCCACAACTCCCTGACAGGAGCTTGGAGCCAGGGGTGGGTTGGGCTCTGCTCCCAAGGAACAAGCACCAGGACAAGAGGAAGCAGCCTCCAGTTGCCCCAGGGGAGGTTGAGGTTGGAGCTGAGGAATAATTTATTTCCCTGCAGGGTTGTCCAGGCCTGGCCCAGGCTGCCCAGGGCAGGGCTGGAGTCCCCCTGCTCCCTGGAGGGGTTTCCAAGGCGTGGAGATGTGGTGCTGAGGGACAGGGCTCAGAGGTGCCCTGGCAGGGATGGGGGAACGGTTGGACGCCATGAGCTTAAAGATCTCTTCCAACCAAACCAATTCTATGATTCTACACCATTCCTCTCCCGAGAGCTGCTCGGGGAGGATGCTCAGCCAGTAGAGGCTGGCAGGCACCCTGACCCCTGCCTGCAGCCCAGCAGCCCTGTGCGGCTTTGCCCTTACTTAGAATTCATGGCGAATAACTGAAATCTGCTGGTCCGGTGCCAGCCAACGCGCAGCGCCCGCTCTGCGCTTATGATGCAGATGATGCAGCTCTGCCAGCTGAGGAGGGAGCTGCAAACCCAGAGAAACAACCTGCTCCACAGGCCGCTTTCTTTGAGAGGAAAACCAGGCTGGGCTGCAGGGAGCCCCGTGAAGACGGGGTTTCCATGGCTCCTCGGGAGGATCTTGGCAGGGGCGCTTTACGCGTACAAACAGTTGCTGTGCCCGTTGGAATCCAGGGCACGCGGTACCTGACCGCAGAACCAGGAGGGGGATTCAGCTGGGGAAGGTGACGCTGCTCTGGGGGCATCACATGGCACTTGGACACAATCACGGTCCCGTCCCGGCCCTGCAACATCTCTCTGCCTGCAGCCAGGACCCTTCCCCAGTAAAGGGCCACACAAAGAGGTGCTGTGCTCTTTAGCAGAGAGAAGCATCACCCTTCTCAGCCTGGTTTCCCACATTAATCCGTATGTGAGACTAAATTACTGAGGCCCTCGTTAGGGACGTTAACCTTGGCGGACATGACCGCTAGCTGATTGTCCTTCTCTCTGTTTTCCTTCTTCCTTTTTTCAACATCTTCCTGCAGTTGCTGGATTTTCTGCTCCTTCCCCACAATCTCCTGTTGCAGGCTGGTCACTAGACCTGAGAAAAACAGCTCTGGTGAGAAGCTACCCAAGTACATCCCTGACAAAGCCCTCCAGTCGCCGAGAAGCCACCCTCCCTCTGTGACACCCCTTGGCCTTGGACGGCGGATTCGGCTTTCGGCACGCTGGGTCGGACATCGCTCCGTGACAGCTCCTCGGGGCCTCGCAGCACATGCTGGCTGGAGGATGAGCAGCTCTTACCAAGCTGTTCTGGCTGCCTTACGATGTCAGATCCAAAGCTCTGATGCCTCCTCCCTGCCAAGCACCGACACTGCTCCCTTATCTCAGGCAACGTGATCAAGCAGAACACTTGGGCTAATCTGGGTGCATGACCGAAGTCGACGTTTTGTGCACGCGACATTCCCCGTGCCTGCTAAAGGCAGGGATAAAGGCCATTGGAAAAGGTTTGCGGTCTGAGGTGGCCTTTTGAAGCCCTGCAGCAGCTCGGGTGGGCAGGTCAACCCTGGCATGGGCAGGTCACCCCGCTGGGGTGTGCAGGTCACCCCCCGGAGTGCACAACAGCCCATCAACCAGCACCACGTTCAAGCAGCTCTGAGCCTGCCCTGTCATCGGTGCTCGAGTCTTTTTTCCCTACTCAAGTTCTCCATCCCTCCCTGCCTTCTGTCCCCACCTCACTCCAGGGGCCCTTGTNGGAAAACCAGGCTGGGCTGCAGGGAGCCCCGTGAAGACGGGGTTTCCATGGCTCCTCGGGAGGATCTTGGCAGGGGCGCTTTACGCGTACAAACAGTTGCTGTGCCCGTTGGAATCCAGGGCACGCGGTACCTGACCGCAGAACCAGGAGGGGGATTCAGCTGGGGAAGGTGACGCTGCTCTGGGGGCATCACATGGCACTTGGACACAATCACGGTCCCATCCCGGCCCTGCAACATCTCTCTGCCTGCAGCCAGGACCCTTCCCCAGTAAAGGGCCACACAAAGAGGTGCTGTGCTCTTTAGCAGAGAGAAGCATCACCCTTCTCAGCCTGGTTTCCCACATTAATCCGTATGTGAGACTAAATTACTGAGGCCCTCGTTAGGGACGTTAACCTTGGCGGACATGACCGCTAGCTGATTGTCCTTCTCTCTGTTTTCCTTCTTCCTTTTTTCAACATCTTCCTGCAGTTGCTGGATTTTCTGCTCCTTCCCCACAATCTCCTGTTGCAGGCTGGTCACTAGACCTGAGAAAAACAGCTCTGGTGAGAAGCTACCCAAGTACATCCCTGACAAAGCCCTCCAGTCGCCGAGAAGCCACCCTCCCTCTGTGACACCCCTTGGCCTTGGACGGCGGATTCGGCTTTCGGCACGCTGGGTCGGACATCGCTCCGTGACAGCTCCTCGGGGCCTCGCAGCACACGCTGGCTGGAGGATGAGCAGCTCTTACCAAGCTGTTCTGGCTGCCTTACGATGTCAGATCCAAAGCTCTGATGCCTCCTCCCTGCCAAGCACCGACACTGCTCCCTTATCTCAGGCAACGTGATCAAGCAGAACACTTGGGCTAATCTGGGTGCATGACCGAAGTCGACGTTTTGTGCACGCGACATTCCCCGTGCCTGCTAAAGGCAGGGATAAAGGCCATTGGAAAAGGTTTGCGGTCTGAGGTGGCCTTTTGAAGCCCTGCAGCAGCTCGGGTGGGCAGGTCAACCCTGGCATGGGCAGGTCACCCCGCTGGGGTGTGCAGGTCACCCCCCGGAGTGCACAACAGCCCATCAACCAGCACCACGTTCAAGCAGCTCTGAGCCTGCCCTGTCATCGGTGCTCGAGTCTTTTTTCCCTACTCAAGTTCTCCATCCCTCCCTGCCTTCTGTCCCCACCTCACTCCAGGGGCCCTTGTCTCATCAGACACTGCCTGCAACTCCTGCAGAGCTTCAGGGCACTGAAACAGAGGTCAGACAATTTCTACAAGCCGCTACAAACCATTTGCTGCCCAGGCAGTTTGGTTAATGCTCACTCATTACCAAGAGCCAGTCCCAAACTGCTCTGTGGCCCTACACAGAGCTCCAGGGATGCAATACCGGCAGCCAAAGCGTGGTCCCTCTTCAATTTCTCGCTTTCTTTCCGCAGCCTTCCAATCTCCAGGTCTCTTTCGTAGAGGGAATGGCTGAAAACCTGGCTCGAGTCTTTCTGCAGGTTGCTGAGCTGCAAAGCACAAGTTCCACATCACTTACTAGCTCCACCACAGCCCCTTTCAGAGAGGGAAATCCAGTGCTTCCAGATCCCGCTCTGAAGGGGTCTTTAGCATCTTTGACTAACTCTCAGCAGTCGCTGCTTCAAATAGGATCGCCTTAAATTCATTTCGGTGGCTCACGCTGAAATCCCAACAGAAAAGGCGCAGAGAAGCACTGCCTCCCACTGCCTGCCGTGCTGGGAAATCCACGGCTGGGAGCCACTGCTGATGCAGTGTCTGCCTGCAGATTTATCAGGAGCTACATATTTTATTACTCGCACACAGATCTGGAGCTGCTAATAACTCATCCGTGCTTTTCTGCTGCAAAGACCAGCGTTCACAGTCTCTAACTGGAAATGGGGAGCAGGGAACAGCCTGTGCCATCCACTTTGGTGGACCATCACCTCACAGACAGCACAAATACTGCTCAAATGACCAGTTTCACGAAGCCATTACTGGAGAGTTTAGAAGAGTGAATCCGCAGGTGGAAGAGGCTTTTGTCAAAGAGGAAAGCTGCCGGGAAGACATCATCTCGGTGCGGTAACAGCAGCGATGCTGACAGCGCCCCAAAATTGCCTGCCCTTTTCTCCACCAGGAACCTGCTTATCAAAAGCTGCTCTTCACAAAAAAATAGGCAGGATGAGCACAAAGGGTTTCACTGCCTCCTTCAGACCCAGGATTAGGTGGGAGGGCAGGATGCGGCCAGGACAGGCTGGCAAGGATGCCTGGCTGCTGACCTGCGCACCTCGCATAGGATCGGCACCTTGGGCTGATCCTTTTCACACACTGGAGATAGTCAGGATGACTCCATCATCTTCTCTCCAGGACATTTTCTGAGGTCTCATGAAGCGTGGGTGCATTCTAATAACATATCCCTGGAGAAAACAACTCTTAAGTCCTCTTTTCTCCACCCAGCCACCTATTCTGAGTGGGACACCAAGGGGCCTTTGGGAGGGGTATTCCCCCTGCAAACACAACCCCCCAGTCCCTTCCTGGGGCAAAAGGGGTTGAGGGGGATGCAGGGGGTCCTGCCTGGCCAATGGTGGTCGTGTGTCTTTCCCCCCACCAAAGGCTGGTGACGTTTCTGTTTCACTCCTCACTGCAGCATTACAGACCCTACCACACACAGGGGACATCTATGTACCAGTCTCTTTAATTTTAATTAAATTAGTGAAATTGAATCTATTTGCACAGAAAGCAGGCACATACGCAAATCAAAACATCTCAAAGACAAAAACACCCTGTCCCTCATTTCAATGGGTATCAGACAGATACGTGAGCTGCTCCTCCTAAAACCTGGGTGTTAAACTGAAAGGACACCTGGATCAGAGAGGAGTTTCCCCTGCTCGGTGCCCGCTGAAGCGCTCAGTACCTGCTCCCTCAAGGTTTTGATCTCCTCCGTTTTGGCACCCAGCTCTCGGTCGAAGGTCAGCAGCTTCTGAGTCAGCTCTACCTCGTTTCTCGCCGCTGCCTGAGCCAGAGTCTTTGCCATCGCTGCGATCTCTTCCTGCAGATCTCTCATCACTGCATCTTTCTGCTTGGATTCCCCTTCCAAACCGGAGAGGCGACCGATTTCCTCCTCCAGTCGCAGAAGCTTTGCACCCTGCGGGCAGATGACGGGTGCCCGCTGTCACTTTCCAGCTACCGAGATGTTTGCTCCAAGGGCTACCAACTCACGGCCGTTGGACCTTGCCCTGGCTTCCCACGCCTCATCGTGCCCCCAGCAGCCCCGACTCATGGGAGCACACCCCTTGGGTGGCAGTCCCTGTACTACTCTGCTGGGCCCCAGGGTTGGACACTCAACCACCTGGCAGAGTTTGCCTGCTCTGCTCAGGAGTGGGACAGGGATCGTCCCTCACGCCTTCTCCCCGCAGCATCACCTTCTCCTGTAGGAGGAAATCCGTAGCATGAGTTCCCAGGGAAGAGGCTGCCCCCACGCTGCTCACACCATTGCCTGAGACACTGGAAGAGACTGGAATAGAACAAACACCACAACAGCAAGTGTCAGCAGGAGAGCGGGTTGCCGGCTTTTCATGGCATCCCTCTCACCTCTCTCAAAATGACTCTACGGGAGTGGCCGCTTTGCAGTCCACAAGCTCGGTTCACAACCAGCTATTTGGCACCAAAAGTACACTTCCCAGCGCAAGCAGTCTGAACAACAGAGAGGAATAATGTACCTCTGGCAACCAAAAAAGCCTCAAAGGCAGCAGAGAAAGGCTCCTCTGCTTTTCCAGCATTGCCCAGCCCCACAGAAAGTAGTTACGCTTTCATGGTTTCCCACCTGTAAACAGCGACACCCACTGTGGCCACTTTTGGCTTTATCTCCCCCAAATCAGGCGAGTACAGGCTACACACTGGAGTTTGTGCTTCCCTCTCTTTGCCTTCTTTGCACTTTCAAATTCTGCCCAGCCACGCACCCTCACACGCTGCTGCTGGGACTGCCCAGTACGGCCTCTGCCCTGGAGCACCAGCTGCACTATCGACTTCGTGTTGCTCACGACTGCTCAAAGAACCCAACCCCAAAGCAGCAAGACAACTGGATTGTGTATTAGGTTGTAACGAGCTACATTCCTGGCAAAAATCTCATTCTTCAGCTGCATTATTCCCCCAGAGCCATCCCATACTGTATTTCCAGAAGCGTATCAGCCATGGACCTAGTTTAAAGTTCCTGTGCTCAAGGTAACTGCACATCAAAGGAGGAAAAAAAAAACCCCACTCCAAACAGGAGCCAGGAATAGGTGCATGAGTCACCAGTGCAAACAAAGTTTGTCATCGCCCTTCCCAACACACAAGGAAAAAGGAAGAGGAAGCATCCCTCTCAGCTCCAAAAGCAATGCCATTCCCCTCTGCACAACGGCATTCCTCTCTGCACATTTCTTAACTGACCCAAATACCACCGAGGACCACACACGGTCTCCGATCAGCTCTGCTAGACAACAACTTGCACCCAGTTGCTGAGAGCACTCGTCACTTCTCAAACCGCCCTTCCACAGATCACTTCCCCTCAACACCAAGGAGCTCAGGGAGGACACCAGGCTACAAACCACCAGGTTTGACATCGGGTTGTACCTGGCCTCACTGCGGAGGTCCTCCTGAAAGCATCTGGTGAGACGGTGGTGGCCACGCTCCTGACTCCAGCACTCACGGGTCGCTTCCGCAGTGGTGGATGGGGCACTTGGCCAGTGGCTCCGGGAGCCCGGCTGCCCGGAGACCCGGGGAGATGTCGCCACTGCAGCAAGGGGAGGTGAGCAGGAGATGCCGGAGGTGAGGGTTTGGGCTCTGCAATCACCTGGAGCTGCCCAGTCCACGCTGTGCAACGTTTCACAGGAGGGTAGGACATCTGTGGTGGAAAAAGAGCACCTTGTCAGCAAGGTCTTAGGAAGGTTCTGAGCCCTTGATGTGCGTGCATTACGTCGTACCAAGCTCGGGCACGGATCTGAGTGGAAACAGAGTTTTAGTCCTTTCCCACTTCCACAGCCCAAGTGTCAGATTTCAATCGGGAAGCCCAAATTCTTTGCCGAAAGTGAAATAAATTATTGGGGTTTGCTGCTTTTTGAGCTCTTCCCTCTCACTCTAGAGTTGACCGCCCTAATGCTACAGGTCTTTTCCAAAACCTGTAAGCCCTTGCTTAGTGTTCATGATCACTGCAGAGGGGTTGGACCAGATGACCTCAAAAGGTTCCTTCCAAACCAGCCTGTGATTCCATGATTCCTGGCTCACACACAAACAGGTCCTCCCCTGCCATTTCTTCCATTCACCGTGTTAAGCCAAAGCCTCTCATTGCACTCCTGGCTTATCATCCCATTTATTAAACCTTACGTGTAATTAGGACGCTATCTACTATTGTCCTTATGGGCAGAGCTTTCCAGGACGCTAGAGACAAGCCACCACTAAAGTCTTGCACGTTGGTTTATGCGTAGCCCTCAATCACAAGAGCTGAACTAAACATCTACCAACGTGGCCTTGGAGCCGGCCCGGATGCTGACCTCTAACTGGTACCTTGGCATCTTTCTGCGCTGGAGCCCCAGACCCCAGGGCGCGTTCCCCGCTGCTCCAGCACCTTCCCTTCTCCCAGAGCACATCGAAGCCCCAGCACTTTTGCTACTGATGCTACCTGGGCACTTGCCAACGGCTGGATTCCACCACAGCATCACATCATCCCTTTCTGGGCACTCGTCCTGCACTCTGTGGCACTGCAGGGATGCGACTCCTACCTGGGCGTTGCTCCTTTGAACAAGATGTTCCTCTAATCTCACCAAAAAGGAGCCAGTCCTCCCTGTGGTAGACACCATCAACACTTCACAGGCTGATGTGCTCTCTGCAGGCAGCAAGGTCAAGCTTCAAAGCTCTTCCGCCAAAGGGAAGATCACAGAGCCCAGAGCGATGCAGAGGCACCCGCAGGGCTTCCTCTGCCTCACAGCGCTAAACTGCTTCGATGGGTGCATCCTACACATATACTTTTGGAAATCAAAATGCTCCCTGGACCAGCAGGAACCAGCTTAACCTGACCAGCACTGGCACCCCAGCTGCTCCAGCTTCATTTCTCCCAGCCAAGGTTCTCTGGACAAGTTTGGATTCAGCAGCTCGGGTCGCTACAGCAGGAATCTTGCCCACACCTCCGAACCCAGTATCGGGGTGCACAAACTGGGTGATTCCAGTTAAGTTTTCTTTGTATGTGGGCACTGCTGGGAGACCAGGCTCTGCCACTCTCACTCCCAGGTATGTTACACACACAGATTTTGAGGACTTTGTCTCAGTATCTATTTTCTTGGATTCCTCAAGTGCCAAAAGAATAAAAACAATAGCGGAACTCATCAATCCTTAACTGTTTTATAATCCAAGGGTTTAGTGACCCCCGCACACATCCCTGAACAGGTCTTTTCCCAGAGATAAGAAACTGCCACTACATTCCACCCCATTCTTTCCCAGTTTACAGTTGCTTTGGATTTCTCCTGGTCTCCAAAAGCAGCTGTGATACTCTGGCTTTTCCTTTTCCCTACTGAACTGCCCGAATTTCTTCAGCAGAGGGAGCTCAAGCTTTTCCTTTCCTACCCAACCTCTCCCAAGAATCACCCAGACAAGATCCCTGGGCAGTAGCATCCACCCTCCTTTGGGGAACAGCACCCACCTTTCCCTGGGCATCCAACACCCACCTTTCCCTGGGCATCCAACACCAGCTCGAAGGCTGCTCCCCCGGTGCCAAAGCGCAGGATATCGCCTGGACTCACTTTCACGGCCGCGTTTTGGACCTGGCAGCCGTTGACGAAGGTGCCGTGGGGGCAGTTGAAGTCCTGAAGGACGAAGCTGTTCTTCGAGGGGAAGAATTCGAGGGCCGCGTGATGATCTCCCACCCCTGCGGACTGGTAACAGGCAATCAACAGGCAGGCAGGGAAACCTGCCAGGGAGCAGCTCGGGTTTTGGTACCGATTGGTCAATCCTTGCTCGACATCTCGACATAAACAAGCCGGTAGCCCCTACGCTTTGCCCAGAGGTCCCCAGCGCCTCCTGCTCCCTCCAGCCAAACCACCGGCCGTTTTACGGCGCTCGGCTTCCTCGCCCCTACCTGCAGGACGATGTCGGACCCTTCGTGCCTGCCGATGGTCGTGGTGTGTGGTTTGAGCTGGAAACACCCCTCGGGACTCTTGAGGAAGGCTGGCATCGTCCAGCCCCTTCACCTGCAAGGCTTGTGTGAAAAAAACACAACTCCTCCTTTAGCAATCCCCCATCTGACACCTGTAAGTGAGCTGGGAACGTCTTGATCGACTCGTGCGCTAGAAATTGTGCAAAATCGACCCCAAACGCGGCTCTGCCTCGGCCGGCAGCGTGGCCACGGTTTCACAGTAGCCTTGGAAACCCCGCTCACGGCGGAGCTGGAGCCCGCTGCTGCCCTCCTGGGTGCGTTTTCCTCTTTGTTTGGTTTGCTGGGCTTTTTTTTTTTTTCGTTCTCCTTTTTCCAAGCAACTGGCAGCACAACACAGCTCCGCGCCGGCTGTAGCCGTCTCCTCGCCAGCGGGTGACACAAACGGGAACATTTCTCCATGTATCAAAAACTCAGGGGGGCTGTGCAAGATACCAGTGAACTTTTTTTTCCCCCCTTTATAACTTATATACTATGTACATAGTTATACCGCTCACAACAGGTCTTGCAGCCTCAGGCAAGTGGATAAACGGTGCTGCCCGGTGACGGGGACACTGTCACCCACCAGCACATGTCTCCATGCCTTTGTCCCAGGCTGCCACAAACCCCTTTTCAGCAGCAAAAGGGACAATAACGCACCTGCCACCAATATCCCCCCGGCAGCCTCCAGTTTGGCCTTGACACTTGAGCCTCTTTTCCCCCATCCAAGCGCCCGAGGCTGAAATCCCGTTCCCCTGCCATCCGAACATTCCCAGCCACAGCATTTCCCTCGATGCCGGCGTTGTGCCGTGCACAGCACAACCACGATCCTCCCAATAAGCAGCCCAGGCCTCCTGGAAATGAGCCCGAACGTCACATTTTTGCTAAGGGCAAACCGCAAGATCGCTTTTTGGCTCAGTCCCGCTTCCGTGGCTGCAAAATTCCCACACCATCCAGCTGAAATGCATAGGAAGCGGAGCATAAATCCAGACAAATTTGGACAAACTCGAGACGCAGAGAGCAGGAATGGGGATCCTGCTGCAAGAGCAGCTCTCGCCCCCAACCAGCGGTGAATCCATTGGGACGCACGCGCGGAACTGCGGCGCTTCTCCCTGAAAATAACCCACAAACTACAAATATCCTCAAACAAAGGTCTCCTGCTATTCCCAGGGCTGCTTGGCAGGACTCAAATGCCAACTCTGGACAAAGGGCTGCTCCGCCAACCGGGGGGGCACGGTCAGCGCGGCCACTCGGCAACATCAGCAACTCTGGAGCTGTCATTGAACGTGAGCGACCTTCTAGAGACGTCGGGATATAGGTGCAACCTCAAAGACTGCGCGGGGAAACGTCCCAAGTCTCGTCTACCAGCCTGTCCTACCCGAGAAGGACCCCCAAGGTCGGCGTTAGGTGCCTGTAGGACGTGCAAGGAGGAGACGGCTGCGCTCTCTCCGCTTTGTTCTTCACCATGCTCTCCTTCAGGAATAACCATTCCCTTACAACGCCGCGGGGATGAGTCACCCATCCTAGGACAGCGATGATTCCAGCTTTAGGAGCACTCACATTTCTCACCATCTCCCTCTGCTTTCCAAACACCATCAGAGGGGGGACTCTGCAAAGTAGTTGGAGATGCTCGTTAGCCATTCGGGCATTTTGGGTGTAATTACTGCTTTAGTCGCAGCTCATTTCACTGAGGTCGCTGCACTTCACATCATTTTTCCAGCTCTTTTCCTATGTTCCTACATGAGGTATTGGGAAAGATTCTGCTTTCATCAGCCTATTTCATTAAACACGACTTTCTGGCAAAGGAGCTCAATGAAACTTCACCACCCAACTGCTCAGATAAGCAGCTTCACTTTACTAACTCAGATTTTCTAAGACAACTGTTAGGGTCGCGTTCCATCATCGGGGAGGGAGGACTTCACATCTTCCCTCCTGCTTTTAGGAGCACATGCACCAGAGAGACAACTTCCAAGGAGCTGCACCACTGTTCCAACCCCCCAATAAGAACCACATGAGATCTCTTGCCCCAAATCCCTCAATCTGGGGTATATTCTTCTACTATTTTTTTTCCCTTCTCCTCAGTAAGGGAGTCCCTTATTAAATAATGTTATTTGCTCACCTGAGGGCACAGCAAAGTGAAATTCCTGTGATGCAAACATGGAAATTCAGAGACACGAGATGAAATGCTAAGTACTGAGAAACTGTTTTATGGATTCAGGACAACATCTCTTCTTTGTCTTTGTTTCAGTCACTTGCCCTCCTCGCCTCCCTTCTAGAAACCATACGGCCAACTCAACCTCCACTGAACAATCCAGAACTACACCGATATCCGTGTTGTACCAACAAAGCCACGTCCGCAGCGGCAGCACAGAGGCAAAGGGCAGACTGGCCACACCACCACCTGCCACAAATTCCTGGGAGATTCTTCTCTCTATCCACACCATCAAAACTCAGACCGTACAAGGGAGCCCGGGGCTGAATGCGGTGACAACCCTGTTGTCCGTCGCTGTGCTGGAAGCCCAGGACATGACGCGTGGACCACGGAGCCGCATCCGCCCTAAAACAGCCGATGGAGTTCAGACGGCTCCAGCTTGGAAACATCAAGAAGGACCAACCGCGCACGAGCGCACACAAACACACAACGTACAAAATATTTATTTAGAACAGGTCTGCTCGCAGTCGTGTCACCTCCTGGCAGCAGTGCCCTCAGCTCCCAACCCCCCCCCGGTTCATCTGCTTGCCTCAAACGGATCGTCCCTGCGCATCCGAGCACAACACGCAACAGAGAAAGCAGCTGAGGCAAGACATCCATCCTCTCCCCGAGGAGCAGGGGGCCCGTTTCAGCCCACTTCCCACCAGCAAGCGCAGACCTTGGCAGGAATCGGGACTGGCTCTGGGCCACCGTCCCAGTTCCGGGCCACCATCCCAGCCCCAAAGGGGAGCTGGGGGAAAGCTGCAGCGCTACTCTGACAGTGTGGTTTCCCTTACTTAGAAAAGGCACCAGGGAAAAAAAAAAAATAAAGGAACATTGCCCTTTTTTACTTGTTTAGTATGAGTTTGGTGGGTTGGAAAAGTCTTGCTGGCACAAGGGGGAGAGAGGGTGAGAAGATACATCGGTAGTCCCCACGTAAAACACCACAAATTGTCCCTTTGGTACTTCCAGCCTCCATTTAGTTCAGCAAACTCTTGACATTCAGGTTTCTTTCCCCACAGTCTTTTCTTGAGCCTCATCCCAGGGAAAGCTCGTGCTGTCCCTACGCTACTGCTCTCTGCACCCATCGTGTCCTCCACGCCGCAGCTTCCAGGGAGCCCGGACTGCTTCTGTGCCCACAGACCGAGACTCTCTTCGTATGGTTGTTTCAAAAAACAAAAAAACACAAAAAAACCACCCCAGAAGCATCACAGATTCTTCCTTTTTTTTTTTTTTAAGTCATTTGCTGGCCCGCTGGTGCTTTCTCCTGGATCTCCTCATACTTGGGTGGCGGGGTCAGCGGCTCTATCGTGATAGGAGCGGTGCTGTTCCCCTGCTCGAGGTTTAGCCTGATGTCCTTCAAGTGCAGCTTCTCTGACTTGATCCTCCGGACCTTCAGTGGCTTCAGGCGCTTGCTGAGGCGCGAGCTGTGCCGGTCGGGCTGTCGCTCCGTGCCGGGCTCCGCGCCGGCGGCTCCTGCTGTCTGGGTGCTCTCGTCCAGTCCCGTCAGCGATTCGTAGGAGGGCAGGGAGACGCTGATCCTGTTGCTCCTGTCCAAGTCCCTTGGCTCAGAGTAGCCCGTGTTCATCACCTCCTCGTAGCTGGGGACGTAGTACTGGGAAGATGTGTCTTCATCCTCTTCTTGACTAGAGAGGGAGGAAATTAAGGGTGTCAGCAGCACATCGTTCCAGCTTCACTGTGGGTAGGAGATGGAGAGGAGAAAATAACTCCCCCTCCCCAAAACCTTAACAAATTATTTGCCTTTCTACACTATATACCAGTTCATTCCTGTCTGACAGAACAAATCACAACCTCACCTATCCTCTGACACGTTTTTATTTCCTTATGACATTCATCCGTCTTTGACCACCACTTTTTTAGCTCATAAAACCTCTTTTTCTATTGCAGCAGTGATTTCTTTCCCCAGCAGAACACCAGTTTCTCTCCTCTCCTCCTGACAATCACTCAAAACACATCTGGAAGGGCCATAACCCCTTGGTCTCCACCATTCCGATGTCTCTTGGGTCAGGCATCTACCTTGAGTGGCTCTGCAATGAGATTCCGCTCTGCAGAATGTTCCCGGCTGGGCAACCAGCACCTGCCCACGTACACTTGGCGGTTCTTTCGTGAAGCCACCTCACAACCTAATAAGGAAAACCAGCTTTCTGGGTGGCTCTGTGTACAGAGTCACTCTCCGCAGCCAGCAATGGCAGCGGAGCCACCGCCTCCTCCCAACCCATGTTGTCCCAACGCTTCCCAGCACCGGGGACACGCCGATTCCCCGCACTGCCAGAGACTTCCCCCTGCCTGCTGCCGGGACAGCCTTTATTCTGCTCCTTGGAGTTTCCCCGAGCAGACAGGAGAGCCCTGCAGACTTTCACCGGGTCTAAACTCCATCTCCAGCCGTGGCGGCCGCAGCTGAAAGGCTGCTCGGCACCTCCGGCTGCGCCCAACGGGACGGCACGTCCTGCATTGCCGGCTCCTCGTCCTCGCAGCCTTTGCCTGGCTTGTGGCAGCGATCCTGCCCTTCGGCGTTAACCATTAACCACCGGTCCCAGCGCTCCCTCGCAGCTGCCCGTGTGCCGGCGGCACAGCCAGGAGCGGCCCAACTTGGCAGTGCCGGCTCAGCCACGGCTCCATCCAGCGCTCCCTTTCCCACACATGCAGCTGGAGTCATTCCTTCCTGACCTCCAGGACACATCTGAACCCTAAACCATGAGATGTGCTTGATTTTATTTTAGCTGACGCTGCTCTGGAGCGGGTCCAGAGGAGGCCACACAACTGATCTGAGGGCGGGAATCCTCTGCTGGGAGGCCAGGCTGGGAGAGTTGGGCTTGTTCAGCCTGGAGAAGAAGAGGCTCCAGGGAGACCTTCTTGTGGCTTTTCAGGACTTCAAGGGGCCTGTCAGAAAGATGGGGACAGACTTTTGTGCAGGGCACGTTGGGACAGGACAAGGGGGAATGGTTTGAAAGTAAAAAAGGGGAGATTCAGACTGGAGAGGAGGGAGAAATTGTTGACACCGAGGGTGGTGAGAGCCTGGCCCAGGTTGCCCCGAGAGGTGGTCGCTGCCCCATCCCTGGAACCATTCCAGGGGAGGTTGGATGGGGCTCTGAGCAACCTGCTCGAGTTGCAGATGTCCCTGCTCCCTGCAGGGGGATTGCACTAGGTGACCTTGAAAGGTCCCTTCCCACGCAACCCATTCCACGATTCTATGGTTCTATCAGCCTTACTTTCCTTACTCCTGACCTCCTGGAGGAATAACAACAGCCCTTGCTTTCATTCCTACACTCAATCCCACTCCTCTTCTCCCCGCAAAAGGCTTACCTGTCCTCCTCCTGGTGCGAGGGCTCTGAAGACACTCGGTGCTGCACGTGCACAATATCTTCGCTTTGCCTCTTCTTGTCGCGGATGTTCAGGCAGATGGAGAGCAGCAGCAGCAGCACGCCCGCCCCCACCAACACGTACGCCACCGAGAAGGTCTTGCTCTTCAGAACGCCGCCCGTGCCGCGGTCGGGTTTGCTGCTGTTGGCGGCGTGGATGGCGGGTTTGTCGGCGGGGCCGAAGCCGGGGACGAGGTTCCAGACGGCCATGATGATGCCGAGGACGAGCATCCCCAGCCCGATGGCCGTCAGGGCGTAGTGTGAGCCGTTGGCCCGAGACTGGGCCATCGCTCCCGCTGCTGGCCGGCCGGTTGGTTTGGCCCTCGCTTACCGCACGGCTCAGCTGCAGGGGGGTGCAGGCCTGCGGGCATGCGTGCGGTCCCCTCCCACGGCAAGCAGCGAGCGCTGGGGAGAGATGGAGAGCGCTGATTAGTGCGTGGCGGGATGCAAAGGCTCCGCAGCCACCATTCCAGTGGCCAAGACAACGTTGTTTTATCCAGCTAATGCTGGAAATCTATTTCCATCTTGCCTGTGGAGAGCGTGTCAGGACGTAACACGGCAGCGGGCAACGGGATCCTTGCCAGTCGTTCTCATCACGACCCTTTGCTACTTTCTTGGCTGTAATAGCCACCAACTTCAGGAAAGAACTGAATTAATAACATTGGCTAAGGGCTTAGATTAACCGTCCTTAGGAGGGTGATAACCGACCTCTTCACAGCATCACAAAAACCACCACCAGAATAAATGTCACTGCTTATAGAAATGCTTCCCATTTTCCAGGAGCTCCGCTGCCTTAGACAAACAGCCGCTGTCCACTCAAACTAACCTGAAATCACTCGGAAACATCTCAGCTGTACAACTCCTCCGTTGCCGCTGTTCGAGACGGAGCAGGGCTGCGTGGGGTGCTGGCTGCCTGCCCTGCAACACCTCCCTGCCCAGAGAAGAGAAAGCAAAACTGCTGCTCTCCCAGCCAAGCCATCCCTGCGGCTTCCCCCAGCAAGGGCTGCTCTGAAATCAAGTCCTCAGCACAGCCCCCAGCTCACTCCTGGCCAGCGCTCGCCCACTCCAGTTACACCGGCTGGAGGTGAGTCCTCCAGTTCCATCCTGCTGATCGGAGCGGGCTCAGGGCTGGCCGAGCTCTGCCATTCCCAAGCAGCCAGCCCCGGAGTGAGAACTCCTCCTCCACCACCACGACAGAACGTCTGCATCATCTGAGTCGCCAGGACCAGATGCGCTCGCTTTCCAAAAATAAACACGTGGAACCGCACCTCCTGGCCGCTCGCCTCCCTGAGCTCGGGGTGTGACGATGGCAGCTGTGAGTGCAACCTCTTCCTGCAAACCCCGGCCCAGTAACTCCCACCCCAGCAGCAAAGCTCCATCCCCATCTCCACCCCAGCGAGCCTTGCAGCAGCCTCCCAGGTATACGCACGTGCCAAAACCAGCACGCAGCTGGTGAGTGTGCCAGGTTTTTCTCCTTTCCTCCCCAGCCCCGGCTTCTTGATGCTTTTTTGTGCTAGAATACATTGCTGCCGCTGCCTCTGTCCATGGCCTCACACCGTCCAGTGCAACAATCTCAACCACCAAGTTTGCTTGCTCAGCTTGAGCTGAGTTTGCAGGGTCAAGGGCCAGAACAAACCAGCATTCCCAGAAAACTGACCAGCTCCAGCTGCTTGCAGGAAAAGACACTCAGGCAAGCCTGGAGAGGAGAAAGCTGCAGAGCACCTTCCACATCGCAGCCCGCTCACCGTCTGTGCCCCAGCACCACTTTGGGAGGCTCACCGAGGGGTGTCCCAGCCCCTTCCGACCCACCGAGGGGTGTCCCAGCCCTTTCAGATGCAGCCCTGGCCCCACATCAGGGCTGTCAGTGTTCACGTAGATCCCAGAAGGGCAAAGTCTTCGCTCCCCCAGTCTCTCCAGGGTTACTGGGCGAACATGAGCTGCTGAGCCCTGCCCACCAGGAGCTGCTGGCACGCAGGGGCAAGCCCAGGCCCGTGCCCAGCCCCGCTGCCCAGGCTGCTGCTGTACAGCCCAGTTTGCCCCTCGGGGAAGGCACCCCCTGCCCCCTTAACCTGCCCCCAGCTTTAATTCGATCCTAACGAGTAGCTGCTGAAGATGCAGCAAATCCTACACGCGAAAGGTCCTCACCACCACTTCACGAGCAATCAGCCCATCCTGCCCGAGCGCTTCTGAACGTGTGACCACCAGTCCCATGCTTCCCAAAAAGCCTCCTCTGCTCTTGAGAGCCCCTGCAATGCAAACTCACCCCGTGCTCACTGTGCTGTGCAGGCTCATAAAACCGTGCAGGAGGCAAAGTGCACCATACGGCCTCTTCCTTCACCCAGACTCTGCTTCCTCAGGCCCCGCTCCCAGCCATGCCAGGGATGCCCAAGCCTGTGGTGAGGACCACTGAGGCTCTGATTTACTAGACTGGTGGGGATTGGAAAGGACCTCAGGAGCTCATCTGGTGCCACCCCCCTGCTCCAGCAGGGTCACCCAGAGCAGGGGGCCCAGCAGCGCAGTGTCCAGGCGCCTTTGGAATCTCTCCAGACAAGGAGACTCCCCAAGCTCTCTGGGCAGCCTGGGCCAGGCCCTGACACCTTCCCACCAAACAAGTTTCTCCTCCTGCTCCCAGGGAACCTCCTGGGTTCCAGTTGGTGCCCGGTGCCCCTTGTCCTGGCGCTGGGCACCCCTGAGCAGAGTCTGGCCCCCGAGCTCTTGCTCAGCCTTGCTCAGCTCCCCTCTGGGGCTGCTCTTCTCCAGCTGAACAGCCCCAGGGCTCTCAGCCTTTCCTGGCCACACAGATGCTCCGGTCCCCTCAGCAGCAGCACCCCTGCTTCTCAGTTTGGGAGTTTCACACTTAGCTTGATGGGCAGCTGTTGGGTTTTTCCCCCTACGTATTTATCCAGATGAGCTCCCGTCCTCACACTGTTTGGCAAAACATTCACAAACGGACACAGGCCAGATGACATTTCACTTGCAAACTTCTGCAATGGCTTTGGGGCAGCAAAATGTCACTGCACACACAGAAAACATGCAGGGCTGGTAACATTGACCCATGGGGTCTAAATCTCCCTTCCTGTTCCCAATCTCTCTGGCTTCCCCTGGACACCTCACCCCTGGAAACAGGCCCAGTTTAAGCTGCTACATCATCTCCATATCCGAGTTTTACACGGATCCCTGGCTGCGCTGCACTGCCCTGCAGCCTGGGCAATCACATTAAAGCGGGAGATTGGACACACGAGCCTGTCTCTCCAGTGCATTAGCTCCTCTTTTGCCTTTCCAGAGCGTGCTCCTATCGCTGCTTTATCCAGAACCTCGGCGCCCTGACGTCAGTGGGCAGAGAAGGGAGCTGCTGTTATCTCTGTCTCGAGTCCAGAAGCCCTGGCACTGTCTGGAGCAGGAGGGCCAACCCCGCCGAGGTGGACACTGGTGAGCACAGTGAAAGGCTGCCGTGACCTGAGGGTTTGGAGAGCCCCAAACCAACCGCCTACTCACCCCAACAATCTCACTGTGACTGGTATCTCCAAGGTGGCATCTGCTGCAGCTGTCCCGAGCGGAGCACGTCCAGCCACAGAGGAATTCCCTGCTCTGTGGTGGCACCAGTTTAATAATCCTCGAGGGATTTTTTTTATCTCCCTGTTTACCATAACCACTCTCCTGCCGTGCAAAGCCCCGAGCACTCGACCCTTACACCGTGTCAGTTGAGCTCCCGATGGCAACCTCACCCCTCCAATCAGGCGGGCAAGCGGTGGCCAAGCGCTCCAGCCCCCAGCCCCTTCCCTCCACCCATGGCACGGGGTCTTCCCTGCCACCACACTCACCCTCATCCCCATCCCACACCCGCCCGCGGCCCTGTGCCGCGCTGGCAATCATTTACACCAGGATCTCCGAATCATTAAACTCCACCGATGCGGCTGCAAAGCCAGCGGCACCTGCACCTCCTCTGAGCTCGCCCGGGTTTCCCGCACCTCTCACCGGCTCCCTGCAGGATGCCAGAGCCCAGGGACGCTTTGTGACTTCTTTAGGGACATCTCAACTGTTAGCACGGGAAGGTTCGGGATAAGCACCTCATGCCAACGTGCCTGGATGCACCTCAGAAGCTTTCGGCACAGGCGCGCAGGCAGAGTGACCACAGAGAGCATCTTCCCCTCTGCAACGACAGTCCCACCACAGGGACACAGACATCCCAGCAGAGTCAGCCCTGGATCATGCTCCACATCCCGGTGCTCCCAGTGAAACGCCAGCCCCGTTGGGGTGACTCACGAGGAAGCACGACACCCATGGCTGCCCACGGCAGCACCCACGCTCCTCTGCCCTCCACGACCTTTGGATTTTTCCCCTCCCGTGACATCACCTTCCCGCTCGTGTTCCAGCAGCAACACCTTTGTCATGGGATCACGAGAGATGAGTCTGCAGTTCGGGGAACAGGTCAAACCCCGACGCAGTCACGGGGCACAGGATGAGCTCGCTTGCATTGAGCTCCAGGGCGTCCTTGCTCTCGAGGAGCAGCACGTAGGACAGTTATATCCCTTTGAAGTCTACCTCCGACAGCCGCTGTGCAACTCCAGCACCAGTAGTATAACACAAAACTGATTTTCTAGAAAATTCTTTGGGAAAAAAACCCAGCATCTATTCTCCAAATATCCAAAGAACCTGGAGCCTGCTGCACCTTAGCTTGTATCTGATGACTAGAGCCACGGCTCACCCTCTTCCCCAGCTGATCCCAGGACTGGTGGAGGTTCAGCACCCACCTCTTCCCAAGTTATGGCCACAAGGTCCTGCAGCTCCTTTCAACAGCAACCCTCATGTGTGGACACTTCCAGAGAGCTTTGCAGCTTCTGGAGGTGGGGCTGGAAGTCTCAGTTTGTCTGGCTCAAGCCCCGCGGACAACCCGCTTTGCCTCTCTGACCACCCCCAGCTCCTGGAGACAGCCAGCCCCACATTAACTCCTCCACAGTGGCATCAGCATCACCTTCATCCTTATGCCCAGCCAGCCTTCTCATTAACCACCTTCCCTGCTAATTGGAGACTGCAGAACACCCTCCTGAGCTCATTCCTGCAGTAACCTTGTGCAGAGGCCTCATTACACAAGGGCTCAACCCACCAGCAACACAAAACTCCAAAGTGGGGTCAGAAAACCCACAGGTCAGGGCTCACTTTCAGGGGTTTTTTGGGCCCTTCTTGCTGCCCACATTATACCTGCCCCAGTAGCAGGGACATTTCTGGCCAGACGCAGCTCAGGAGATGCAGGGAGAGAAATACCCAGAGACACCCAGCTGAACTGGGAAAAGCAGCATCCCTGCTGATTTGGCCCATTCCTGCTCGTTCGGACAACCCCCTCGGCCCATTTTAGAGCATCTCTCCAGGGAACGGAGAGACCCGGAGGGACAGCCCCGTGCAAACTATCTGGGCTTTTCCACACTTTGCTGCTTACGCTTCCTGCCAAGAGCGCGCAGAACGCACCCACGTTCACCGCTCTTGGCAATCCCTGCAGACATTTTAAAAGCTGCCTCACCATCGGTTTTATTTTCTTTGGATTTTTCACAACTCCCCCTCAATTGCACTCTTACAGGCAGCACCAGGCGAGCAGCGCCATTTATTTAAAGCTCTGCACAAGGGGCTCCCCCCGTCCCAGCCCGGCGCCAGCCCACCCCGGAGGGGAGCCCAGGGCCCCTGGCGCTGCGGCTTCCTGCGAAAACAAGGGCGTCACGGGAAAGCAAAGGCTTCCCGGCCCAATCCCGGGCTCAGGATGACACCGTCGCAGAGTAACAGCGACGGGGCTCCCAAAACGCCCCATTTGCACAAGGCAGTGCCCAGCCCTTGACCCGAAGGCACCTGCCACCACCCCGGCATCCTTCCGAACTCCGGACATGGAGGGAGATCAAGTCTCCACCGGGTTAAGGACCGGCACGGACCACACAGGCTGCAGTAACCGCATCCCCCAAGCCTTAATCATCGCTCTCCGGCAGCCAGCCATTAGCTTGCGCTTGGCTGTCCAGGTCTGGGATGCTGCCTTCCCGACTCCTTCTCTCCCCATAATTTTATTCCGGCCATCAGAGCAGTGCTTGCTGTAAACCAGTAATGGACTCGGACCAAGAGTCCTATTAAACTTATATTTAAGGACACTGCCATTTATTCCTGGGGATAATGCTGCCGCCGCTGCCGAGAGCGCGCCGGCACCACCCCACAGCATCCCTCACCGTGTCCCAGCTGCTGTGTGAGCAGCATCCCGTGGCTTTTCCCAAGCCCAGCTCACAGATGTAGCTGGTGCCAGCCTAAAATCTCCAGGCCAGGCCTTGCTAAACCAGAGACAGGGGCCTTGAGGTGTTTTGTCTCTCTTTGGGCTAGAAACGGGAGCTGCACTGCCAGCCCACCCTGTGCTTTCCCTGGCCTGGGAACACACACCAGCCTGGGAAAATCCCGGCACTGTGACTCCGTCTCCTTTCCATTTTTCTTTTGACTTCACTTTGCACCTTTGTGTTTGGTGTAGCTTTTTTTTTCTTTTTTTTTTTTTTTCCAGTTTTCCTAATCGGCTGTTTCCTGCCGGAGATAAAGCCATTCTTCCCAGCAGCCTTCCCATGGTCTGTGACCTCTCCCCGTCTCCATGCCAGATAACACGCTCTCCTCCGGAGCCTTTCAGCGCGTGTAGACATTATCCGGTTGCCCTTCAGATGTCTTCCGAAGCCAAATCTGACATTCCCACTGCCTTGCAGTGCTTCCCAGCGCTTTCAGTGCTTTAAGCACCCCTGTCCCACCACAGGAGCCTTATCTCCCTTCGCTGCAAGCCCCTGACTCACCAGATCACACCACCATCGGCCTCGCCAGGGCCGCCTCCCTCATCCTCAGCCTGGATTTTCAGCATCACCCTTCACCTCGCTGCGCCCTGACACAGCATCGCTTTTCAAACCACCTCCAGCGAGCAAGACCCGCAACCCAAACCTGCTGCAGACGGCGGAGCGGAGCCAACGGGGCCGAACGGGAAAGACGGGCGGTGCGGGGGGAGGGACGGAGCCGGCCGGGCAGCCGGGCACAAAGCCGCAGTGTTCAGCGAGGCGGGCACAGGTATTCCGAGAGGGACGGAGGTTTGTTGGATTATGCGGCCGCACGCTGCCTGCACAGCTCACGCAGGACATTCGGCTCTTTCGGCAGAGCCTCGACACCAGTTTCTGCTCAATAAATAACAAGAAATGCATCGAGCGACGTTCGGGAGACAGACAGGTACCTGGGATGCTGGAGGGATCCCTCCTCCCAGGCTCCAGCCAGGAGCGTGGGTAGAGAGCCCTGCCCAGCCTCGGTCTCCTGGGATCTCCACCTTAGGGCACCGCTGCGGCGCCGAGTTGTGCCAAGCGTCACTGACACTTCAGGGCACCGATGGCCAAACATTCCTCCTTCCCTAGGCACTTCCCTTCCTGAGGATTTTCCCACCCGTGTAATTACCCACAGATAAAATCAAAGGCACCTCACATACTTCCGAGTCAGTTCGGTCGAGGGCTGGGTTCACCAGCCCCACACGCATGCGTTCCTCACTGTCAGCCGGGAGGTTTCCCGTTCTGGCTGTCGCATCGAGACACCCAGGGCCTTGGAAGGCTGTAGGACGCTCAGCTACATTGTGGAGGGAGGCATTACCCCAGCATCCCGTCCAGCAGAGGCCAAGGTCTGCACCAGAGGAGCTTTGAGGAGCCTGAAAGCCGGGATCACAACTCCTGGTGCAGCTTCAACCCACCCAGGCTCCACCACGCAAAGCCAAGGGCAGCCGGTCTCACACGGGATCCACATGGAAACTGCTGATTTCTGCTCACGTGGCCACACTTCCCCACAAACCCGGAGATCCTCACCCCCACCACGCCACCTCCAAAAAGCAAATCCCCAACATCTCCACAGACAACTGCTTTGGGACGTGGCAGGCACTGCTCCCCTGGATCCGTGGGGCTTCAGCAGGGCACAGGTGACCCTTGACACAAGGTTTGCTCGCATGCAACCGCCACAGCAGCAAGGACCTCCTGAGCAGCACCTCAACCTGCTTCTGCTCACCGGTGCTGGATGCGCCGTGATTCCCAAGAGAGTCCATTTTGAAATCAACACAGGGAAGATACACGCTAGGATCGCACCTGACACACACAACCATGTGGAGCCGGCTTGGAATGAACAAAATACCCAGGCAAAGGTGTCAGCAAGAAGCTCAACGACTCCACCCCCCCCC
>VWZK01007772.1:206155-234512 GCA_013396935.1 Baryphthengus martii | reverse complement strand
TGCAGGGCTAGGCCCCGGCGGCGGGGAGGGGAGCGGGGGGGAGGTGCTGGGGCAGCGATCTCCCCACCGGGCCCGGAATCGCCGCTGGGAACCGGGGGGGGCTGGAGAGGGGCCGGAGAAAGGAGAGACCTGAAACCAGCAGGGAGCCCCCCGCCCCACGCTTAGAGACCGTGCAGGGAGGCTCTGGGGGGCAGGGAGGCTCTTCCCTGGCCCCTCACAAGCACAGCTGTGCATCTCTCCAGCTTTTACCCGGCTGTGGGCAATTCCAACCTGTAAACCACCCTGCAGATCCCACCTGAGAGGAGGATTCGCTCTCCTGCAAGCTCTTTATATTGTACTAGCTTGGCCGGGCTGATCCTGACCTGCACTGGTACCTTCTACTCTGCCCTGTGGTTTCTGTCGGTGTTTTCTAAAAGTTCTCATAAAGCTCTGGGGGAGCGGCACAGGCTGATTTTGGTTCCCTTTCTGCAGAAGGTCTGTGCTTCCAGCCACAACAAGCTCAGTCAGGAAAGGGATGGGCCATGGTGACAACCAAGCAACATTGGTTCCTTTTCCCACACAAGTTGTGCACTCGGGTGTGAAGGGGCTGGGTTCCAGCCTGCCTGCTTCCTGGGGGTCCCTGCACCCCACAGGCTGCTCCTGCAGCACCTGCTGCTTGCAATTCCTACAATCCACCAAGCAGTATATAAAAGTTAGATGTTTTCCCACGCCTCGACCCAGGTGTGGGTCACAGCTGGGCTGCAGGTTGTGCCACCCGCTCCAAGCAGGGTCCACATGCGCTCCAAGTATCACGGCCCCCGTTTCTAGTGTAAAAAAACAGCTCATGAGGGATCTGATTTGGCTCATACCAACAAGCAGAGCCCTTTATCAAATGAGCCGTTCCCAGCACTGATTGCAGTAGCCCCATTTTGAGGAACCACAACCACTCAGGCTTATCGCATCAGGGCAAAGCCAACTTCCTCAGGAAGCTGGGCTTGTGTTCACAAAGAGCCTGGAAAGCGCTTTTATGGGCTGCTGCCCTCTAGAAACACTCCTAGTTATCCACCCACTCACCGGGAAGAGCCGGTCCGGGTATGGCCCTCACCCCGGGTGCTGGCCGCGTGCCTTGGCCCCGTAGCCAGACGGTCCCGTGGTTTCCAGGCCGAGCCACAGGGATCGACCCGTCGTCCTCTTTGCGAGGACGTTACTGACGGAGAATTTACAGCCGCAGTTCTGCACGGGGCCGTGGGCTGCTCTGAGGTGTGGAAGCGGGGAACTTCTGCCCGTTTCTCTGTGTATCTACAATGCGACTAAACCATCTTTCCATGCGATAGATACAGGAATTAGAGAGTTGGGAGCACACTCCCTAAGCAGTGACGAGGGGGCTGGGGGGGGGCAGCTGGAGGCAGGGGTTCGGCACGGGCTGCCGCTGAGGTTTGGCAAACCCCGTCGCACTTAATGCCACATCCAGTGTCACCTCTCCCCGGCTGTCATCGCCGCAGCAAGCGGGATGTGTTTTTCCAGGCCCTTCTTACACCCAGCTCTAACACCGAACACCATCAAGGACCCGAATTGTGTTGGAGGTGACACTCAGGGTGAGTTTTTGCCAGGCGTGAGCGAAAAAGCAGCATTTTTACTCTTGCTGGACCAGCCACTGCAGTTTTTCCTGTCCCTTAAGTCCTGAAGGTCCTTGCGAAGGCAAAAACCATCAGGAACCCAACACAACTTGTGACGTCCCCTCTCGTGAATCAGCCGTGTGCCCCAGCCCTGCCTCGGGGGCACCGGTGCTTGGGATGTGGGATGGAAAACCCCCCATTTTCCAGCACTTCTCCCGACCAGCAGGGAGCCGATGGTATTTTCCACTGACTCACCTGCCCCGGCTCCTCCTCCTGGTGTACGACAGTGCTGCCCTTCCCCGCTCACGACACCTTCCTTCTCTAATCAAAGGCCAATTTCGAGAGGTGGGCTAGAAAAAAAAATAGAACGTCACTTGTTAAATGTCTCCGTGTATGTTTTGGTTTGTTTTTTTTTTTCCCTCGTATGAATTGTTTTGCATTTTCAGGCTCAGCCACCTGCTCAGGCAAATTCCGCCCGCTCCTTCGCCTCCCTGCAGCACCTTTCTGTATCAAACACAATCCGGGCGTCTCCAGCAGCTCCGGCAGTCGGTAGCTATCGCAGGGAATCGTTCGCTCTGCAGGTTAGCTGTGAGAAAGCAGAGGGGGAAATGCACTTTACACAGTGACTATCACTGATCTTGCGCAGGGAGAGCCCAGCCCGAGCCAGAGCAAGTTCACCCACTCTGTGGAAGGGCCCTGGAGCCCACCAGCACAGAGGGGACATTCACAAAGCAGCTCCTCAAAGGCAAATAACGGCCAGAAACGGCCTTTTCCGTGGCAGCAGAGCCTGGCGAGCCGGAGGCGGCTGCACCTCTCTGTGCCGGCACGCTCGAGCCATCTCAGCTCTCCCTCCGCTCCCTTTGGAGGAGGTTTCTTTCTCCTCGCCCCTGGTGATGCTGACTCAGGCTGGTTTGCCCATCCTCGATGGCTGGATGGCGGAGCCTGGACGGCTGCTAATGCACCTGCCTCCTGAGCAGCCTTCCCTGCCGCGCACTTTGCTGCGGGCTAATGCATTTACGTGCACTTCCTGGGCTCATTTGCCTTTCTGGCTAGAGCAGCTGTCCTGGCGTGGGTATTTATCCATGGGCAGCTCCAATCCTCCCCTTGCAAACACTCACTCCCCAGTCCAGGGCAGGCTGGTACCTCTCCAGGGTGTTTATCCAGCCAAATACGCAGGATGAAGACTTTGTTTGTAAAGGAACAACAAGAAGGAAAGAGGAGCCTCACCAGGAGCCATCAGAAAGCAACAAAAGGGCCTTTCAGGGGGACATCTGATGCCCTGGTACTTGTAGAAATGCCAGGGATTCATGTTATCCTGCATTACTGGCAGAAATTACTCACCGGCAGCTGCCCCCCTGCATTTTTCTGCTCAAAGGAAGGTGCTCAACACGTACGTTAAAACCGGCGCTGCACAGCCCAGCCCAGAGTGCAGCCGCATCCCGGGATTCCTCCAAATCTTCCCGACAGCTGCTCCAGGTAACACATCACCCCTGGATACCTGCAGCCAGATGGCTTGTCCTGGAGGAGCGGGAAGCCCATCCATTCGAGTCAAATCGTCAGCGCCACCAGATTGCACATCCATTAATACAGAGAGTTGATTTTTACAGTAAATTAGCATCAGAAGTATAACAACCCATCTGGGGCTGGGAAGAATGCTCAGGTTTCTACTCCGTCTGTCTCCTACAGCCGCCTGAGCTGCCCCTTCCCGTGACAGTGCGGCCGTTCAGAAGGGGGAGGTTTGATTTCTCCTCCCCGGGGCTGGGGGACTCGGGGACAGTCTCATCCCAGGTGGTCCCACCCTTCCAGGAGAAGCAGGTCAGCAGCAGCTGGCAGCGGGGAAGGTGAATTCTGCACGCAGCCAGCAACCAGCAGGGAGAACTAAACAGAAGTTCCTGAAGCAGCCTAAGTACTGATTAAATGCTCCTTCCCTGGCTGTACTAATTAATTAACTTGCTCCATGGCCCAGACCAGGAGCAGATTCCCCTGTCATGTGGAACCTTGATGTGCCACGGGCAAACCTGCCCTCGGGGGCTGCATCCAGCCCCTTCCCCAGCACCACCAACCCCAGCGCCGGGTTCCTCGCTCGCCCCGGCTGCCGGCGCCTGGGTAAACACGAGCATAAGATTTGCCAGGCACACCATCTGCCCGGGGAGCAGCCATCTGCACCGGCAAGCCGGCTGAGGTGGCCGTGCCGTGGCCGTCTGCTCCCAGACGCGGCCTGGCCTTGAATTCCTGACCCCGTCTCGTTTTCCCAATGTTTCCCGCGGGGACGAGGAGCACGGCAGAGATTCGGCCTTGCCTCCTGCTATCAAAGTCCATCCCAGGCCGCTCCGTGACGGGCTCCTTCAGATCCCAGCTCCCAGCCCCCACGCACTGGTCTATACTGGCGTGTCTCTTCCTCAAGCCTTGGTTTCTGGGATTTAGAGAAGTGCCTGCCAGGGCTACAGGCTGGGAATCTCCACGCAAGTGGGGAAAAAAAGGGGAAAAGCAGCCGCTTTGGCGCAAACCGGTGCTTGCCCAGCGCAGGACGATGCGACCTGCCGGTATCTCCCTGGTGAGGAGCCAGCTTCCGAGGTAGTGCAGGGAGCTGGTGTCCCCAGGGGCTGCCGGGACACGGACGGCGGTTCCGGTACAACCAGTCTAACTGCCGCGCCAGGTCGCCGGCTGCCGTTTCAAGCACAACCCGGAAAACGGCGTAAGTAAAGGTGCTGGATTAATAATAAGAATAATAAGTAACCTGTAGATTCCTCCTGGCACTGGTCTGGGGCTGCTGCATCTCGTCTTTAAGGTCCCTTCCAACCCAAACCATTTTATGATTCGGTGATTTGATTCCATGACCTGTGATGCTCTGGTTTAGCCCTGCAACTCGTGAGAGGGCGCTGAGGAACTTCCTCCTTTTCCCCAAGGGCTTCTATGGGTTGTGCCATCAGGAAGCAAGTGGCTTGATGAGGATGGGAGAGGATTTGGGAATCTGAGGTCCAGGGTCTGAGAATCTCAGGGCTGGAAGAGAAGAGCTGTGGTGGTGTCGCTGGATATTTCGGAGACGAGCAGAAGTTTAACGCAGCTTTGCAGAATTAGGATGGCCTGTGCCCGAGACTGGGAAAATGGTGGGAAATGACTCACCCATGCTGCTAAAACTCTGCCTGGATTTGGGGCCTGATCCAGTGTCCTGGTTGGATGGAGCAGAGGAACCTGGACTGTGCCGCTGCTGGTGCTTGGGGCTGCATCAGGGTGGGGCAGTGGGAAGCTGGGGAGCAGGGCTGAAGCCAGGGACAGCTGCAGGGACAAGGCTCTCTCGGCAGAGCGGGATGTCCCAGAAGCCTTGTGGGACACCTGTGGTGAGACATGATCTCGGGCACGGCCACGTCCCCTGGGCTGCGCAGGAGAAGACTCGGAAAGGCACTTCCACGGGCTTCGTACACGTAAAGCAGCAAGACACCTTCAAGGGACATACTGAAAATGGAAGAACAAGCAACAGGGACATTTCCAAATTCTCAGTGATCCAGAGCAATAAACCAGCATCCTCAGTGGCAGCGTGACACCAGCATTTGGGGAGGGGCCACAATTTGTGGCCCTCATCACCTTCAGTCTGTGATCGACCGCGTCTCAAAATCCAACAGCCATCCTGATGATTTATTCAGCTATTTAGTATTTACAGGTTTAGTGCTTTAATGCAAAGAATACAGCCCAGGGAGGCACAATCACCCACCTAAAGCGATGGGGTGAGTCAGTGCTGGAGCAGGAGACCTCCCCAGGCCTCACCTCTGCTTCCCGGTGGCAACCTCTCAAACCCGCTCCTGACCTGCAGGTTGTTAGTGCGTGGCCACAGTAGGGAAATAGGACCTGGGTTATGTCACCCAAACCCTCCTTCGGGACCAGCAGGGCTTGCTCATGCTCCAGTAAAGGAGCACAGCGCTCCCAGGGTGCCCCAGCGTGGAGCTGTGATATTTTCCTCTCTTGGTCTGAAGCCCTCACTGGGGAAAAGCGCTCGTGACTCCGGCACAACAACATTATCGGTGAGAAGTGCACAAACACCACCAGTCAGGCCTAAAATAAACACACCCTGGGCCAGGCCTAAAAGCCATCCGATGTCGGGTTTGTTGGGCTGCCTGTGACACTCCTAAGACATGGAGGAGTCTTAAAGAATTATAATTGCTTTGGTTGGAAAAGACCTTTGAGATCATCAAGTCCAACCATTCCCCCATCCCTGCCAGGGCACCACTGAGCCCTGTCCCTCAGCACCACATCTCCACGCCTTGGAAACGCCTCCAGGGATCAGGGGGACTCCAGCCCTGCCCTGGGCAGCCTGGGCCAGGCCTGGACAACCCTGCAGGGCAACAAATTGTTCCTCAGCTCCAACCTGAACTTCCCGTGGGGCAACTTGAGGCTGGTTCCTCTTGTCCTGTCGCTTGTTCCTTGGGAGCAGAACCTGACCCGCCCTGGCTCCAACCTCCTGTCAGGGAGTTGTGGAGAGAGAGAAGGTCTCTTAGTTTCATCCAGGAGCACTGTGGAGGGGTTCATTGACTTTAGGCATCCCAAATCATTTGGCCATGGAAGTCTTCAGCCACATGGCAGCAGGGATGCAGTGTGGGTGTGGGGAGTCATGGTGGGTACAAGAGTCACGGAGGTGGCTCTGGTGTCTCCTGCGTTCCCTGGAGCGGCTGCAGCCGTGCGGCTCAGGGACCCATCACACGATGGCAGCAGCGCAGCACACTGCAGCGGGACGAGGAAGATGTGCAAGGGGGATGCAGCAGCCGTGCAGCAGGGACAAGCTCCTGCAGCCCTGGCCTGCCCGCCCTCCACTGCCAGGGACATGCAGGTCAGGGGTAGAGGGAGATGAAGCCACCAAGGAGACACCCCTCAGCACAGGACATCACCCACAGACCACAGGGAACAAGTCCTCTCCACTCACCCTGGCTGCAACCAGCACAAAAGACAGCCCCTGTTTCCCCCTCCTAGACTAGATGACCTTCCAACTCAAAGTATTAGATGATTCTACAATCTTCTGAGCAGGGGCTGTTGGGATAGGACAAAGAGGGATGGTTTGAAAGTAAAAAAGGAGAGATTAAGACTGGAGAGGAGGGAGAAATTGTTGACACTGAGGGTGGTGAGAGCCTGGCCCAGGTTGCCCAAGGAGATGGTCACTGCCCCATCCCTGGCACCATCCCAGGGGAGGTTGGATGGGGCTCTGAGCAACCTGCTCTAGTTGCAGATGTCCCTGCTCCCTGCAGGGGGGTTGGACACGATGACCTTGAAAGGTCCCTCCCCACCCAACCCGTTCCAGGATTCTCTGATTCTCCCCAGGGACAAGCAACGGCCCAGGACACTCGGCCCGGTCCCTGCGGCACAGGGACTCGTGTCCGCTACAACTGTAGAGCAGCAGCAGCCACACCAGGACCGGTGCTGCACCCACAGCTCTGCCAAAGGGCACCTGAGAGCTTATAAAATGCTAGGGGCGGGGTGGGGGGTGCTTGTGAGCCCCCAGACCCTGCCCCTCACCTCACACACTACAACCGAAAGGCAGAAATACTCTTTGCAGGGAACGGCTCCAAGCGCAGCAAACCCCGCCACGGTCCGCGCCCGGCTTATCTCTGCCACCCTCAATAGTTAAGACGTTAATTCGATGTTTAATTCCCATTAAATACTGCTTTACAGCTCTGGTGACGGAGCCGGATAGCCAGCTGGCTTCTAGTCATGGTTTTCTTTTTTTTTTTTTTTCATCCCTCAAACTCTCCCCATTTCAGCCTGTGGTGCCTCTTACCTGCTCTGCAGCTGCTCTCAAACCCAGAAGGATGTATCTGTTAAAAAGAAAAAAAAAAAAAGGTACAGTTCTTCATCTATACCCTCTTTACGGCTTTGAAAAATAGAAAATCATTGCAGGTCTTGTCTAAAATCGTCTTTTTTCTTTTTTTTTTTTTATTTTTTCCCCCTGGTTGATTGGAGCTTGAGTACCTCAAGCAGCTCTGACTGCAGGGTGTGGGTCTGGGGGATGCCTTCCCTGCAAGACCCCGTCACTCTCACGTGCCCTGCTTGAGCACAGCACCACCTCCACCCCTGCCCCAGCACCAACCACGCACCCGCAGCCCTCGCCTCCGACCCGGCCCCGTTCCGACGCCTGGCTCCAAACTCACCCACCGACCCCAAAGCAGCAGCAGGCCCTGTGGGAAGAGCTGGCACAGCCCGACCACTGACCAACACCATCCACAAACTAATAATTGTAAATGAGTAACAATAATTTATCTGCTAAGAACCCCCATTTCTCCACCCTACCTGCTTTCCTTGGTCCTTACCATCCTCTCTTATCTGAGGCGGTCACCTCCTGGCTCTCCCCCCACCATTCCCAAATCTTTACTTACCCTAAATCCTTAAATCCTCATTCCATACGGACGCACCGACAGCCCCGGCCTCCCGCCAGCGTCGCCACGTCCAGGTGCGAGCGCTCAGCCGGCAGCTGATCCCGGGAAAGAGCCGGTCGAGGGATGAGGTCTCCTCCTGCATCCCCCCATCCCCCAGGAGCTCCTGGGCTGACAAGCAATGAAACCACGTGGAGTTCCTCCATACTTTAAAATAAGCTTTATTTAGATCTTTTATAATTTTATATTTGCATCCATGCCTTCAAGGATTCCCGCCCCCCACCCCCAGTCACATGGGGAAAAGTTAAATCTAATGTTACCCATAATTCATATGCTATTTATCGAAGTTCTCTTTTAAATAAATCATCCTCTTAGTAATTTTTAGAATTATTTCCTAATTTACAAAAAAGCTGAAATGCAAAGGAAACTACTCGATAAAGAAGGAGATTGCTCATCTCTTCCGGTGGTTTGTAGCTGAAATTACAAAAACGCAAGGAGAGAAAAAAAAAGAATCAAAAAAAACAACCCAACAAAACATATAAAAATGCTTCTCTGCAGAGAAAGACGCCACGGGGCAAACCCTGCTCGGTCACCCCATGGCAGAGCCTGGTGGGGGGGGGTGCTGGTCCCTCTGCTCATCCCCCCCTTCCCCCCATGACCTCTCTGCCACCATCCCCTTGGCAGGAATACACAGCGCGAGGGCATCGGGCGTTTCGTTCCGTGATTTAAGACAAAATATCCCCTGGTTGGTTATTTATTTTTTTTTTTTCAACCAGGGCGTGCGTATCGGCATTCAGAAAAATAATACACTATTATAGCATCATTAAATAAATCTTAATACATAATTTTTTTTTTTTTAAGAGCTTAAAATTATATCGTAAGCATTAAAGCATAAGGTACTTATCTTGGCGTAAGCAGAGCGCGGTGTGTGTGTGTTAGTAGAGAGGGGAAGCGCCCGCCCTGCCCAGGGAGGGGGTGGGTTTGGGGCATTCCCGAGGGATTTGGAAGCACAAGCTCTACTTGCACTTCAAAATCACCCCTGTGCCAGCAAAACCTCCCTGGTGGGACCTCGTACCGATTTCCCCGGCCCCCCTCGATGGCGACAACACCCCGAACGGGAGCGGGGTGGCCGGCCCCGGCCGAGCGACATCTTGGGAATACCTTGGGATATCGCTTTCCCCCTCCTCCCAGCTCATGCTGGATCCCCCAGTTTTCCCTCGAAGCAAAGGGTGAGCCCCCCCAGATGAGGGGTAAAACAGCACGGGAAGCTCCCACTAGCTTCCCCCTCCTCGCACCATCTGATTTTCCGGCGTGTATTTCGATTTTCCAAGGCGTTAAGTGCTCCTGGGGCACCTTTTTGGGAGCCCAAAAAGGGTCCACGGCTCCGGTTCCCCCCTCTCCTCCCGGCAGCAGCTTCCCAGGACAGTACAGTACAAACACACTCTTCCTCCTCCTCCTCCCCGCCCCATCCCAACCGACATGGAAAAATATAAAAATCCCAAAAAACTTCTGCAATAATTTAGTTAGAATAGCTCCTCTGGGTTTGTGCAAATAAATTAAAAACAACTAAAAAGGAACGTTAAAACACTCATTTCCAGACCGGCAGGCCTTACAACCAGCCCGTGTCGCCTCTGCGGGGTTCGGCCAGGAAGACATCACAGCGAATGAAATTTTTTTTTTTTTTTTTTTTCCTGTGTGTGTGTGTTTTCTTTCTAAGGTCCCCTCAGCCGGGCAGGTCCTTCGTCCCCGAGCGAGGACATCCCGCAGGCTGGGCTCCGGAAAACAGCGGGTTTCGGACAAGAGACGTCACAAGCACAAAGTGCACAATATTTCTGGTATTTACAGAGACACAGCAGTCCTTCAAGTTTCAAGTTTCGTCAAAAAGGAGGAGAAAAGAAAAGGAAACAAAACAACCGACAACAACAACAAAATCAAAAAACAAAAATCAACCTAAACCGACAAACTGAAGCGACGACAAAGGACTTACTGGTGTGGTTAAAAAAAAAACAAAAAAAAACAAAAAACAAAAAAAAAAAAGGGGGGGAGGGGGTGTGGAGAAAAACTGAAGTTACGACACAGCTGCATCGCTCCCAAGACGACAGGTAACACGTCCACAGGCGGGGCTGGGCTGGGGGTATGTACATCGGCGACGGCGAGGCCGGCGAGAGGCTCCTGGCGCTCGCCCGGCGTCGGGGGCGGGGGGGTCACCAGTCCGCGTCCTCCTCGATGTAGTAGTCGGGGGCCGTACCGTCGAAGAGGCCGGGGTCGAGGGATTTGCGCTGCTTCCCGCGGGCGAACACTCTGGAGATGGAGCCAAAGCCCATCTTCTCTTTCTTCTTTTTCCGTTTTTGGTCTTCCAGGTCCTCTAGAGACTGCGGGGGGAGAGGACGTGGGTTTGGCCATCAAGCTTTTCATTCAGCTCCCCCCCGCCTCTCCCTCAACTTGCATCGGGGATCCAGGGCCCAAAAAATATTCAGGTCTAGGTCCAAAGTAACGTTAAGGTCCCATAATAAAAAAGAAAAATTCTGAAATATGTGGATTTTGCATCGATACTGGGGCCCCTCCCCACATCTCTGGGATTTTGGCCGCTTAATCCAACTGGTTCGGGATTTCGGCTCCAGGGATGTCAGGTCAGAGCAAATCCACGGCGTGCAAAAACATCCTGATGTTTTAGGGTCAAATACAGAAGAATATCGTGATCTAGGCTGTACCCAAACCCACGATGGGCCCGAGCACACAAACTGCCTGTAGCGTCAACTGGATTTCTGGGGCAAATCACAGAAATCTGAGACATCCCTGACTTACAATTCAGGATGGCTTCTGTTCTTTGTTTAAAAAAGCCCAACCGTTGTTTCTGAGCCCTCCCCAAAATACTTGCTAGCCCAGGACCGGGTCTCACGATCTCACGGGATTTAAACAAGGCTTTGTGCCCTACCTGTACAATGGGGTTGTGCAAGTTCTTCTGTACCGGTCCAGGACTATCCCCCTGTGGCGGAAGATGAGGGATCCAATTGAATCAGCTCCAACACAGCCTGGGACCCCCCAACCTCTGCAGCAAAAAGCAGCTTGTTCTGGCAGCCAAATCGCTCTGGGGCTGGGGTAAACCCCAAGAAGGCAGCTCCCCAGGACCTCCAACTCGTAGCCTATCCCAAATCCAACATCATTTTGGGACGGGGAGAACCTGCAGCATCCCCAGAGCCCACCTCCCCCCAGCAGCAGGGAAGCAAGATTCATCCCCATCTCACAGTGCCTTACGTTGCAGAGCGAGTGCGTTCGATGTCGAGGTGAGTTGATGTCGCTCGGCGTGGACGACCGGTCGCCCTCGGCCGCAGAGGCGTCGGAGATGATGGACGGCTGCCGGGAATGACAGGGACTCACTCTGACGGCTGGAAAGCAGGAGGGGGCACCAGGGAGTTAACATCACACTGGCAAGCCTGACTCCACATGAAGTATCTCATGCACTTCAAAAAAACTTATTTTGGGGGCATTTTGCTGTCTTTCTTTTTTTGCTCTACGGAGGAATCTCTCTGCTCCCAAGGAACAAGCGACAGGACAAGAGGGACTGGACTCAGGTTGCCCCAGGGAAGGTTGAGGTTGGAGCTGAGGAACAATTTGTTGCCCTGCAGGGTTGTCCAGGCCTGTCCCAGGCTGCCCAGGGCAGGGCTGGAGTCCCCCTGATCCCTGGAGGGGTTTCCAAGGCATGGAGCTGTGGTGCTGAGGGCCAGGAGTCAGTGGTGCCCTGGCAGGGCTGGGGGAATGGTTGGACTTGATGATCTGAAAGGTCTCTTCTAACCCAAATGATTCTATGATTCGATATAATTCTATCCATAAAGCAGCTCCCCAAAAAGGGTTTTGGCCCCACACCCTGAGAACCTGCCCGTGCCCACCTTGTCGATCCGCCGAGTGCTGGGGGTGCGAGTGGTAGAGGGTCTGCTGGCTCTGCCGGATGGCGGCCGTCAGCGGGAGGTCGGCCTGCATCACCCACTCCTGGTTGCCGTTCAACACCGTCTCGCCCGGCATGGCTAAGGAATGGCGCTTGGGGACGTCCTTGGTCAGCGTGGCGAGGGACTGCTTGGCCTGGGGAAGGACACCGAGGGGGTGATGCGGGGAGGAAAAACCAGATGAACATCTCCCGGCGCAGCAGAACCAGCAGCACCACACCGCACCAAACCTGCCCTCCCCTTTGCGATGAAAACCCCACATTCTGTTGCTCCACCCTGAGAACATCCAGCATCTTTTTAGCGATGGATTTTTTTTTTTTTTCCTGCCAGCGCTGCAATAACGCAACCACTGCAGCAGCTGCTTCAGTGCAACTCTGCAATCAATACTGAGCTCCAGCAAAACTCGCCGGGGTGTTTCGCGAGCCTAGTGCCCGCCACAGCGGCGCAGGGCGGACCCCCGAGCGGTGCTCGCCGTGCTCTCCAGCTCACCATGGCCAGCTCGGCCTCCAGCTCCTTCATGCGGTTGTCTTTCAGGTCGAGCTGGGAGCGCAGGGCGCTGGCGTGGTCCGTCGCCTCCTTGGCTTGTCGCCGCAGCTCCCACTTCTCCCGCTCCAGGAGGTCCTTCTCCTTCGCCAGGGCTTTCACCGCGTCCTCGCTCTCCTGCTGGGACACGGGGTGGCGGCGGCCATCAGGGAGGGGAAAGCCACGCGCTACGGCAAACCCCTCTGCCACCGCTCCCTTGGGAGCGCGCGATTGCTGCGGTGCCAACGGGCAAGCGGCGCCTCTGGGTGTCATGAGAGCCCTGTGACAGCAGCGGACGGGAGTGAGGAGCTGCAGGATGCGACCATCTCCCAGAAAGGGGCTGCCTGCTGTGGACCTGGTTAAAATTACACTGAATTTCCCAGGTCTGGCCTGATTTCCTCTGGAATTTATTTATCATTAACTTGCTGCATTCCAGCCCTTGCACCTGCCCGATTGCAAGAGGCCGGCTGGGGCTCTGGTGGATTTTCACCTGGTTGCAACCCGAGTTTCACGCTCACACCACTGCCAGCGTGTCCCCCCCACCCTGTGCCACGAGACCACGGTGCTAGGCTCCCCCGCGCTCACTTTCCGGTGCTGCTCGTAGTTCCTGATGAAGTCTCGGAGCTGCTCCTCGCGGCTCTCCAGCGTGGCGTACAGCTGCTGCATCTGGCTCACCAGGTCTGTCTTCTCCGCCTTCAAGCGCTTGCGGTCGGCCTTCATGGCTGCGGGAGAGACGGCGGCTCGAGAGCGGGGGGCACAGCAGACCCCGCTGCCTCCGTCTCTTGTATTTTTCAAGGAAAAAGTAGCCAAGGGATGACCCCCAGGGGCTGGGCTGGGAGCAGACACCCAACTCACCCAGACTGCTGCACCCTCGGGGTGCATCTCGAAACGCCCATCCCTTCTCTGTCACGGCTCCTAAACATCGCCCACCCTCCACGGAGCAGCTCAGCCCCTGGAAACGGAGCTTTGGGAGCAAAACCGCTGCTGCAGCCTCAGGGCCCAGCGCAGGAAAACCTGTTGTTCTCTTTCCAGGATAAATAAACCACAAGTGGTTTATTTTTAGCAGCGAGGCGGATTCCTGTGATGCTCCCACAAGCCCGGGGCACGGCTCCCGGAGCGTTCCCTTCCACTGGGGACGAGGGGACAGAGCGGGAGCACCACGGAATGTGATGGGGGCACTTTGCCAGCCCTGAGAGGAAACCAAGACCTTTGTGTTTTTCCTCTCCCACACACCAGCGAGGGACGCTTGCTGACCACCAACACTGGGACAGCTCACCGCAAGGCTGGTAAAACTAGGGAGAATTACAGAAATACCACGTAGGACGAAGGGCTTCCATAATTTCTGCAAGTAACGCGCTTTGCCCAGGCTTGAACCTGGTCCTTGGCAGCGCTGCAGCAATGCCCTGCGGCTCCCGGCTCCAGATACTCCCTACCCCACCAAAATAACATCCCATTTAGGAATCGGAACGCAAATACTGCTTTTCGTTGTAGGAAAGACTCCACATGCTTTTCCACCCCGAGGAAGTGCTGCTCTCCAGGGAGCAGGACGCTACGAAACACCCTCTGCCTCTCCAACGCTCCCCTGCACTCGCTGCAACTCACCCTTCTATATCAAAAAGATTTCTAAAATCCCCCCAACCCACCAGAAAAGCCAACCCCAAAGCCACCAAGCGCTGTCTCTACTACAAAAGCCGCTACAAGACGATAGCACCCTCAAGAGTGGGACCCATCTCCACGCACACACCCAACCATTTGCTATTAGATGAAAGAAATGCCGGACGAGCGTTTCAGCCCACGCTGCGTTTCCTACCACCCCCTGCAACGAGCCACTTCACCTGGGGGCTTAAATTTCACGGGAAGGTGCCTCTGAGCTCCTCCTGAAGAGATGCACGTGGGACAAAGACTGGACTGAGGAACACAAGATAACTATGACCATGGCACTATTAAAAGGGAATTAATTGCCTTTGTGCACCTTTGACACTCTTGGCTTTGTGCTGCTGCCTTCTCCCAGCACAGAAAAGCTCTGCTCCCTGCTTTCTATGGACGGGGACCCTTGTTCTCCTCGGCTGCTCTTGGTTAAACACTCAACAACAGCATTTCCACCGGCAGGAGAGCAGGGATAGTGCTGTTATTAATCTAACACTGAGGTGTCACCCAGCACCATAAATAACGTACCACCCCAACAGCCTCTAAATAAGAGCAGTCCCTCAGCTCAGCCAGCTCTGGAGAACTCTTTTCAACCACCTCCCACGTCCCATCCGAGGTCGTTCCCACCGCCGGCTCCAGAAGAGAGTCAGACAGGTGGGAACTTCTTTCTGTGCACTCTTGTTCCTGAGAAGATGCACAAGGAAAGGCGGCAGAAGGGAGGGAGAGGGCTTGACAGGTTAGTGGAAAAAAAAAAAGCGAGGGGCAAAACCCCCTCAGACCAAGCAGTGGAAGAGGAGGGAGATGTTTGGGACAACAGGAATTTTTATCTGTTTAAGAGCAAGAGATGAAACTCTTGGAACCAACTCCCCTGCCGTTAAGCATCAGAGGTAAACTAAAGCCCAACAAGCCAGCTAAGAAATGCTGTGATGGCTGGTGCTGTCCCGTGGCTGTGATTCTTCCTTGTGATTCTTCCTTGTGATTCTTCCTTGTCCACTTTAATGACCATGACTCCTGCTGGGACAACTCAACCCCTTCCAACACCGGGACTTTCCTTACGTTTTTTTTTTTCTAGTTTGGGAAATTACTCCAGAAAGCTAAAAATAAACACAACTGGACCGCATCTAAGTTTTCCAAAAAGCACTTTCCTGCCGCCTGTGTGTGTCTGTGTGTGTGTGTCTGTGTGTGTGTGTCTGTGTGTGTGTGTCTGTGTGTGTGTGTGGGTGTGTGGGTGTTCAACATCCTTCCCCCCACCCAGTTATTTCCCATGAACTAAAAAGGTGCTGAAAAAGGAAAAACCATAAACTGGAGAAGCCGTACTGGGGTGAGATCCGGACCCCACAGCACCCAGAGTTACTGACTGCACTGGCCACGACTCGACTCATTTAGATTTTAGAGGGGAAATTTCTGGCTTTAACGGCCCTTCCCAGGCAGGGTCAGTCTCAGCTCCCAAACTCCTCTATTTTCAAGCTTTTGAACGCTCTGTGACACCCCCCCCCCCCCCCNGCTTTTGAACCCTCTGTGACCCCCCCCCCCCCCCCATATATATTGAATTTCCTTGAGGACACCGAGAGGCTCTTCGAAAAGTTTCAGTCACGTTTGCACTTTCTGATGCTGGAGGCGACAGGCTCCTAGTGAATTTGATTAAATAGAGGGACACAACCTGCTGTAATTAGTGGCAACATTCAGGGTCCTTAAAGATTTACGGACAACACTCCACTGCTGGCCAAAAAAACACAAAAAATGCTCCGAAGTACTATTAGGAGAAGAGGACGTACCGTCTCCCAAGGCTGAGTATTTACCAATATCGACGCAACACTGCAAGAAGATTTGGGGTATCTGATGTGCAATTTTAAGAGATTTTTTTTCCTATGAACCCAATAGGACAATTTAACATTTGTTTCAGTTCACGTTCGAGAGGTTTGCTGAAATTAATGCGCTTTTTTTCTCCCTTTTTTACCCTCCTCCAAAACCACATAGCTCCTAAGCTTAAGGAAGATTGATCAGTCATTTGAGAACTTCATTCCACACCCAATTAAGAGGAAATTAATTGAAAGAGGCAGGAGAAAAATAACAAGTCCGGCAGAAGCAAGCAGCCAGGGCTGCCAGCGGCTCCTGGCCTGGGCACCGCTTCGGTGCAGCAGCTTCATACCTTCTTAGCAAACAAGCCCAGCTAATTAGTCGGTCGGGGAAAACGAGCCGTCGCGATCCAGGGCACGACAGCAGGGGCAGCCAAGGAGGAATAAAGTGGGTTTTCACGGGTCTTCGGGGCCATCCGAGGAGGTGAAACGGCTTTTTTAGAATCATAGAATGGTTTAGGTTGGAAGGGACCTCCAAAGGTCATCTGGTCCAAGCCCTCTGCAGGGAGTAGGGACATCCTCAACTAGAGCAGGTTGCTCAAAGCTTTGTCAAGCCTCACCTTGAATAATCTTTAATCCCACTGATCCAGAGCCAGATCTGTGTATCTCACCCCTCCAGGAAGAGCTAAATAAACTCTCCTGGAGCCCATCCGCACGGTGGGCTCCGGCAAAACTTCCGATCTGTTCATAAACCAACGACAAGAGAAGTAAGAAACCCTAAACCCACACTGAGAGCGGAAAGTACTTCTCCCAACGCAGTTTATTTGCATTATTTACGCTCCTCTCGCACCCAAAAACGTGGCAAAAGTAGAGATGGGGAGGGGAGCCACCAGCACCCCCCAGACTCAGCAGCAAGCAATGGGAAGGATGGGTTGGGAATGGTGCTGTGAGACCTCCCCCAGCTCTCACTGCCACCCCCCCATCCCTGCCTGTACCACTAATCCCGCGCGAGGTCAACCTGCGCTACCGTCATTTGAGCTTCCACCTCCTGCCACACGATCCGTCCCCTGAGCATCGCTCCTTCGAGAGGAGGATAACGGATGCAGACCAGTAACGGGACCTGCTCCATGCTGGGGTCCCCTCAGAATCAAACCAACTAAAAATCCATCCCCCTAGAACATTCTGTTTCCAGCTTTACCCTACGAGCCAAAATCTAATCGCTCCGACGCACCAACCCGAGCGGCACAGCCTTGCCCAGGAGAGCAGGAGGGCTAAAACCACCCAGTGATGCCACCACCGAAGGTGCCACCACCCCACGGTCCCTGTCTGGCCTCAACATCTAACGGCTTCTAGATGGGAATTAGCTACTGCACACTCAAACCAGGCGTCTGCCCACCTAGGATGGGGGCTGCTATAAATACCATCCCTCCTCCAAAATTAATCATCGCAAATTAAGGGAAAATGTGGCGGCGGTGGCCGCACCATCTAGCTCAGGTTTGTTTGGAGGACACAGAATCATAAAGGTTGGAAACTACCTTCAAGATCATCGAGTCCAATTGTGTACTAAAAGTTATCGTGACCCCTAAAGCATGTCCTGAAGTGTCACATCCACACGTTTTTTGAACTCCTCCAGGGATGGTGACTCCACCCCCTCCCTGGGCAGCCTGTTCCAAGGCCTCACCGCTCTCTCAGTAAAAAAATATTTCCTAATATCCAACCTAAACCTCCCCTGGTGCACCTTAAGCCCATTTCCTCTCGTCCTATCACTGGTTACCTGGGAGAAGAGCCCAACCCCCACCTCGCTACAACCTCCCTTCAGGGAGCTGCAGAGAGCAACAAGGTCTCCTCAGCCTTCTCCAGACTAAACAACCCCAGCTCCCTCAGTTGTTCCTCATCAGACATTTTCTCCAGACCCTTCCTCAGCTTCGCTGCCCTTCTCCGAACCCACTCCAGCACCTCACTGTCTTTTTTCAGACTGCAGCGCCCAAAATACGGATAATAATCAGTTTGACTTCCTTGGTAACGTGCTATTAGATGAAAATGAACTATGTCTGGAGCATAGAAACAGCATCTCTGCCTGGCTTCCTGCTCCTGAGATGAAGCGGTAGAGCCCAAAAACACAAGCCAAGAAGAACAGCCCAAGCACACTCCTGAAGAGCAGCTCCCTGCGACTCCCACTCGCTTGCGAGTACTTCTCTCGCCCCGTGCCATGAGGATTTGCAGGCCAGGATCGGAACTGGAGCTGACTTCATCCTTTACTGAACCATATTCTTATTTTATAATGCAGGGAAACCTCTTGCCCCATGCAAGAGGAACATGTAAACCCATCCTGTCCCATTAACATTCATCAAATTTCTCCATCCCAACCATGAAACTCAATATTGTCACCATGACTAACCCACAACATCGGCCGGTCCTGCGCAGGACCTCTCCTTGCTTTGGAACTAAATAGGTGCATGTGCTCCCGGGGCGCAGCCACCACCGTCTGCAGAGAAGATCTTGCCACGGAAGGCGTCAGCGTTATGCAACAGTGGGCAGAGTCAGCGCTCGCTCCCGGGCACGCGGAGCTACCGCGCAGGCAGGAAATTCAAGTCTGATGTCCACTTTCAGGAAAAAATTAGGTGAGGCATTTGCCTGGGGGGAATTTACCTGGAAACACCCTGTTATGAGGCCAAGGGCTTTCCGAACCAGACCCCTGATGGTCAACAAGGCTTGGGCTGTGAATTTCATGTAGGTCTCCAAGGAAAAAGAAGAGGCTTTCTGTGCAGAGCCCCAAGTTCTTTTGGTGGAGAAGGCTTCTCTGGCTGGGTCCATGGCTGGGACACCCATCTGGTGAGACACTCATCTTCCAGGACATTCATCTGACCAGGACATCCACCTTCTGGGACTTCCATCCACCTGTTTCTTTGCTACCCACCCCTTGATGCAGTCAGTTGGAGGTGCTGAGGGTTTCTGCAGGAGGCTCATCTCAGCCCAAACGCTGTCCCCAGGGAGGCTACAACTCTGAGCTGTGGGTTTGGGAGTGGAGGAGACTGGGTTATAACCCATTTGCAGAGCAGGTGCCTTCCCAAGCAGCTGGAAAAGCCAGCCTGAGGCCTCCACCTTGGCAATTGAAAAGGAAAGAGAAACCAGGTTCGCTCTCTGCGTGACAATCCCGCAGGCGAGCTCCACCATATGGGCTAAACCTTCCCAGGAACGGGGTTTCTGCCATTAGCCTACATGCTCATAGATGTCACCTGGCCAAGAGGCTCCTCCAGTCCTCCAGGCGCTTGGGCACGGGCCCTTCCCGCAGCAGGGACCCCGCAGTAATAAAGCTGTCTGCAATTTCCCCTCACTGGAGATTTCCACATCAGATATCCAGGCCACATCCACCTCTTTCCAGACGGGAGAAAAACCACCGGTGTTAGTACTGGAAGCACAATCCAGAGAGTCCCAGTCCCAGCAGCGGAGGAGAGGACGACAGGACGGATGCAGCAGTACGGGATTTTATTTGGATGTTAATCAATAAAAAAAAAAATAAATAATCGCAAGAGATGGAATTAGCCCAGAAAAAGGAGCAATAAAGACACATAAAGCACATGAAGCCAGGGACATGGAAACCTCTCCAGCTGCTCCCACAGAGCATCCCCGCGTGGCTCCGGATCCTCCCTCCGCAGCGGGGCACGGGGAGGACCCTGCAGGGGCTTCTTACCGGCTTTACCTGCGGGGGGGCTAGAAAAGCATTGCTGAGGAGAGAAGATGAGCCCACCCTCCTCCATCCAGCCCACTAGGAACCAAATCCCGCGCGGATGCACAAAGCCAAGGCTGTTCAAACCGCTGGAGCTCCCACAAGACAAACCCCGCCAGCAAAGCCTCTCTGCTTCCCCCTGCCTTACGGCCCGGCGAGCCAGTATCTATCGGAACTGCCGCTTCCAGGCTGGGAGCCAGCAACAATGACAGACTTCCACGGAATTTATCTGCTAATGGCATCACGCAGGACACGTAGCGGGCGCAGGGACGCTGCAGCCGATGGCGCAGGGCATCCTCCGGCGAGATCCATGGGGCTTTGTAGAGGTGGGAGGTGCTCTCTGGAGACGACCGACACAATCCCCTGTGCTATGGGACAGCAGAGCCAGGTTTTCCCAAGCTCCCTGCTCTGCCATATCCTGCAGCTCCTTAATATAGAGCCATTCTTCCCCACATGCCTCTATCAGCAGATACAGTTCTCCTGGCAGAACCAGCCACCAGGCGCAGCTACTGTCATTTTTTTCCTCCCCATTTGGCTACGTTTCTCAACTGACAATTTTTCATGGAAAGGAGAAAGGATTTTTTTTCCCCGCCCCGTCCAGCTGCTGATCCCGTTTCCACATTCCCCGTCTCCACACCGGCCGCCGTGCTAAGCCCGCTCTGCCGCCCAGCGCCTCCAGCCCAGCCCGCAGGGCTGGATCCAGCTCGGGGAGCTTTTCCAAGCTAAGCAAAAGCTTTCCAATACTGCAGGGGAGGAGCATCGATTTTAAAAGGCTTCTTATTATGTGCCTTTCCAAGTGCAAGCTGAGATTCCCTCTTCCTGCCATCGCACCTGCAGAGAAGTGCTGGAAAACCGATCCCAGCGGCTCGCAGAGCAGCCAATGAAAAACCAATATTATCGTCCTTAAATACTCACGACTCTCCAGCCAAATCTGCTTTTTCTCTGTCCTATCCTCCACAGAAGCGCGTATGACCTCACTGCAGCTTCTTAGACGACTTTCTCTTTTTGCAAATAGTCTTAAGATAGTCCTGCTTTTCTGCATTTTGCATTTATCAGCACTTCCCTCTCCCGGTCTGCACAGAACAAATATTCTCTCATCAAGGTTTTTCTTCTCCGATTACGGTTTTACAAACCCAGAGCGCTTCTTGCTGCTGGTCGAGGGGGGAAGGGAGATTTTGAAGATATTTTGCCCGTCACTAATTTACAGGGACGCTTTTGCAAATCAGAGAGCGGTAAAATTAAATTTCCCCAAACCCAAATACGGATCCAACCCAAAAATAGATTCGACTCAAACGCAGACTCAAGCCAATTCCCTGCCTTGCCCCCGTGCACCTCAGCGTCCCGGACTGGGGGAGACGCGTTGGGCTGGGGCTCTCCTGCCCCGTGCCGCTCAGCCGCTGAGCCTGAAAACTTTCGACAGCCTCTCTTCGTAATCCGCAAACGCGAGCTGACAACTGGAAGTTATACTCGGTATGTCAGGGATTTGAGATGATATTTAGAGCCGCGGAGCTGCCAGGGTTTGACGCACCAGAGCTTTCCCCAGCTCGGGATCATCCCCTGACCGCGGCTAACAAACCGCCCCGCCTGGACTTGCCGTCAGTTCGGTTTTGGGGAGGAAAAGCTGCAATGCCGCGTTTCGCTCCGCACGCCCCGGTGCCGGGGCTCGCAGCGAGCTCAATGTGCAGCCACCCAGGAGGGAGGGAGAGCACGGCCCTGAAAGCACCCAAATCGATGCAGGAAGAACGGAGAAGACCCTGCACGTCACCTGGAGACCCAGCCTCTGCTTTCTGCAAGAATTCCACGCGGGGTAAGGAAAACTGCACTCACCAGGAAACTCTGAGGGGCTCAAATCCAACCTGACCCCACCTCACAAACATCTCCCAGCTGCATTTCAGCTGCTCCCTTGGCTCTGCTCTATAACCACCCGTGGAGGAATAACTTTGCAATGCTGCAAACCCCACACATCCCACTTCCCAACCCGGTCCTTCCCGGCTCTGCGCCACTGGGAGGGAGAACTGGGGGATCTCGGAGAGCACTGCCCTGCCACCAAACCCCCTGCCACGTGCACACAGTGAGTACACATAGTCCAGATAGAAAGGATGGGTTTCCCTTTCTTTGTTAATGAACTTCTGGAAACTTTAGGGTCCTGGGGAGAGGTCGTCCCGGATAAACCCCGAGAAGAGGGACACGCAGCCCTTACCCTGCAGAGCCTCCTTGGCGCGCGCCAGCTCCTGCTCCTTCTGCGCCAGCTGCACCTTCAGCTCGGTGGCCGAGAGGACCTCGGGCGTCTTGCTGCCGTGCGTCTCCTCCAGGTCTTTCGTCAACATTTCCTTCATTTGCCGGAGCAGGTGAACCTCCTCCTGCAGCTGGGCCACCTCCTCCCGCAGCAGCGCTGGAGGAAGAGGAGACACAATGCCAGGAAGTGACCAACGGCTCCCGGCAGCAAAATCGAACCCCGGGCAAATGCGGCTGCCAGGGTGACACCTCCCCACTCCCCCCCAGCATGCAAAACTGCTTTGCACAGCCCAAAATCTGCAGCAGTGCTCATAGCACCCCAGGAATGGAGGAGGAGAAGGAGGAGGAAAGAGCGACATGATGGAGAGGGCCCTCCACTGAGTGTTAAGTTATGGTTTCTGCGTTAAAAATTTATAATAACATGTAAAAATAAGAATAAACCAAGAGGCATCTCCTCATCTAAACCCCTCACTGATGGGGTGCTCACGTGGCCAGTGTCCCACAGACGCTGCCGAGCTCACTGCGCCCCCGGCCACAATACACTTTAGCTCTGCCTCATTGTCCCCGCGTTCGGGGTGAACTCAAAATTCAGCAAACTCCCTCTGAGACTGCAAAGGGGCAGAAAACGCTTTCTCCTGCAGATCGGAATATTTGAATTTTTCAGCTTTGCACCCCATGACTGCTACACCCCTGAAAGTAGCAGCGTGGCCAGAGCATCCCAGCACACCCCAGCCGGGTCCCCGCTGCAGCGGGTGCCGGAGGAAGCTCCAGCGACCTCGTATCCTACGACAGCAACTGCTGCTTAATGAAATAAAGTGTTTCTCTGCTCTTTCCAAGTTGCACCCATCGCCCTCACCACCCCCCCATCCTCTTCCTGCAAAATACCTCTGCTGCAATCCTCTTACAGAAGCCAAAATGGGCCCAAAGGAGCCAAAATGACTCATGTGAGCGTGTGAACAGTTTGATTTTGCTCTTCCTCTCACTTTGAGAACACGCAGAAAAACCCCCTTACTCATCCAAGTGGGCTCAGGTTTGCACCGTGGACGTGGGGAGAAAAAAACCCCTAAATCCCTCAGCATGCATGTTACAGTTATCACTAAAATAAAATAGAAATAAAAAAATAAATGCCCTCTCTCCAAGCTACTGCGCTTGGGTCCTTTCCCCAGAGCCACTGTGTATCGGCCAGCCTGAAGGACCCCCGTTGGCCATGAAATAGAAGGGGTTTTCCCTTTATTTTTGCTGAGATCCCCCCACACGTGCTCCGGGCCGTTTCCTTTCTGGACAGTTTGCGGAGCTGGCGGCAGGATGGGGAGGGAGAGGCGGCTCCCCCCGGGTCCTGCCGGCAGCTGCGCCAGGAAGGCATCAAATCTGGTTTGCATACTTGAAATGCTTCCCGTATGAAAACTGGCAAGGCCCCATTCTGTAAATTATTTAGCAATAAAGTCACTAACGAGGAACAGTCGAGCTGCGGGCCGGGGGTTTCGGGGCAGTCCAACGGGCTTTCTGGAAATCGGTGTAAAAACCAAGGCGGCCGAGGCCAAAGGCACCTTCCCGGGGGCTGCAGAAATGCAGCATTTCCCCTCCAGCCTTTGGGAATCCGGAGCGGAACCGCGAGGGCCTCGTACACGGTGTGATATTTACTGTGCAAAACCCTCCCAGTGCCTTCCCCGGTCGCAGAAAGCCCCACGCAACCCCACAAATTGGCTGCTGCTAATTGCGATTTTTTTTTTCACTTCTACCAATAATTCATTTTCGCTTTTCCTCATAAGCTGCTTCGCCCCAGAGATAAGAGTGGGCTATTCCTGGGCAAATGATTACCTGGCGGAGGAGGATCCAGGCAGGGCGGTTTGTGCAAGGGTGACCGAGCCCGACGGAATTCTGCGAATCGCAGCAGTTTGGTGGGAAGCCAAAAAAATCCCCTCCTTGGTGGGGAGCGAAAAAGGGGAACAAGTCCAAGGAGGGGCAGCCTGGGGAGAGGCTGGGGGGGAATCCTGCAGCAGAGAATCTCAGAGGAGAGTCCTCAAAAGCAGATTTGCAGCAGTTTTTTATAAAGCTCTTTTCTAGAAAGCCCTGCACGACGCAGCGTTCCCGAAACCGCACCGTTCCCCGCTGGTCCCGGCTAGAAAATAATGAAAAAACTCCAAAGCATTCCTCCTCCCAGGCACGCAACAAGGCGATTTAATCCCCAGCTTAGCACTTGGCTCCCAAAACAGGCAGAAACTACCGAAAGATTAAAACTCGAGATCTCCAAGAAGCTACAAGCACAATCTGGAAAGGAGCAGCACCGCACTCTCCACGCCACCGGCTGCCGGACACGTGGCTTCGGCTGCGATCTACGGAGAAACCTGAATTATTGAGCTCAAGATCAGCCAGATACCTGAGATTCTCGCTTTTCTATCTATATAATTTAAGACCTGTATAAACACACACAAAAAATGGATGGTGCTTTGCAATATATATTTGATTTTGCAATATGTAGTTGCTTTTACAGCAAGTTTCTGCAATATAATTTTTTTTTTTTTTTGCAACACGTATCTGGTTTGCAACGTACAAATTGCAAAGCACCGTCCATTTTTTTTTAATAGGTCTATTTAGATAGAGAAATTGCGAAGCACGATCCATGCAGCCAAGGTTCGAGGGGGAAAACTCGAGGCTCCAACGGCGAAAGACACGCCGTCGGCTCTTCCAACACATCAAAGTGTTGCCGTCCTCGCTCTCTTCCCAACTCCCTCCTGGAGATGCTGCTGATGCCTTCGCTGGAGAAACCAGGAACGGCCTTCGAGGCAAACGAAACCCCGCGCGCTCTTCCCGGAAAGTTTTTTAAGGTTTTTTTTCTGGTGATTCGGGGAAGCAACGGGAGCCACAGCATCTGCTCTCCCGTTTCCTTCGGGAACGACTCGGCGAGCGATTTCTTGCATCCTATCAAATTTTTTCACAGGACCTGCTGCCAGGAGGACCGGACTGAGGCAGGGATCCCACAGGCTGCCCTACTAATTACCTGCCTACCTAATGACCCTTCATTTGCACCTCCACCAACAGAATGATGTCCCCCACCACCCGCTCGCCGTCGCTCTCCTGCGAGCATCTGTCCCATCTCCACCAGCACCTCCAGCTCAAAAGGGTCCTACGGACAAAACGGTTCTGTGATTCTACGATAAAATCTGGTTTATTGGCATAAATCGCATTCTGAGAACGACGCAGCTTGAAAGGGAAATTTTAACTTCGTTTTAAAACAGAAAGGGGGAAAAAAAAACAATCCCTGCTGCTCTGCCAAGTTTAAGCACCCGAAGAAAGACCCAAAAAGGGCTGTTCGCAGGCAGCTCTCGGCGGTTGTTACAGAAAAATGCCAATAATTGGGAAAATAGGGCCAATTATTCAGGATCCTTATTCCAGCCTCTATTTCTTCCACATCAGGATGGCTCGGTGGGGATTTCCGCCTCCTCTCCTGCGAGCTGCCGGGGTCTGTGTCTCTGTTTGAAGCGAGCACCAGCCCTCTCGAGCGAGGACCGGGGCTCAGCACCCTGCACCGGGGGCCCCACAAATATCCCCAACACGATGCAAAATTACGATCCGGAGAACAGAATCGTTTTTAAAAATTCTTTTGCAGTTCAAGCATCGCTACATTGGGGTGCAAAGTTAAATTTGCTATTAGGAACCTCCTCCCAAGCACAATGAGACCGATGCAAAAAGCTTCCACAGCAGATGTTCCCCAGCGATTTTGCCAATTTTTATTTTTTCCTCCTCTTTTTAACATTTTTATTTTTTTTTGGGAGGGTTTGTCCGCGCGCTGTAATTCCTGACCCCCTGGGGGAAAGGAAGCATCACCCCACACAGATGCCCCCCATCCCTGGCTCATTCCAGCCCCTTCCACATCTGCCTCAAGCGGGCAGCGACGATATTAATGCAATTTAAACATTTCCTGGACTAACCGACGAAAACTACCATTCACACTGAAATAACTGCCCGTTAATTCTGTTTCGGTTGATAGCATTAAAATTCCGCACCACCGCCGGATTCTGCATCCTTTATGCTTTAAGCGCTCATCAGCGCTAACAGACAGCGTCAAGAAGACTTTTTTTTGTAAATAAGATTTTTTTTTGGTTGGTTTTTAATCCCAGCAAACACCTCCAGACACCATTCGGGTCTGAAGTTTCCACTCTGGCTCCCGCAAATCCCACCTCGGACTCCTCTGGGCAGCAGATCCACCAGCCACACAGCAGCAAAGCCTCTAACTGGCCTTGGAGACGGCATCTCTTTAAAAACATCTATTTAAAAGCTTTTTTTTTTTTTTTTTTTTCCCCTATAGAACTCAGCTGCCACGATGGCTGTACACACGGTTCTGTCTTTGGAGGGTACACGTTAAAAATGAACGCGGTCTAAACGCTGAGGTTTACGGCGGGGAAATCGGTATCTGAGGCGAAAGGCGCATTTTGCGCCGCTTTCACCAGATGGTTTTTGCTTTGCTGGGTGCAAGTCGAGGGGTTTTTTTTTACCCAGGACATCAGTGGCGTGCCCTGGGTTGCAGCAGCGGCAACGACGGCCAAGGGCAAGCGGAGAAAAAAGCCTCGCTTGTGGCCCATGCGCTTAAAACGAGCGGTGGATCATCCCCAAGGGGGATTGCACAGGCCCTGCATAAAGAGGCAAATGGGGAAAAAATAAGGGAGGGAGGGGGGGAATGCAAAATCTCGGTGCGAACGGCATCACCCTAAAGACTTTCACCGGCCAAGAGCATGGTGCAGCCCTTCGTCCCTCCTCCCTCCTACAGAGCTTTGGCCCAGAATGTACGTAGGCGTATATATATACACACAAAATACATATACACGGACCTCCCTCCTGGGATGGGAAACAACAGGGCCGTAGGATAAAGTACGTTACTAGAGGAAGAGAGTAATTGAAACCCTAGGGATGAGTTTAGCTATTTCCGAGAGCGTCTCATCACCTCTGACCATGAAGTAGCTCCCCAGCTTGGGACCCGAGCCTCTTGCACCGAGGTTCCAGCCAAACGCTCCTCCTGAGCAGCCTGCACAACACGCAGGTTTTCCCCAGCTCAGCGAAGTGTGATTTGGAGGAACAGCACCAATCACCAGGCCCAGGGCTGGGTGACAGCTGGGAGACCAACCACTGACACCTCCTCAGCGTACCAACAACCGACCTCTCCGTAGAGAGGACTCAAGAAAACACACGGTTAGCTCCAAATACGCCTGGATTTGCAAAAAGACCCAGGATCTGCTGGTGCAAAGCCAACACATCCAGCCTCTTCCATCAACACCTGGACACCCCGGTGGACTCGCAGCGGCTCAAAATCAAACCCCACGCAGCATCGTCTCCTCATGGAGATAAGCACGAGGGCCTGTAATTTGTCCATCACGCCTTCTGCTGAGTCCTGTTGCTGCACATTCCAGCTACATCCCAGGCACAGTGTCTCCCACAGCACCTCCACCACCTCGGAGGGGCTGTTGGACACTGCTGCTCCCTCCCGGGTGTGCTCTGGTGAAGAGCCTCTCAGGCTAATAAGGTGAATTTGGCTCCACGCATCCATTTTTTTCTTTTAAAGAAGAAATCTTTAGATTCCATCCTCTGCTTCAGCCAGCAAGCGAGCTGTCACGCCTGGACGCAGACATTCCGTAGCAAGCTTGGGTTAAACCTTTCACCCCACAAGCATAAACCCCTTGCAAACACCACTTTGAGTGTTTCCCGAGTTCTACACCAACGTGGCTTTGGCACTTCCACATGGTCCCAGCCTCAGGACGGGATCTTCCGTCATATACCCTGACTGTCCACCACCGACCGGCACTCACACCCGTCGGGCAGGAGGTGTGGGGACCATCCGCCTGCAAAATCACCCGTGTCCTGGCACTCCCCAGCACCCCCTCAAAAAAGATTATCCCCAGCAAGCCGGAGCCCACTCGCTCGGCTGCCCCAGTGTCCAACAGCAGACGTAAAGAAATAAAAACTGCTATAATGCTCCTGTGCCCGCTGCCCGAAGGTGGGGGGGAGGGGGCAGAGGGGTTCAGGAGGCAGGCTGGAGGTTGCAAAGCCTTTCCAAAGCACGCAGGGTTCAAAAGCGGCCGGCTGGTGGGTTGTGACCTCCACAGCGGCCCCAGAGCCGGTTGCCGAGTTCTCTGCGAGCTCCCGCAAGCTCCAACTTCTCCGTGAGACAAAATGGACTAGGAGGCGCAGGGAGCTGCCCGGCCACTCTCCTCCCAATCGCCGCGGGGTTCCGAAGCCCCTCGCCCTTCTCCTTACCCTGAGCTTTGGCCCGGGAGCGGGGTGGGTGTTGTGCGTGTTGGACGGCAACCCGCAGCTCCCCGTCCTGCGTGGGCCCGGCGCTCCCCGGCGTTGTTTTGTTTCTCGCAGGAGGAAGCGAGCGACACAACGGCACAAAGCGGGCGAGGGAAAGAACCGCACGCCGGGCTGTAGCCCCCCGGGTTACGGAAGCGAGACCCCCCGGCAACCCTCCCCTTACCTGCGTGGGCTAGGCCGGGGCACGGCAGCCCGCCCTCAGCATCGCCCCCGGCCGCCCCTCGCCGGCCCCAGCGCC
>VWZK01007772.1:127927-206106 GCA_013396935.1 Baryphthengus martii | reverse complement strand
TAGCGGAGAAGGCCCGCGGAGCGGCCCCACCGCGCCCGGCTCGGCCACCGCTCCGCTCGCAACGCTCAAGCCATCGCGGGCAGCTCGGCGGGGAAACTGAGGCACCGGGAAGGTAACGCACCGCGAAGCGGCCGCACCGCTCCTTTGCAAGGAGCGGCTGCAGTGGGTCGTTGTTGGTTGGTTGTTTTTTGTTTATTTCTTTAACGTAATTATTATTTATTTTGCCCAGGCAGGTTGTGACTGCGTGACAGCCGCGGCTGCGGGAGCACCATCGCAGACCGGCCCCTCCTTCGCAAACCAGTGGGGCTGGACCCACAGCGAGGAAGGGCAGAGACGGGGAGCTGCTGGGCTGGGGTGAGCAAAACCCAGCGGGGGCCAAAATCCCCCCAGCAGGAGCCGGTGGCGTTTCTGTACTATAGGCTGCATAAATGCAGACCAGAAAAAACAAACTCTTTGAAACCCAGTAGGTTTGTGTCGCTTTTTTGGTCCCTCTAGTATAAGCCGCACCGCTACCTGCCTTCACCCAGCTGCCTGGCCCCCGGGTTTCCAAGCCCTGTGCAGCAGACTCACTTTTTACATTTATCCACCCCTCCAAAGAGATGAAGAATTGGACAGAAGCCCTTTGGATTTACAGATCTGCGCAGCCGCTGGCTCGGGGATGCTTTGCAGGCAGCTCCCCACACACGTTGCCTGCATGCACTTCAGGAGGACGAGACTTAGACAACGCTCAGGAAACGCAAAGCCAAGACAGAAAAATCACCTTATTCTGCCTTCCAACAGTGCCCAGCATGCGGAGGCTCTGCCAGCCACTGCGAACCCAACTCCTCCGCCCTGCAACAGCAGCATCTTCGGCATGGGGAAACTGAGGCACGCCCTGCATCTGTGGACTTTTATGATTTTGGGAAGTAGGTGATGGTGCAACTGCCAGAGGAGCCCCTCCTGAGTAGGAAGAGATGCAGCCACAGCCATCTAATACACCAACAGCTCAATAAACCGGGTCCTTACCAGCCGGGCATCGCCCCCCCCAACCCTCACCAGCAGCTTTGGAAGGGGAAGGGAGTTGAGTTTGTTTTGCAACAAACCCTGTTTCTCATTGCGACAAACTCCAGCGCACGCAACGGGCCAGCACCGACACGGCCGGCGTTGCTGGCAACCCCCCGGCACATGTCGTGGCACCACCCGCAGCATCGCTGCCAGGGCGTGCGATGCCCCCCGGCTGCCCCAAGCCCGGCCATCACCAACCTCGGCTCCTTGAAGCCCAGGAAAGCTCCGCTCTCGGCTGCTGCGTCACCTCCCATCGCTCCCTGTTTGCACAACTCCCCTCCCCGGGGATCAAGTCGGAGCCCGCCCGCGCCGACTCAGCTCCCGATGCGGTCAGGACGCCGCGGCCGCAACGGCCCCACGTGAGCAAGGAAACACCGCTGGGTTTGGGAGCACCCACAGATCAAATTCTGCTTTACAAACAAGCACGGCGCAAAGTGCACCTCTTGGTGTGACCTGACGTGGCCCGGGAAGGTGCAGAGCGGTGATGCCCCAAACCAAAGCGAAGGGAGGTTCTCTGCGTCACAGGCGTTGCACAAGCCCCAAGCTCCCCAAGAAGCTGCTTCTCAACCTCCTGTGCTCCTTGCTGGCAGAAGAGCCTGGTGAGTGAGCAGGTAGGCTGGGCTGGGCTCCTGTCCTTGCTCCTGCTGACTAATGGTGGACCAAGTTGCGTTACTCACACCCACGGCACTCATCCTCATCCCCAACGCACGCACGTGGTGGAAAGTTCCATCTGAACATCAGGAGAAATTTCTTTACTTTGAGGGCGATGGAGCCCAGGCCCAGGCTGCCCAGAGAGCTTGTCGAGTCTCCTTCTCTGGAGAGATTCCAAAGGCACCTGGACACTGCGCTGCTGGGCCCCCTGCAGCAGCAGGTGGGTGGCACCAGAAGGGACCCCTGGAGCACGGGGGTGGCACCAGATGAGCTCCAGGGGTCCCTTCCAACCTCCCCACCATGCTGGGATTCTGGGATTCCGTGCTGAGAAGGTGCAGTACCATTGCTGTGCAGGGATCCCCCTGCCCCTTCCTACTTGATTAAAAGCCCTGTTGGAAGGTGCCGGTCAACTAACAGGCAGCACACGCCCCGGCCGGGTTTGGGCAGCACAGCCGGGCTCCGAGCGTGCCCCTGGCTCGGGCAGCACTTGCACTCTTGGCTGTGGTGAAATTGTTGGGGTCTGGGTTTCCTCTGCTTGCTTTGGAGCAGCCCATCACCGAGGGGCCAGCTATGGGGAGGGGACCAGCCCCACACTGGGAGGAAGCCGAGGCCGGTGGGGTATTTTTGTCCATTGAGTCACTTCCCGCAGATCCCGGCTGCCGCCTGTGCCGGGAAGGGGACGGGCGCTGGGTGTCAGGGCAGCCGGGTCCGGCCCGTCATCCCAGATTCTGGTGGGGAGCTGCCGGCCTCCTTCAACTTTCCCCAGCCAAGACCCTTCTGCAGGGGCAAGAGGGACTGTCCCCACCCAAACCCAGTACAGAAGGTGTCCACAGACAAGTCTGATCCAAACTGGACAACCTACACCAGAGGACAAACCTCCATCTCCCACTTTCAGGGCTTGGAGGTCCCACCAGGGTTATCCCTCTGGAGCAAGCCAGCTATGGGTGGTCATCACCAAAATCTTCCAACTCCTTCAGGGCTGAGCTGAAAATCCCAACTATCATTTACAAGGGCAGGGACCACCAGAGACTTGCAATGAAGAGTCAAGTTGGGGTGAAGAAGAACTTCAACTTCAGCACCGCCACCCAAAAAACTCCTTCTCCATCCCTGTCTCTCACAAAAAAACAAAACCCAAAACTGAAGTGAAGAGATGTTTCAAAACAGAGCTGATTTCCTTTTTTTTTTTTTTTCCCCCTGGTTTTTCTTTCAAGGAAAACTTTTCTGAAAAATGACACATTTTTGTCAAACATTTCACTCGTGACAAATTGGCGCTGTCACCCAGGAGAGCGCTCGGCTGGGAATTTCGGGAAGCCTCCGTCTGCTTTTTACCGAGTTAAAAATCGACGGCGGTGAGGTTGTAAAATCTAACGTGTGAGGCGAAGGATTCATTAACACAGATCTGGCTCCAAAACCAGAGTCATTTTCATTCAGGAACTTGGCACCACCTCCTCCTCCTCCTCCAGTACGTATTTTTGGGAGTATTTTAAGCTCCCAACAATCGCACGTGCACCGCCCAGAGTTTTTGCAGGGATTAATTAAAGCCTCAATGGAGAGAAAAATCCAAAGGTGGGGTTTTTGTGTCACTACCCAGGCCGTGCACAGTGATTTTCCCCTTCCTTTCAAACAGCACTGCAAAAGCTGTTGGCATCCTAAAGAGGCGAAAAAGTAATGAGTAAAATGCAAATACCCTGCCAGTTCCTGAGCTCCCAGTTACAGTTGTATTTTGGTAATTTCCTGAGCTCATCACAGTTATTTCTATTGTGTTTTGGTTTTTTTTTTTAATTTTATCACGAGAATTATGGTTCTCATCAGAGATGTTTTATGCCTAGCAAATTCTGGCTTCCTTGTATTTTCATTCCAATGCTAAACTGCAGTAATGAGACTAAGATAATGGCCCACAAAAATAAATGATACTGATCAGAAAAGGGGGAATTTGGTTAAAAAAAAAAGGAAAACAAATAGAAATTATCCATCCTAATTAGCATTCAAAGACAGTAACTGTGGAGAAAAAAAAAAAAAAAAAGGTATTCTGGGGAGGGTTGTTTCACTTAGTACCTAAACCCCAACACAGCCTGCCCTGCTCCATCCTGAGTGCCCAGCACCTCTGCTTCGGAGAGCGGTCAGGAGGGAAGGAAAGCCCCAAATCCTCGTCTCTGAGCTCGTTCCCAGTTTATTTTCACAACATTTATGGGACACGCACCTGAAACCTCAGCTGTGCCCTTTGCAAAGCCGCCTACTGCTCGCTGCCTGGGTGGATCCAGCCTCCTGCTGCCTCTGGATCCAGCGTCCAACGTCTCCGACTCCTTCCTGCCCTGCCTGGCTTCGTCAGCGCTAACAAGGGAGATGAGGGACGGCACCGACGGCAGCTGTGGAGGGGATGGGGCCGGGATCAGCGAAACCCGGGCTCTCCGGGAGCTTTGAACCGCTGAACCCCACCAGAGTCAATATTTCCCTTTTGAACCGATCGCTGGGAGGGAAAGCGGAGCTCATATAGATTCAGCGCGAGTCTGGGATTTACATTATTCATTGAACCTCATCCTATGTCACGCTGCGGCGAATATATTACCATATATGATGACAAAGAAATTACACAACTCCTGCAAACAGACGATAAAGCGGCAGCCTGGGCTGCTAAAACAGCCCTGCTCGTTCGGCAGTCCCTCATTAGCGAAGTGTAATTAAGTTGCTCTACGCCGAGGCTGCGCCTGTGCCACCGGGCGCTTTGTGGTGACAGAGGAGAGGAAGGAATCAAAACAATAATAAATCAAACCGCCACAGAACCAAAAGCCGCGTGGCGAGTCTCAAACGCCGGGAAATATTTCCGCGTGGAGGTTTGCGAAGCCGCCTCTCACCCGCCGCCCAGCCAGGAACGTCACCGCGAGGCCACCAAGGGCCACCGCGTTCCCGGGAAGCCTACCAAGGAAAGGTTAATCGTATATCCCTATGTAAAAGCGTGCTCCCGTTGCTAAAAATCACTTTGCACCCGCAGTGGCATGCACAGTTGGGGTTGAAGGTGGGCAACTCCACTCGGAATCTGGACGCTATCTTTACCAACCAGATGTTGGTGCCTTTTTTTATTATTTTTTGAGGCTGCCTTTTAGCTTCCAGAGAGTTTCCAATGCAATTCTAATGATCTCTCTTCATTAACCACTGCAGCAATACATATAGAGATATGTCTATACGCATATTAGGGAATTCACTATAGAAAACATCTTTTTTACGACACCTGCTGCCAGCCAAGCTGCCCGTGCAACCTACTGCATTTAGCAATACGAAAGGCATGTCACAGAACCACGGACTGGTGGTGGTTGGCGGGGACCTCTGGAGATCATCTGGTGCCACCCCCCTGCTCCAGCAGGGTCACCCAGAGCAGGGGGCCCAGCAGCGCAGGGTCCAGGCGCCTTTGGAATCTCTCCAGAGAAGGAGACTCCCCAAGCTCTCTGGGCAGCCTGGGCCAGGCTCCAACCCCCTCCCACCAAAGAAGTTTCTCCTCCCGCTCCCAGGGAACCTCCTGGGTTCCAGTTGGTGCCCGGTGCCCCTTGTCCTGGCACTGGGCACCCCTGAGCAGAGTCTGGCCCCAACCTTTCACCCCCCAGGGGCCCTTGAGCTCTTGCTCAGCCTTGCTCAGCTGCCCTCTGGGGCTGCTCTTCTGCAGCTGAACAGCCCCAGGGCTCTCAGCCTTTCCTGCCCACACAGATGCTCCAGGACCCTCAGCAGTTTCTGAGCCTCCCCTGGACTCTCTCTGGTAGTTCCTTGTCTCTCTTGAAGTGGGGAGCCCAGAACTGGACCCAACACTTGAGAGGTGGCCTCACTAGGGCAGAGTAGAGGAAGAGGAGAGCCTCCCTTGACCTGCTGGCCACACTCTTTTTCATGCACCCCGGGACACCATTTACCCAAATCGCATTTCTTTTCACTCAAAATCTGCTTTTTGCTGGGCACAAGGCACAAGCCCAGGCTTTGCCCGGAGAGGAGGTGGGGCAGAGCCCACCCACATCCCGCTCATGCCCCCATGTGCCCCTCCAGCAGCTCCAAAGCTGCAAGGGATGAACATTTCTCCCACTAACGATTCTGGGGCCGTGCGCAGTTATCAGGTACGGAATTGGGAGTGGATGTGCCGGACTGGTGGAGTTGGCAACCTGGCAAAGCACAAAACCCACCTTAGCATCTCCTTGATTGTGCCCAACGTCCCCATGGATACTCAACCGGGACCACGAAAGCAGCAGGGCTTGTTCACATGCATGGACTCGAAACGATGCTACAGCACAAGGTTTGGCTGCTTGCAGGTATTGCAAAAAAAATAATTAAAAAAAAAAAAAGCAAAAAGGACTAAAGCCTGGCTGAAATCGCTCAGCTTCACAAGGCAGGTTAGGAGAACCCGGGGGTCTGCATGGATCCGTGACCCCATGTGCCCGGACGTATCCCATTCCCCGCCCGTCCGCTGCGTGTATCAACAGCATATTTATAAATCAATTGGAAGCAATTAATCAGCTAGAGGAAGATAAGGGATAATGAAGAAAAGAGATTAGCTGGCGATGCACAAACAGGGCTCCTCCGGGGAGGAACCGCTGTGGTTGGAAGCCTCCTCTGCAAAGCCTATTAGCTCCACTTAAAAAAGAAATTTAAAAGAAGCAACCTGAATAATTAAAAGGCAGAGTTAATGGCTCGTGCTAACAGCTCCTCAAAACCTGCAGCAGCCCTGTTTGTTAACCAAAAGGCTCTGCGGAGAAACCCTCGCCCCGCGCCGGGAGGGATGCCCGGCGGGGCCAAGAGCTGCACGGGCCCGATGCTGCCGTCCTGCCGGGTTCGTGGAGGTGACCCACTCCTTCTAGCTGAGCTATAAATAATAATGGAGAAGCGACTCCAGGACTTGAGGGGAAGCCTCCAGTGATGTAAGTCCTAATATCACCCATCCGACGTATCCCACAGTAGCCTTCCGATGGCCAACCCGCTCCTCGTCAGCAAAGCCAGTACTAAACACACCGTTCTTTCGCTTGCCGACTGAAAAATTAAACCTCTGGGCAGAGCAGCCAGCAGGCACGTTTTCTGTATGTTTTCCTACAAATCTTTTCATCCTAAGCCTTCCATGCCAGACTTTGGGGAGCCTCAGGACAAGATCAGCAGCCCTATTGCTGCTATCAGTTTCAGAGGCTGGTTTGGGTTGGAAGGGACCTTCAAGAACATCCAGTTCCAACGCCCCCTGCCATGGGCAGGGACACCTCCTACTAGACCAGGTTGCTCAAGGCCCCAACCAGCCTGGTCTTGAGCACATCCAGTGATGGAGCATCCACAGCTTCCCGGGGCAACCTGTGCCAGTGTCTCACCACCCTCAGAGCGAAGAACTTCTTCCTGATTTCTAATCTAAATCCTCCCTCTTCCAGTTTGAAGTCATCACTCCTTGTCCTATCGCTGCAAGCCTTTGGAAAAAATCCCTCCCCAGCTTTCTTGTAGGCTCCCTTCAGATACTGAAAGGCCATGAGAAGGTCTCCCTGAAGCCTCCTCTTCTCCAGGCTGAACAAGCCCAACTCTCTCAGCCCCATAGCAGAGGTTATATATTTCACACCCCCAGGAGATGCCATCATCTGGGCTGGGCTTAATCCAGTGTGCAGGACCAGCATGGCACTGCCAGCAACCGGGCGCTTTTTGCCCCAATGACATCCCTGCACTGCTCTGAGGGGGGGTTACAAGCTGTCACATCAGTTTTGAGCAGCCCCCCAAAATGCCACATCCTCCAGCTGTGACCTGCATCCCGTGGGAACCTCCCTGGGATGCCTACAAGAAGCTTTCCCAAATTTGTGACTTCAAAGCCCTGCACTGCTGTTGGTGCTCAGGATGCCACCCGAGAGCCAACGCTTGGCTGGGCACCTTAATACGAGAGGGCTCAGGAAGAGCTGCCGATTCAGAGGACAAAAGGCGGCGTTTCTGCACTAAACTCGCCTCTTTTCAAGTAAAATTTGACAAAATTGCCAAGTCAGGGCTGGAGCCCCCGTGTTTTGCGGAGGGTAAAGAGAGAAAGCATCTCCCTGCCTTCCTCACCAGCTCGCAGGGCAGCAATTTAACCTCCAAGGAGGAGCTCCAGTTCATTTAGTAACAGCCTTTATCTACAGGCTGGGGGCAGAATAATTCTACCCAGAACAATATATAATAGAGAAAAAGAGCTGCGGTGCAGCAAGGAGCTGGAGAGCACGGTGCAGGGCACTACTGAGCCACTTTCTCCTCCCTGCTGCCACAGCCCAGCGTTTAATGGCAAGTTTGGGGTCAAGAGCAGGAAAACCGGCCCCAATTCTGATGTTGAAGGGGCGAATGCCAATGGAAAAGGCGAGTGCTTGTCTTGGCAGGTGGGAATTCCCAGGCTGACGTCCTGAGTAACCGGGGTGCTCCTCAGCAGCATCTCTGCTCCCATCACCACCAGTGACTCGGAGCCCTCTTTCCAAAAGCATTTTCCCCACTCCTTTTTTCTTTTAAATAAAAAACCAACTCAAAGCTGAACGGCTTTCCAAGCACCTAAGCAGCGAGGGAGACCCATTTTATTTACGAGCCACTTCCAAACTATGTTTACTAAAACTTCCTTCACAGCAAAGTCTGACTTTTCCTGCCAGGAGTTAAAAAAAAAAAAACCAAAACCAAAACAAACAAAACACCTAAAGGTTTTCAACTGCGTTTTTTTTGCCAAAAACTCTACCACCGTGCTAAGTATCGCAGCATTGCAGTGAAACAAATACACTCCTGCCCCATAAAAAGACCAAACTGACCCTAAATTGGTACTGACAGGCTGAAAACAGGGAGATAAACACCAACTGCTACCAAAAATATGTTGTTTTTTTCTGAAATACCTGCAGTATTACTCGATGGGAGTGCGGCGATGGGTGGCGTAACACCTCTGTTTTCTACACATGCATAAAGGCAGAAAAAGCCATTTAAAGCTTGGAGGGCAGCACTCGGTGCCTGCCTGGAATTAAATAATTCAGCGGGTTGCAAAGTTAATAAAAGTGACAGCCTTTTATTAATCTTAGCTGAGAGCGCAGCGCTCCGAGCTGGCAGGCAGCCACTCTGACCAAGTTATCAGCGCACCAGGCAAACCTAGGGCTGGGAAAAGAAAAGAAAATCGACGTTCAGAATAAAATAAACCAAAATAAAATTTAAACCAAACCAAACTAGAGCAGCAGAAGCCGTGGGAGACGCCTGCCAAAGGCAGCGGTAAAAGCCCAGGCTCTGGCAGGCTGAGGACACGTGAGTTGGGAGTCCAGGGCTGGATCCCCACAGGACGAGCTCACCGCTGAGGGGGCCACTCTTGGTAGGGTGGAAAACTGGACCCTAGAGAAGGTGGGAAGCACAGAACCCAGCTAAGCAGAGAGAACCCCTCATATTTCGTATTTCCAACCAGATGGAGGAAAAGAGTGATGCTTTCCGGAGGAAGCCATGCTCTGAAGTGTTTTATCTGGACACGCAGAAAGCCCAAGGAGGTCGAGCATCACAATTCCTCCAGCATCAAAGCACCAGGCGACCACCGAGCAGCCAAGAAGCTCAAGCTCCAAGAAAACACAGTGTTTACACCTGCTCCTGATGGTCTCAAACACCGCACCATGGCTGGAAAAAGGCAGTTGAAGGATCAGTTTGATTTTTAACCTGCAGTAAATGCTTTTCAGAGCTCCTCAGGAGGCATCTAGTGCTTGGTTAAGGTTATGGAGAGGATGGGCAAACCCCTCGATGCTCTAGTTTAACAGGTCCTGCTGCCCTAACATGGGTTGGTGACACTGCCATGAGGAGGGCTCCTGGCTCCCACCTGACCTCCTCGATATTCCCAGTGTGTTCCCAGGAATAACAAGGGGCACCAGGGAAAAGAGCTGGAACAGGAGTTTTTGCAGGGAGTAAAGAGGAAAGTTAGTGAGAGATTATTGGAGCAAGATGTGCGGCACCAGGAGCCGCCAATTTTCAGTATTTTCAGTACTTCATCGCAAGTCTCGTAGTATTTATTGGATTTGGATTCTTTTCTTTTTCCCCCTCTCCCAAACTTCGGTTTCTTAACTCAAACGGACTCATGGAAATCCCAGCTTTCAGCATATAAATAAAAGTTCATGACCTTCCCCCAGTAGAGAAACGACGGCTGCATTTTATTCCGCGTGCTGCTCAAAGCCAAGCGAATAGAAGGAACCCCTTATCTCTTCCAAATACACTTTCTAAACCTCAACCATGATTTTCAAAGAGCTAGAGTTGGAAAATGAAAATAGTAATAAACGATCCTTGGAGACAGGTACCCAAGGAGCAATCGTATTAACTTAAAAGTAAATGTGAGCAAGAACAAGAATTCAAGCACAGGCTTTCAATGAGTTACTTGAGCAAGACAAAAAAAAAGATGCAGTTTCCTGCTCTTTCCTTGCATAAAAGGTTCGATATCCTGCAACTTTTCTACGCTGCCCTCCCAGGACCTCTCCTGAGCTATACCCGGCACAGGGCACTGCCCCAGAAAAGAGAGCACTGTACTGAAAAGATCGGGCCAATAACAACAAAAATAGCCAAATAATAACAGGAACACCCAGAGCGACTCAGGGCTTTGGAGGAGGGATAAAAAAAGCCACAAGCAAATGCAACGAATCTAACTCGGCGCGAGCAGCGGCGCGTGGGAAAAGGAGGCCCGGCTCCGTCTGCGCGAGGGGGTCTGCAAGGGGGGGGCACGAGGAGAGAGGCCTCTCAGGGACAGCCAGGCTGGTGCAGTGACAGGGACCAAAGGCCGGAGCGAGCGGCACAGCAGCACCCACGAGTGGGGATTCAGCCCCACGGATTCGGTCGCTGGACCCTGAACCCTCCGGACGGTAAATAAAAGTTTCTAAGGGTGACTCGGAGCCCGGAGCAGCCCCCTGGAGCCAGCGACATGCTTGTCACCCAATGATGACTGTGGGATTAGGTTTAAAACTGCAAAAATTAAAGCAATAACTGGTCATTCACACACTGGCCACCCAACACCCCACACAGAATGTACCCAGAAGGACTCCAAATTATTCAAAGCATTTTTTTTTTTCCTTAGCAAGACACGAAGGTTTTTAATATTTCAGCTGGTTTTGTGCTGGGTCCGGACGCTGGCCAAGTCCCCTCTCCCTGGGGGCCGCCTGTGAAACCAGAAGAAAAAAAAACAACATCTAAAAAAAAAAATCAGGCTGGGTGAAAGGGTCTGCGTCCAACAGCTCAATATTTCTAAATATAAAAGTCTCTAGCGACGCTTCAAATCCTCAATTTAGAGGCACCCAGGGAGGCAGAGCACGGCCCCAGCCTTCGCCAAGTTGAGCCACGTTTGTTAACTGCTCTTTTCACCAATTTCCCACCAGCTATGCTGCAGAAAGGATTGGAAAAAAAAAAAAAAGAAAAAAAAAATCCCTTTATTATTTTGAGCGAGATTCACCCTCGCACCACAGTCCCCGCAGCATTACAAATATTTGATGCAATCGGAAAGAAAACAAAACCGTCCCGAAATGACAACTGAGAGGGAAACAATCTGGGAAGTTTTAACCTTCGAAATCTGTCTCTTAATTCTGGGTGCGATTCCTGCAGGCGAGGGAAGGAGGCAAACACAACCCAAGTGGTGGCTGCTTCTGCCTTACAAAGGCAACTTTAGAGGGGATTTTTAAAATAACCCGACTGCGCCGTCGCTAATGCCATTAAAATTCAAAGGGCAGAGCCAACCGATAATCCCAGCCGGTGACTGGCACAAGAATCAAATCGTGCCACATGCAGCTATTTGGTGCTGCTCGCTGCCATCGATTTCCTTTTATTGGAGGGGGAAAAAAAAATTAGTGAACAGTCAACAAAGAACCCAAAAGCTCTTTAGTAAGCCAGCCCACCCGCTCATATACGATACCAGCAGCTTGGAAAGGAAAAGGAAACAGCTGGCAAACTCAGCACGGAGTTTCCAAAGGTAAAAAACCAGCAAATCAAAAAAAAAAAAAAAAAAGAGATTTGGAAACAGAATCATCCCCTGGGCTGCTGAACTTGCCCAGGAGAGCTGCAGAGCAGCAGCACAGCACGTCCTGGAGCCAAGCGTGGAGCAAGCTCAGCCCAGGGGCTGGGGAGCGGTGACGCCGATGAACGGCCCCAGAGCATCCCTGGCAAGACACGGCCTGGAAATGGAAAGTATTTCCCGCTGAAAATCGTAGACCTGCAGCACTGTTCCAGGAGCAAACGCTCTGCAGACTCCCAAGTCCCAAATCTGCACGTTTTCACACACCTCCCAATCGCTGCACCCGTAAATCAGGCTCCGCACGTGCAGGAGTTACCGAGGGACCATTGAGAGGAAACCAGCTGAAATATGGTCACTTCTAGTTCTGCACACAGAGTATTTTTTTAAATTACTATTTTTTTGAAACACTTGGTCAAAGACAAGCTCGATTTTATACCAGTTAATCCTATAGCCAGAGATTTTACTCTGTTCTTCAACCACTTGCAAAATCCTCCTGAAAGATTGCCGGGGGTTACCACAGGGATTATATTGTTTAGCGAGCCAGTTATAATCCCTCCGATAAGAGGAGCTGATCCGGGCAGAGAGGCATTGGCTCGACGCTATTTGCAAATAAAAATTAAACCAGAGATAGCAGCAGGTTTGCTCAGCCTCCTGCCTTATCTCCAAAGCGTGGCAGAGAGATATTATTTGATCCAGCTCCGGCCGGAGAAGGAAAGCAGGGCTCCGGAAGAATTCAGCCAAGGCAGGATTTTTTTTTTCAGGCACTGGTAGCCCAAAGCACTTTGGAGAAAAATCAAAATATAGCAACAGAAATGCACGGTGGGACCTGCACATTGGGATTTATGGGGACAGACAGCTGGAACTTCGGTGTCCCGTGACTCTGGTTTCTGATAAGGGGAAAAGTGCCTCTAAGCCGCACCAGCCCAGCCCACCTGCAGTTGAAGTTTTATAAAATCCCTTCCAAATAACAGCAGACGGGCCAGAAGTTCGTCCATCCCCACGGGCAGATCCCTGGGGTGAAGGCTGCAGTCCTGAGGAGGCTTGGAAACTCAGGCTGCCTTCCGGAGAAATCCCCGGAGAGCTGAGTTCAGCTTTACAGTATCACAAGCAGCATCTCCAGAGATAATGAGTCCAAAAAACCTCTCCCCGGCCTTCGTGGCTCTACACGGGGTAGGAGTGGACGGTGTTATCTGCGATGCCTACTGTCGTCGGTCCAGTGAAGCTGCCCTTGGGAACTGCATCCATGACTTTTCTACTGCTGGAAAATGATTTAGAATCATAGACTGGTTTGGGTTGGAAGGGACCTTCAAGATTATCCAGCTCCAACCCACGGGCAGGGACACCCCCGACTAGACCAGGTTGCTTGAGGTCCATCCAGCCTGGCCTTGGACACTTCCAGGGACGGAGCATCCACAGCCTCCCTGGACAGCCTGTGCCAGGGTCTCACCACCCACCGAGTAAAGAAATTTGAGATTGTTAAAAGACACTTTTTGAATTTTTTTTTTTTCTTTTTACATCTAGGGTCACAAATAAAGCTACCTGGGGCGGCTTGTTTCCTTAAGCCTGGCTGGAGAAGGTCCAGCACCACACCAAATATTCCGCAACTCTATAAGAGATGGAGACTGAGTGCAGAAGAACAGAGTTTGCCCCCAAACCAGCTTTTCCCTGGAAATTGCATCTGGTTAGGAGCTGGTTTCTTTCCACTTTAGGCTTTGTTAATATCACCAAGTCCCTGTTAGACCTTCAAGGGGATTTGTAAGCCCCAGAAGAAGCAGACTGAGATGCGGAAGCCTCTCTCCTAATGCCTGGCAGAACATTTTGGGGAAGACACGGGGAGCCCCTGGGTGACTATCGATATTTTAAGGTCTTCTGCGACTTAAGGACCAGAAAACCAGCATCTGCTCCAGCTACTTCTCACGGCCTCTGCTCCACCATAGCAGCAGAGGAAGGGAGGAACAGACAGATCAGAAGAGCCACGTGGGGAAAATAGTGCGCTTTGATTGTGCTGGCAGCACGAGGTACAAGCACAGAGCGAAGGAGGGCCAGAGAAATCCAGAGGCAACGCAGGGGCATGTAACGCACGCGGTACAATCGCAGCAGCACATCCTGGCTCACCAGCTCTGGGCTCATCACCTCCTATTTATCCTGGATCCCCGCTCGCCGGCCTCAGGGTCATGTTTTGGGGCTGTCACCTACAGAACACCACCTCACGGTCCAACCATTAAACATACAATTCCCAGCAAACAGCCCAAATCCAGCCCCTGTCCTGCAGAACCGCAAAACCAGCTTTAAAAATCGCGAGGGTGAAAACACCCGTGCTTTTTCTCTGAGCTGCTACTGGGCTTTGGAGTAAACCCCATTTTTTGAGGAAAGATCCAGGAAAAACACAGAGGAACTGCAAACCTGTTGCAAATGGTGAACCATCACATCCCAAGCACGCAGGAGATGCTCTTTTAGAGTGAAACCAGCTTCCTTCCAGCAGGGCCCGCAACCATGTTTTTCACAAATATTATCCTAACACGAGCACAACCCTCCCGTTTAGATTTTTTTGTTGTTGTTAAAAAGCAATTATATAATGATACCCTGGCCCTGAATATTCCCAACACCCCCAGTGAATCAGGGTACGCTGCCATGCAAATGGGAATTACAAGCCTAATTTTTAGATACTCCAGGATTTATTTTTTTTGGGAAACAAGTATCGGTGCCTTAAGAAAACCAGCGAATTCACCCAGCCTGAATCCCAACCATTCACACCCAGCACTTCCCCAACTATCTAATTGCCACAAAGCCTATTATCTTCCATACCGGTTGTCAAAGTGTCCTTAGGACAACTCCAACGAGAGGCTAAAGTCTCCTCTACACTCCATTTTAATCATTAGTCAGGAATATACAGCAAGGGAGGCAGAAGGGAGGGTGTCAGGCTGACAAAAGGGATGCTCAGCCCCACCGAGGGCTCCAAATTGATTGTTCCCCCCCCACCTTCTGCAGAACAATTACTCCGTGCTCCTTTAACAGCTCCTTGAGAGGAGCTTGACTTCATTCGGGGAGAAACACCGGGATGGAAACCCACACCTCTGCCACGCCAGCAGCAATTTCGTAAACTGGCATAAACCAGGTGTAATGTTGACTCAGTCGTGTAGGATTTTACAGCCTGCTTCGGGATGCTCATCCATCCCCCCCAGCTCGCACAAGCACCTTTCCACCGGCCCTGGGGGTTCTGTGATGCACTTCCCAGGCCCTCTCCATCTTCTGGAGAGGTTCCCAAGAATATTTCCTTGTGGTCTTACATACTCTTATATCCAGAGAGGCCTTTTTAATTAAAATTGTTTAATTCAAAAATCAAAAAGCATGGTTTAAATTAACATTCAAAACAAGGAGGGAGGGGAGCGCAAGCACACTCCAGAAATAAAATATTTGCAAGAGATAATTCCACACACGAATACCCTCAAACATCTCCCCATCCCTCAGTTCTCCTCTTATCTATCCCCAAAGCTGCAAACACTAACTTCAAAGCCAAACCCTGTTTCCAACTGGAAAGCCCTGGACCGGTCCCCAGTGGATTCAGGGAGCTGCAGGGCAGCCAGGATGCTCAGCCCTAGTTGGGTCGAGTCCTCTTTCCGCTCAGGGCTCCCCAACCCCAGCGTGACCCCTCTGTCCTTCTGCACAGAGAAGCAGGTACGATGCCCCAACTGTGCTCACCCAAGACACTCAGAATCCCCAAAATCACAAGCTCAAGGAGGACATGGGGAGCTGGGCCACGCGCCGTCTCACTGCGTTAAGCTCCAGAATCATCTTTCAAGACGCAGGAAAGCAGCGGTTCTCCCCAGAGTGGCCGGGGCAGGCAAGATGCAAGCGCAGACTCGATTTCTATCTCTGCAACAGACCCCTGGCATTTATCTCTGCTGCCTGAAGAGCTGCTGAAGCCCAGAGGATCTCACCGTGAATCAGCATCGGCGAGGGCTTGGCTGAGTCAGCTCCTCCTTAATTCTCCCCTCCGAAAAAAGAACTGCACCACAATTCAGAGCAAGAAGTGGCATTTTGGAAAAGCTGCGATGCTGGGGTTTTCAGCTCAAACATCTCACACGAAAGGGAGGAATTTCCCTCCCTGGGAATAGCGGTTTATACATTTTCTGGCACCGGCGCTGCCATTAGCAAACACAATCTGCAGTTCTGCCTCGCTCATTTGTTTGCCAAGCGCGTTTGAAGGGAATATTTTATCCACCGCAAGATAAGCCCCGGAGGCTTCGCCTCCTGATGTAAGCGACCGTGCTCGGAGTTTCTCTGCAGGTAAGAGGCTTCCTCTGCACAAGGTCTCCTCTATAAAACCCACCTGAATAAATCTCATCTGCAAAGGGCGTCTGAACGGCTTAACTCAGGGATGGAGGGGGTTGAGGAGCTGTTGTCCCAGTCAGCACCTCTGCCAAAAGTATCCCAGCCCCTCTCTGACCCGGGATGAATCGCAGCGGGAATAAGAAGGGAGGAAGTTAAAAAGCTTCCCTGATTTTTGCCTTTCTACAGGTTTGGGCTGAGCTTCACCCTGCTTCCTGGAAGCAATAACTGTTTTCAGTTCATTTGCCTAGGATATTATCTCAACAAAACTCCCTTAAAACACCAAAACCAGCCATTTGTGGTTCCACAAGTTTGGTTTTTTTCTTCTCTCCTTGGAGATTTGCATATCAAATGCGTTTCCTTTACAAAAAAAAAAAAAAATGAAAATAACTAGAGAGGAAAGGGCTTGTTTGATTTATTTTCTTTTTCCTCTCCCCCAGCAAGCTCCTGCAGGCCAGCCAAGCCTCGCCAGTGATGCTCCCAGCCCTGGGGCAGCGCAGCCTCCCGCTGCAGCCTGCCTGGGAAGCGCTGAACTCTTGCGGTACCCGCCTAAGGACCGGCTCACGCTCTCCTCCGAGCTGCGTCTGCAGGGGCCAAACAGATCCAGACGCATCCCTGACCTGAAAGCAGAGGTTGCTCTGACTACACCTGGGAAGGGATTTGCTAGGAAAGGAGCAGCCAGCTTGCAAAGCGCCGTCACCCGGCCCCAGCACACTCAAAAGGCTGCTTGCTTTTCCTAGATGTTTAATTTTAATTTTTTTTTTTTTCCTCCTTTCCTGGCTGTATTCTGCTCCTGCAGCTGGCAGAGCACACGCTCCCATGCAAAACTCCTCCAGCTCTGCACCAGGGACTATTGCTATGAGGAAGAGCAGCTCCTGTGGCTTCCTGGAGTCCCAGCAAGGGAAAAAGCACCCTTAAGGCACCGCACACAACCCATGCGAGCTCTCCGACTCCCTTTCTTTGGGAGAACCCCCCCAGCATCCCCCTATCCAGGCTGGGGGCGCCAGGCAGGACCCGCCAACCTGCAGCTGGGAAGCTCCCAAATCCCACTGGCAATTCCCACAGCCATCCGGTCCCACCTTTCATTTCCAGCTCAACCTTTAACCCTCTTTGCTCAGCTTCCAAGTTCAGTTGAAGACATTACCCTAATTATAATTACCTCTGGCACGGCTCTGATGACCCAGAGCGCTTCGCTCACATCCCCCACTCGCACCCCCGTGTCGCATTCGGGCGATCCTGGTTTTGCAGCTTGTCCCAAAAGTTTCTGCTTGTTTGGGGCTTTTCTGCAACAGCTCCACTCTCAGCCAAATGGCATGAAAAAGGGAGATGCCATAGAGGACGGAGAATAAACAGAAAAAAACTGTGCCAAGGGTGTTATGAGGAGAAAAATCCATCATTTAAAATTAAGCAGACGTCCGCTCGCCCAGATGGCGTTTGAGCTAAGGTGATTCAGGCAAGGAGCAAAGGGCTCTGGTTTATTCCTTCCTGGCAGCCTGGGGAGCTAGGAAGGATTTTCCCGTTGGCACCCCTGTGAGCCTGGCACTCGGGGATGAGGGCAGGGCAGGGATCTCTCACTTCAGGGTTCATTTTCAGAGGCTATTTAAGAGCTTAGCAGGATTTCCAGAAGCACCTAAGCCGGTTAGGTGCCTAAATCCCACTGAAAGTCCCTTTGAGTACCGCTACCTTCCGAAATCCCTGCCTGTGTTTGTTAGTGTCATTAGACATTGAAATACCTCCCTCCAGCCGCCCTAATCCCACGGCTGGGAAGCTGCTGCCCACCACGAGCCGCCACCTCTGGCTCCCCAGCTCTGCGATAGGGGCGCAGGGACCCCCAGTGTGGGGCAGACCCAGACAGGCACCCTCTGGTGCCGTCTCCCACCGCTCCCCTGCCGACCCCAGCAGCGAAGGCTGTTTGGGATTCTCTTTTTTTTTCCCACCCTCTTGCTCTATCTCTGCCAGCATCGCAAGGGAGGGAAGATCACTATCTACAAAGTCTCTTTGAAACGGGCGTGCAACAGAAAACGTATCTCCTCCAGCTTCGCACAGGCCCCCACCCCGGTCCCAGCGTGGGATAAATCTTTAAAACGAGGAATAACCTGAGAAGAAGATTCATCGGAGCCGGCCGCTCGGCCCGCCAGCAGTGCTCCGGATGCAGGGGTGCAGTTGCAGCTTTGGGAGGCGCCCGGTGCTCCGGCGGCACGTGTGACCCTGGGTGCTGCGCATCCCTCCAGGCAGAAACACTCTTCATCTAAATCTGGGGTGATTTTTACCTTTCTGAGGTTGCAATGACAGGGGAGGCAGCTGCAGGGTGTGCTTCTGGGGTGCGACTTCAGCGAGGTTTTTGATCCTGTCTCCTGTAACATCCTCCTTTGGAAGCTCAGGAGTGTGGGCTGGATGAATGGACAGAGAGGTGAGTTGAGAACTGGCTGAAGGACAGAGCTCAGAGGGTTGTGATTGGCGGTGCACAGTCTCGTTGGAGGCCTGCAGCTCGTGGTGCTCCCCAAGGGTCAGTACTGGGTCAAGTCTTGTTCAACACCTTCATCAATGACCTGAATGAAGGACAGAATGGACCCACAACCAGTTTGCTGATGGTACCAAACTGGGAGGAGCGGCTGAGACACCAGAGCTGCAGGGCCATTTAGCGAGACCTGGAACAGTCTGGAGAGTTGGGTGGAGAGAAACCTCATGAAGTTCAACAAGGACATGTGTAGAGTCCTGCACCTGGGGAGGAATAACCCCCTGCACCAGGATAGGTTGACCTCCTGGGAAGCAGCTCCATGGAGAAGGACTGGGGAGTGCTGGTGGACAGCAGGTCGACCCTGAGCCAGCAATGGGCCCTCACGGCCAAGAAGACCAGTGGTCTCCTGGGGTGCATGAAAACGAGTGCGGTCAGCAGGTTGAGGGGAGGCTCTCCTCCTCCTCTACTCTGCCCTAGTGAGGCCACCTCTCAAGTGTTAGGTCCAGTTCTGGACTCCCCACTTCAAGAGAGACAGGGAAATACTGGAGAGAGTCCAGGGGAGGCTCCAAAACTGCTGAGGGGCCTGGAGCATCTGTGTGGGCAGGAAAGGCTGAGAGCCCTGGGGCTGTTCAGCTGGAGAAGAGCAGCCCCAGAGGGGAGCTGAGCAAGGCTGAGCAAGAGCTCAAGGGCCCCCGGGGGGCAAGAGGCTGGGGCCAGACTCTGCTCAGGGGTGCCCAGCACCAGGACAAGGGGCACCGGGCACCAACTGGAACCCAGGAGGTTCCCTGGGAGCAGGAGGAGCAACTTCTTTGGTGGGAGGGGGTTGGAGCCTGGCCCAGGCTGCCCAGAGAACTTGTGGAGTCTCCTTGTCTGGAGAGATTCCAAAGGTGCCTGGACCCTGCGCTGCTGGGCCCCCTGCTCTGGGTGACCCTGCTGGAGCAGAGGGGTGGCACCAGATGATCTCCAGAGGTCCCCGCCAACTCCCACTATGCTGGGATTCTGTGTGGACTCTCCCAGCTCTCTTTCCCCCACCCTTAAGCCAATTTTGTTCTCCTACAGACCTCTCCGATAACGCAGGGAAAGAACATGCCCGAGCGTGTTTGGCTTGGGTCACGTGAAATGCACTTTAATTGGGGATAATTTCTGCCCACCTGCTCTCCCCAGGTGAAAATGAAACAGGCGCTTCTCTGCTCTGCAGCTTAACGCTCCTCAGCAACGGGAACAGAACGATCAACTTTTCAAGGGCAGCTCTTCCAAGAGCATCACAAGATATTTAAAGCGAGCCACGACCTAGGAACAGGCAGCAAACCCCAATTTTAATAACTGTGAGGGATTTGGAGAGATTTTCCTCTTCCTCTGCTGAAAGGAGGGGAGATGTGTGGCATTAACGCAGCGCAGAGCGGCCCCCCCAGACACTTGATGTTCTCCATCCCTTCAACCAGGGCACCGAAACCTGATCAACCCAGGAGGGACAGAGCCCCACGGCAAATAAACACCCACACGGCCGCTCGGGGAATTATTCGCTGGGCGAGGAATTATCGACCTGGGCTATGAAGGGACGAGCAGCCAACGCCGGCGTAGAACCCTGGATGGGGCCACACGCACAGAAAAAAGAGCTAAATCCACAGGATAATTTTATATACCATAATTAATTTGGCCAGCTCATAAACTAGACTGATTCTTTATGTCTTTCTGAGGTCTCTGCCTTCTCCCCACAAGCCGCCTCTCACTCTGCAAGGGGCAATACTAGGGGGTTTCTGCTTTGGGGGGCTCTCCCAAGCCCCAGGACTGCTCAGAAAACAAAAAGACTGCGATGAAACCACACAGCCACAGCAGCTTCTCCCACGTCAGGCAAGCAGGGGGCAAATTTCAAGCCGCATTTTGCACATCCTGGGGCAAATGAGATGTTGTGGAGATCCCTGAGGTTTCCAGCCCCTCCTGGTTAGTTTTTTTTTTTGCCCAGCGTGCTCAGCGCTGGGGCCACCTTCACAGAACCCCACCTCGCCGCCGGAATGGAGCTGGCGGGTGGGAACGGCAGCCAAGGCGTGATAATTCAAATATTCCTCGGGGAGCGCCAGCAAGAACAGCACAAATCTTCCCTTTGAACAGCACGTGAAAGGCGGTCTTTGTGCTCGGGAGCATCGCGTACGTTTTGAATCCACGCTGGAAATCTGAAGCCAATCTGATCAACGCTTTCCTTCTATTTATTTTTTTTTTTTTTATAAACAAGCCCAACAACTCTATATAAACAAAATCCACTGAAGCTCTTGTTTTCCCCTCACCTGCCTGATTGTTTCTTTCCCCCTTTGCTTTGCTGTATCAAAAATAAACCAGCATCATCTATTGATTCCAGCCGTTCTCCGAAGCCTTGTGGCACAAATCGGATGTTGGCTGAGTTATTGCAGAGCGGTAGCTGTGTGCCCACTGCTTGGAAATGCTTCCTTGGAACAAAAAAAAAAAAAAGAAAAGATAAAAAAGCGGCTATATGATAGCAAAGGGCATGCTTTGCTTTCTCAGGAAGGAAATGTGAAGTGTGACTTTTTTAATAATTCATTTTGACCAATCTCTGTCATTCCTGCTTTGTATTTTTGTCCAGGATACACTAGCAAAATCAATACAAGAAATGCAGAGGTCTGCTTTTAGTGTGGCTTCCAGAAAGCAGTGGAGCTCACAGGCCCTCCATCCCCTTGGATCCCAACCATTTTCACCAACCCTTCCTGCAAAAATCCAGTTTCCTGTTGCGTCTGCACCAAATGAAAGGCTTCGTTCTCCCCGGTGCCTTCTGCAACCCACAAAACTTCAAATTGACCTTTTGCTTTCGGAGTAATTAATGGTGCAACAACTCTACCAACCTGGGTCAACCCCAGACACCAGAGAACTGCCACAGCCCAGACTGGGATGCCCTTGCAGGAAAGCGGCCGGTACTGGAGGCAGAATTATAAGCTTCTTAAAGAAGACTCTTTAGCTCGGTAATTGCCTTACATCGTAAAATCCTGCAGGAAAAAAAAACTTGCTCTGCAGCACATTTGATACGCTCTGGTCCTTGGCCAAGCTCTTCACAAGTTCAACGGATCCTCTTGGCTTTATTGCCCCTTAAATGTAACTTTTTTTTTTTTTTTTTTGAGTTTTCTATATGGTTACTGCAGCAGGATTTGGCACGTTTCACAAACAGGGACCAAAAGCACCAGTGAAACAAGAGAGACCACAACACAAAAGTCCTCTGGACCAAAAGCCACATGAAATCGTGCAAAAGAAAACTGGATTACATCAACTGCAGCGGTTTAAACTGAGCTACCTTCACTTTAAAACCAGAATCCAGCCCAACCTAACAGCAGTCTCAGATTGCTGAGGTTTACTCAACACCACATACCTCATTCCCATCACCCACGACGGATGGTCCTGCTCCACCGGGTCACTGTCCCTGTGCTTCATTTACCTTCACCGACGACGCTACGAAAAACCTCCTGTGTCTCACTCATAAAACAATGAGATTTTGTCACAAACCTGCCTCGAGCTGACCTCTGGCCATCAATAATGGAACATTTCTGCACCGTGGACAGCCCTGGGAGGAAAGCAACCCTCAACTGGTTCTGCTAGACTCAACAGTTGAGCAGCCCTCTCTGCCACATAGGTCTTTCAAAACCCACCCTTCCCTTCAGATGTTCCCACTTTCCTCTGTGCCTGCCAAGGAACAGAGAGGAAAGACCCAAGGGAAAGAATTCAAGGTAGGTACAAGAAATCAGGTGCTTCCTCCAAGCCCAACCAGGGTAGGTACCGCCGCCAGCTATGCAAAACCAGCCCACAGTTGGTTTATAAAGAAATTATCTTGACTCACAAAGCACTAAAGTGCATTTTCACAAAACTGCTGGTCAAAAAAATTGAGATTTGCCCAAAAGACCTAGGCCTGTTGGTGGGGCATGACCACCCCAGGTGGTTCTCCTCCAGGAGAACTTCATGCCTGCAGCTACATTGCCTGAGGCTGGAAACAAGCTCCCTGCTGCCTACCAGGCTGCTTTTTGTTTTCTACTTTAAGACCCACAATCATTGCTTTAAAGAGGGAACTACACTGACGGATTGCGGATGACGCAGAACCTTGATGTCTCAGAAAGCTGCGCAAACAAGAGCTATCAGAGGAACTAAAAGGGGAGACAAGCTGATTTGGACACTCAGCGCTGTTGAGAGGGTCTGAATTTTCTCCACCTTCCCTAAATCCCACATACCGCTGCTGCGCAGTCCCGGTGTCGCCCACGTCCAAAACCACCTGCAAATCAGCCACCCCGCAGGAAAGGTGTCGATCGGAGCAGCTTTGTCACCAGGAATTCAGAGAATCATTCAGGTTGGAAAAGACCCTTGGGATCATCGAGTCCAACCATTAACCCTACTCTACAGAGCTCACCCCTAAACCAGATCCCCCAACACCACATCTAAGAGGCCTTTAAACACATCCAGGGATGGGGACTCAACCACCTCCCCAGGGAGCCCATTCCAATGGCTGGCTGCTCTTTCTGGGAAAAACTTTTTCCTAATGTGCAGTCTAAATCTACCCTGTTGGGGTTTGAAGTCACTCCCTCTTGTTCGATCACTAACTACCTGTGAGAAGAGACCAGCATCAGCCTCTCTACAATGTCCTTTCAGGTAGTTGTAGAGAGTGAGGAGGTCTCCCCTCAGCCTCCTCTTCTTCAAACTAACCAGCCCCAGCTCCTTCAATCGCTCTTCATAAGATTTATTCTCCAGGCCCTTCACCAGCTTCGCTGCCTCCTCTGCCCTCACTCCAGCACCTCCACATCCCTCTTGTAGTGAGGTGCCCAAAACTGGACACGATACTCAAGCTGTGGCCTCACCAGTGCCGAGTACAGGGGGACAGTCACCTCCCTCCTCCTGCTGATGACACTATTTCTAATCCAAGCCAGGATGCCATTGTCTTTCTTGGCCACCTGGGCACACCGGTGGCTCAACTTCAGCCGCTTGTCGATGAGAACCCCCAGGTCCCTCTCTGTCAGGCAGCTTTCCAGCCACACTTCCCCAAGCCTGGAGCGTTGCCTGGGGTTGTTGAGGCCCAAGGGCAGGACCTGGCGCTTGGCCTTGCTGAAGCTCCTACCGTTACCACTGGCCCATCGATCCAATCTATCCAAGTCTCTCCATAGAGCCTTGTGCAGATCAACACTCCCACCTAACTTGGTGTCGTCTGCGAAGTCACTGATGATTCACTCTGTGTCCTTACCGAGATCATCAATAAAGATGTTAAACAGAAACGGTCCCAACACCAAGCCCTGAGGAACACCACTTGTGACCAGCCGCCAGTTGGATTGACCTCCATCGACCATCACTCTTTGGGCCCGTCCGGCCAGCCAGTGCTTTATCCAGCAAATATCCTCGATGGAAATACGAAGCAAGTTTCCACTGGGGAGAGCTTTAACAGACCAAGCACTGGCCACTAACCTCCTGTTACCACTGTGACCAGAAGGACTGAGACCAGAAGCAACCTCAGAGCTCAAAAGGAAAAGGATTATTTATTATTTTTTTTGCAGACATGCAGAATTAGCTCTAATCACATTGCCAGGGTCTCAGCTCACACCCGCTGCCAGCAAAGGAGGCCAGTTGTGCGTCTGCAGTTGCTCATCTGGCCACTAACCTGCTTGAGCAATTACAGAGAATTAAACCACGGCCCTGCAGTCGTTAACGATTCAAATCACTCCCCACAAGAGGAGTGCCGCGAGGTCCGATTTCTGCGGTGCCCATCTCCCGCTGCTGCTCTGCACCTCATCGGAAGATGAAGGAAGGGGGAAACCTTCCATGGGTGTAGATCAACGTATTTCCATCGACCTTCTGCGGCAGTGTGACAATTTACACCAACGGGAGAGGCGACCGGTGTCGAAAGGCAAGGAGGACCACACAGAATCATGGAATTATTGAGGCTGGAATAGACCTTTCGGATCATCAAGTCCAGCCCATGACCTAACACCGCAAGCCAAGGCAAGGACCCTCTGGGCTGTGCAGAGGTGCTGTTCTCTACTTATTTGCAGCCCCTAAATGTCATGCTAGATAACCCCAGTCTGATGCAAGAATGGAGTCTAAGGAATAACCGAAGGTGCTGGGGGAACACAGTGCCAAAGCCACCACGTCCCACGGAGAAGAGCTGGACCTTTGCTAACCACCACAACAGAGCAGATTAACAACAGCTCTGTTTCACTGCAGGCTAAGGAAACGATTTCTGCCCCCAGATGCCCGCAGGGGCTGTCTGAGCTTTGTTCCACTCACACAAACACACTGAAGACAGCTAATCTGCCTTTTCCAAACAGTGTTTCTTCCATCCCCATGATTTACAGGCTTGACATGTCTCTTGACCACGTAGTGGTGGCTTCAGAAGGGCTGACTGGGACCACACTGCTTCAGTTTTACACTAAATGGCTGCATAGTGGGGAGCCAGTAAAGAGGGAAGCTGATGGTGCTGAGGGAGCTGTGCCTGTAAGAAGCACATCCAAAGGAGACTCTAGAGTCTCCAAGTTCTCTTCAACAGGCAGGGCTCTGAGCAACCTGCTCTAGTTGCAATGTCCCTGCTCGCCGCAGGGCAGTTGGATTAGATGAGCTTTAAAGGTCCTTTCCCACCCAAACCAGTCAATGACTCCCTGATTCCACCCAGCAGCTATGGGTCGGGAGAAGGTCTCTACAGCCCCCTAAGTACAGGGGCGTTGCTGAGCCCCGAGCTGAGCTGGTGCCACCCAGTACTAGAGAGATGTGCAGGGGACACACATTCCTGTGAGGCCAGGCTGAGGGAGTTGGGTCTGTTCAGCCTGGAGAAAAGGCGGCTCTGGTAAGACCTTCTAGCAGCCTCCAGTATCTGAAGGGGCTACAAGAAACCTGGGGGGGACTTTTTATAAGGGCCTGTGGTGACAGGACAAGGGGCAATGGTTTGAAACTAGAGCAGGGGAGATTTAGGTTAGACATCAGGAGAAGTTCTTCACTCTGAGGGTGCTGAGACACTGGCACAGGTTGCCCAGGGAAGCTGTGGATGCTCCATCCCTGGATGTGTTCAAGCCCAGGCTGGATGAGGCTCAGAGCAACCTGCTGTAGTGGGAGGTGTCCCTGCCCAGGGCAGGGGGATTGGAGCTGGATGATCTTGAAGGTCCCTTCCAGCTGAAGATATTCTACAATTTCTGTCAAGTATTATTGAATACTAAGTGTTATTTCAAGAGATGTCAAGAGGACACAGAGGCTCTGAACACTGACATCAGTACCAGATGCTGCTGCAGGAAATTTTTTTGAGGGGGAAAAAACCCCAAAGAAGTCTCAAGTTTTTGCTCTTAAGTGCATTCTGGGGATGTGCTCCCAAGGTTTACCTGTGGATGTGACCACACCACCCAAAGCTCTTGTTCTCCTCAGAGCAGAACAGGAGCAGAGCCACTGGAGCCAGCCCACGGGCACCATTCTGCTGTTCCAGTGATAAAGAGGGAGGAACGATTTCATGACTAGGTGGCATGGGGGGAACTGCCTGGGCAACAAGTGAAATGCAAATATCTGTAACTTGTGAGCATGTGATAAATGCCAGAAATGAAGGGTACCACATCCAATGGACAGGAAAAGTGCAGAGAGAGATTTTTGAGGATTTCTCAAAAACTTTAGGCACACTCCTTGCACTTATTTCAATCACGTTCCCTGGGCCACTTGTTTAGAGGCCTTTTTACGTCCAAACCTGCGTCTCCTTCCCTGGTTATAGCATTCCTTGAATGACGGGAGGACTTGCAGTCCAGATGTCCCCAGACTGCTGTCTGCCTGTTCCCCCTCACCTGCTGGCACAGCACCATCCACGGGAGCAATTCATAGGATCAAATCACAGAATGGTTTGGATTGGGAGGCACCTGCAAGATCATCCAGTTCCAACCTCCCCTGCCATGGGCAGGGACACCTCCCACTAGAGCAGGCTGCTCAAAGTCCTATCCAGCCTGGGCTTCAACACATCCAGGGAGGGAGCACCCACAGCTTCCCTGGGCAACCTGTGCCAGTGCCTCACCACCCTCAGAGTGAAGAATTCACCTGCGCACGGGAGCTAAATGGCTTTGCCGCTATGAGAAGACCTCATGCAGGGTACTAATTGCAAAAATGCCATCAAATATTACACACACGCACGTCAGCGGAGGACCTTTGGGGATGGCTGTGAGCTGGCTCCATCCAGTGCATTACTGTCATCTCAACGTCCCTTTGAAATAAAGTCCCTTTACATGCTCTGCTTCCGCAGGGACAGCGGCTGCGCAGCCTTGCTGCTCAAAATGAAAAAAAAAAAATTAAATACCTATAATTACTTAGTCCAAAGGAAGCTCTCACAATAAAAACAGGAGGGCGAACGTCCTCGGGATGGTAAAGGTTATCAAAATACCAGGGTTTGGAGGAAGGAGGTTGTTACAGCACCGCTCCCTAATAACAAACAGCAAAGCAATCCCTTCCAGGAGAAAGAGATAAAGAATTTCTCCCTCCACCGGCAATATATCAAAGGGCACTGTTCAGCTGATGGGAATTGATTTTTCTCCCTTCCTTTGCACTTAGAGCAAAGCGGGACCGCAGCGAGAGCCTCCAGCTGCCACGGAGCCGAATCGATAGCGGGGAGGGGACGTGTGTGCAGGGGATGTTCGGCACCGGCCCGAGGCGGTACCTGCCCTGCTGCAGCGTCGCTTCGGGATGCACCCCGCTCCCCGACGGCGAGATTCGGAGCAGCCCTTCCCAAAAGCAGAGGGAACGTGGGGCCGGTAAGGAATGAGAGTTATGAGAATGAGACTAAGGAGAACGAATTCCCATTAGGACAAGTGGAGCAAATGCCCTAAGGGGTGAGGCCGGTGCTGGAAAAGGCTGGAGGACAAACCCCACTGCACCTTCCTGCCCTCGCTAAATCACAGCCTGGGCACCCGGCAAAACCAGGCGCAATCTTCCACTGCTCCAGCGCTAAGCCACTGGTCATTAAAAAGATTTTCACTACAGGTTCCCTCAAATCCAAACTTCTTCTGCTCTTCAGAAAGAATGAAAGGAGGAAAAAAAAAAAAAAGCTGTCTGTAACATGGATCATCCAGAGATCGATCCCTCTCCCACTCGCCAAACTCTTTAGTAAGATTCACTGAAACGCAACGATTTTTTCCTCCCCTTTTGTATCGAGCATCGCGCAGTCGCAGGACGAGGGGGACCACAGATCAATTTGCTTTCCCTCTAAACCCCGACGACAGCCTAAGGCAGCCGTACGTAGAAGCAGAGGCCTGGTTTAACAGCTTATAAAGCTCCACTCTTTTCTCACTATTGACTTTTATGGCGGCGCATAAAATTTTTAATGAGAAATAAATTGATAGATACACATCGCCACGGAGGAACCACGAGCTGCTCATCTGCCAGCTATAATGTCAAAGGCTGCATCTTTGAAATCCAGAGAGAAAAAAACACACCCACAGTGTATTTAGGCCGGTGTTCAGCCGGAACTGGCACTTAAAAAGTGCCACCTGGATGGTGACAGTCCCCTGCAATGGGACCGTGAGGCGTTGGGCAAGGTGCTGGTGATGGGACCAACGCAGGCACCAGCCCAAGGTGATGCCCAGCAAGCAGCTTTGCAGGCACAGAGCTATGCTGTGCTGCCATGGAAAGCAAAGCCTGGAAGAGCTGGAAGGAGGAGTTCAGCTACCCCAAACCATAGGGCTTTCCACCTTTTTCATCCCTTTTCACCCACCTTTTGGTTTCCTCTGTTTCTCTGTGCCTTGGTAGCAGCTGAGGTGCACGTCATGGTGGAGAAATCTCAGTGCTATGAAAGCTTTCTGTCAGTCAAAGCCAGAAGAGAGCCCTCTGCACATCACCTGCTGTGCGCCGAGGAAGACAAGGAGGGTAAAAACCAAAAAATACACGTATTCCAGCAAAGAGAACAATAAAAGAAAGAAAAGTTGGCATCGTGGGGAAGTGCTGCCCTGTTTCAATCTGAGCATTTTATCTTTATCCCCATGTCTGGACAGACTGGAGAGCCGGGCAAAGGGGAAACCTCATGAAGTTCAACAAAGGCCAGCGTAGAGTCCTGCACCGGGGGAGGAATAACCCCCTGCGCCGGGACAGGGGAGGGAGGACCTGCTGGGAAGCAGCTCTGCAGGAAAGGACCTGCGAGTGCTGGTGGAGAAGTTATCCATGAACCAGCAATGGGCCCTTGTGGCCAAGAAGGCCAAGGGCTCCTGGAGTGCATAAAGGAGAGTGTGTCCAGCAGGTCGAGAGAGGTTCTCCTGCCCCTCTACTCTGCCCTGGGGAGACCACATCTGGAGTACTGGGTCCAGTTCTGGGCTCCCCAGTTCAAGAGGGACAGGGAAATACTGGAGAGAGTCCAGTGGAGGCAACAGAGGTGAGAACATCTCCTGAGNCCCCCTGCGCCGGGACAGGGGAGGGAGGACCTGCTGGGAAGCAGCTCTGCAGGAAAGGACCTGCGAGTGCTGGTGGAGAAGTTATCCATGAACCAGCAATGGGCCCTTGTGGCCAAGAAGGCCAAGGGCTCCTGGAGTGCATAAAGGAGAGTGTGTCCAGCAGGTCGAGAGAGGTTCTCCTGCCCCTCTACTCTGCCCTGAGGAGACCACATCTGGAGTATTGGGTCCAGTTCTGGGCTCCCCAGTTCAAGAGGGACAGGGAAATACTGGAGAGAGTCCAGTGGAGGCAACAGAGGTGAGAACATCTCCTGAGGAAAGGCTGAGAGCCCTGGGGCTGTTTAGTCTGAAGAAGAGAAGCCTGAGAGGGGATCTGATTCATGGCTAGAAATATTTGAGGGGTGGGGGTCAAGTGGAAGGGGCCAGGCTCTTTTCTGGGGTGCCCTGGGATAGGACGAGGAGTAACAGGTACAAGCTGGAAGCCAGGAGGTTCCACCTCAACAGGAGGGGAAACTTCTTTGGTGTGAGGGTGACAGAGCCTGGCCCAGGCTGCCCAGAGAGGTGGTGGAGTCTCCTTCTCTGGAGACTTTCCAACCCCCCCTGGATCTGTTCCTGTGTGTCCTGCCCTGGGTGATCCTGCTCTGGCCCAAGAGTGGCCTTCCCACAGTCCTGCCACAAAGCCTTGGGTTTACTTCCCTTCCTCTCTCCCACGCTCCCATCAGAACGCACCAAGCGCTACTGCTCCTACACCCACACGTCATTGCCCTCCCACGCCAGCGATACACCCGTGCAGATTTACCTGGGAATTACTGATTTTTAATATGAATTCAAATTTACATCACTATTATTATTATTTTCAGTACAGGAAACAACTCCTTGCTTTTGCCAGCTCCTACCTATCACTTTGCAGGCAGACTTGGATAGACAACTTTGTCGTTTGTCCATCATTTGCCATCAGGAATTCCCCTCCGCCCAGAGGAGCACACGAATCGTGCGGCAGGAGCGGAACAATGCCATGAAACGGCTTAAACCCAACACGGTGAAGACAAACCCTTGGTATTTTCCCCCCCATCTGTCAGCACCTTCCAGCAAGGCAGATGGGTCCAGGTTCTTTCCAGTCCTGACTTTGCAAGGTGGTTATTTTTGACCAGAGAAAAGGGTATTTTGCAATAAACAAAGCAGCCAGGCTTCCCTCCGCTGCAGGGTGAGGATCTACCTTTACTCTGAATATAGCCCTGAGCTGCCAAGCGCTCCCAAAACCAAACTTAACGAGTCTGCAAATAATGGCTGGAACATTTCTCTACATTTTTTATTTTTTTTTTCCCCCTCATTATTGCTTTATTTTCCAAGCCAGCCAGAACCAGCTCCCTGCCTCTCAGCAGCCCTGGCACTTTGCACAACACGAATTTCCTCGCTGGGGTTTCCAAGAAACACACAGAGTCCTTGACTCGAGACGTGGAGGTGGCTGCAAGATGCTTCCATCATTTTTTTTTTTTCCAACAGCACCATTTTGCCAGGTGCTAATGTGGAGCGGAGCACACGTGTGGCCATGGGAACATCTTTTTTATCACCACGCTTTTTTTTAGCTAATATCCAGGGTTTGTTTTTTGTTTTTTGTTTTGTTTTTTTTTCACTGAAGAGGACCTAAGTGCTACGGAGGCAAGCTGGTATCTCAGGGAACAGAGCAAAAGAGCTTGTCTTGTCTGGAAAAGGTATATAATATTCCGAATCTGGTGTTTTTACAGCCTTTAAATACCTTAACTCCTGAAACAGCATCTTATGAATGGAGAACGACTGAGAGAAACATCTTAGCCATAGCAGGAAGGGGAAGGGGAAAAAAAAAATACAAGACCCCAAATCTCCCTCTCCCTCCCCAATGTACCCTGCCTTAGTCTTTAATGACTCATTATCGTCTTACGAAGCGAAGGCTCACAGGATTATGGTGTTTAGTAATATTATGACGGATGGGAGCCAGCCTTCCAGAAAGCTTTTTGTATTCCTGCTTTGTACTGACCTGGCCTCAGACCCAGGCTTCCCGTCCCAGCGCTATCGACGACAAACACCCCGCGCTCCACGGTACTAAATACCCCGGCGTTTAGTAAATATATGCTCAGTGCATTTACTAGATATAAATATAGCTCTCTCTAATACAGGTAGCAGGAAATTTCAGACCATGATGTTCTCTGGCTGCTTCCACTCAGCCAAATAGATTATCAAATCCTTCGGCAGCAAAATAAACAGCTTAGAGCAAACAAGAGGCTTAGCGCCCGTACTTTCTCTGTTCTGGCCGGGGCTGGTCCTCGCTGAGGTCACCGAGCCTTTCCCCGCAGTCCCCTCCTGCTCAGACTGCACAGCCCAGAGACCTGCCCCAGTGTTAGCCCTTTGGATGGACCAGCACTAAGTGCAGACCCTGCTTTGCTTCCTTCTGCTGCTCCGCCAGCTCTACAGACTCATGCAGAGGTGGTTCTCGTCATTTACCTGGAGCTGAGCAAAGCTTTCGACACTGTCCCACATGACATCCTGGTCTCCAAGCTGGTAAAACATGGGTTTGATGGGTGCACCACTCGGTGGATAAAGAACTGACTTGACGGTCGCACCCAAAGAGCGGCTGCCAGTGGGGCCATGTCCAAGCGGAGGCCGGTGACAAATGTCAGCGGTCAGTACCGGGACCAGTCTTGTCTAACATCTTCGTTGGCGACACGGACAGTGGCACCGAGTGCACCCTCAGCAGGTTTGCCGATGACACCAAGCTGAGTGGTGCGGCTGACGTGCTGGAGGGAAGNTGAAGGCCAGGCTGGATGGGGCTGTGGGCAACCTGCTCTAGTGGGAGGTGTCCCTGCCCATGGGAGGGGGGTTGGAACTGGATGATCTTCAAGGTCCCTTCCAACCCTGACGATTCTATGACTGTGATTCTGAAGTGGATCAAAGCAGACAGGGGAAAGTTTCAGAGTAGAAAAGGGATGCTCCCATGCTCTGTGATACCGTACAGAGCCATCCTCATTTCCTATGATGAGTTTTGAGCACTCCCAGGTGTTCTCCTGATCTCTTGGTCCCTTACTGAAAGGAAACTAAATCCTCAGTGGAAAAGTCAAGTGTGTACCCAAAGCTGTCGAATGCACAAGGCGACAAAATAAAACACCTTTTTCTCCACCTTTTCTCAATTACAGCAACAACCGAGTTTTTGTGCCAGCAGAATTCAAACTGCGAGCAAAGGCACCGTTTTCATGCGAAAATGAGGTCCAGTTGGGTGGTTTGGTTTGCTTCAAGGAAGTAGATGCATTTTTGCAATTCCTCTTCAATTTCTCTGGAGGAGTGGAAGGTCACATCCCACCTGCTGGGCCAGCACAGCACCGGGGCTGTATTTCCTCTTTCAGAGCCAGGAGGGGTGATTGTTGCCTCCTTAACACACTCCTCCAGCTCTTCCCTCCCCGCTGCCACCAGCTCCCACTGATTTCCTAGGACCATCATCGTGCGAGCTCCCCTGGCTCCAGCCCACCTCTGGCAACGCGGCATTGCCGGGGAACTCCTGCGGCTTCGCCACCTTTCCCAAGATTTTGTCAGCGTCACAGGAGCAGTCAGACAAACCACCGTCCACATTACCAATAAATAACAACAAATTTTGAAATTCCGGCGAGTAATCCCGCAGGAGAGAGAAGGGGTATCATAGCACGAGTGAGAAGAGGTCACATTTTTACTGTCTTCCCCAGCGTTTTCACACCAGCCACGTTACTGAATCAGAAACATCCAGCTTCATCAGGGCTTTCTTTATCTAAACAGGATTCAGGGTCTCCAAGGGTTGCTGCGGAGTATCACGTTTAAAGAGAGATGTTAAAGACATCAGGACAATAAAGGATGTGTTAATGCACTGAACCAAACTTTTGCTGCCACACTCCCTCTTCTTTCGAGGCAAAATTCCACAGATTTAAAAAACACATGAGAACTGGATTAGCCCATTCTCCTGCCAAGTGATCAAATTAACTTCCTACAACCCATCCCATTCTTACTTTTCACCCTAACAAACTCTTGCCAGCAAATACAGGAAACCATTTCCTAGTTGGGAACGAAAAAATGTCCCGGCGGCCAAGGACCCAGCCCGTGGCCAACGCCAACACCTAACCCAGAGCATGGGATGGAGGAGAAGGAAGCAAAACCGTAAAATTCCCCATGCAGGCAATTTATAGGCTATGGGCCTCCTCTCTTCCGTGCAAACGATCCTTTCACAGCTACAGTTTCAGCCTCGTCACAGACAAATAATTTTCCACCACAAAGAAGGACTCGCAAGGGATATGGGCAGATTAAAGAACAAGTCCAGAGACACGGAACTTTTGAGTAATTTGCATTGTAGAAAACCCCCTGGAGATGAAGCCCAGTGAGGAGGGGCCAGGCCCCGCTTCCACATCTCTTCATTCCTCACACGAGAGGAGGGCACCACAGAATATCTTTGGTTGGAAGAGACCTTCAAGATCATCCAGCCCAACCCTCGACCCAACACTGCAAGCTCACCACTAAACCATGTCCCTGAGCAGCAGGTCCACACACTAAGTATCTCCAGGGCTGGTGACTCCATCCCTGCCCTGGGCAGACTATTCCAATGTTTGATAACCTTTCAGTGAAGAAACATTTCCTAGTGTCCAGTCTAACCCTCCCCTGGCACAGCTTGAATCCATTCCCTCTGGTCCTATTACAGCCACCAGGGAGAAGAGGCTGCCCCCTTCTCGCTCCAACCCCCTTTCAAGGAGTTGTAGAGAGTGAGAAGGTCTCCCCTCAGCCTCCTCTCCTCCAATCTGAACAACCCCAGCTCCTTCAGCCGCTCCTCACAGGACTTGTTCTCCAGGACCTTCAGGAGCCTTGTTGCCCTTCTCTGGCCACACTCCAGCACTTCTGTGTCCTTCCGATAGTGAGAGGCCCAGAACTGAACGCAATACTCGAGGTGTGGCCTCACCAGTGCCGAGTACAGGGGGACAATCACCTCCCTAGTCCTGCTGGCCACAGTGTTACTGATCCAAGCCAGAAGGCCATTGGCCTTCTTGGCCCCCTGGGCCCACTGCTGGCTCAGATTTAATCTACTATCGATCAACAGCCCCAGGTCCTTTTCCAACATGCAGCTTTCCAACCTCACACCCCCAAGTCTGTAGCTTCCCATGGGGTTGTTACGACCCAAGTGCAGGACCCGGCACTTGGCCTTGTTGAACCTCATACAATTAACCTTGGCCCAATGATCTAACCTCTCCAGGTCCCGCTGTAAAGCCTCCCTACCTTCTAGCAGATCAACACACCCACCAGCTTCGTGTTATCTGCAAATTCACTGAGGGTGCCCTTGATCCCAGATCATTAATGAAGATATTAAAGAGAAGAGGCCCCAGGACTGAGCCCTGGGGACACCGCTTGTGACCGGACACCCGCCAGATTTAGCTCTGGTCACTCCCACTCTTTTGGCCCGGCCATCCAGTCAGTTTTTTATCCAGCACAGGGTGCATTTGTCCAAGCCTTGCACCATGAGCTTCTGAAGGAGAATGCTGTGGGAGACAGTGTCAAAGGCTTTGATAAAGTCTAGGTAGACAATGTCCACAGCTCTTCCCTCATCCACCAGGCCGGTCACCTTGTTGTAGAGGAGATCAGATTGGTCAGGCAGGACCTGCCTTTCGTAAATCCACAGGCTGACTGGGCCCGATCTCCTGGTTGTCTTGTATGTGCCACGTGGTGGCACTCAAGATGACCTGCTCCATAACTTTCCTTGGCACCGAGGTCAGACTGACAGGCCTGAAGTTCCCGGACACGTGCTGCCAAGCAACGAGCCGCATCGCTGAGATGTGCGCTTCTTGTTGGCCCCCTTGCCAGTCAGCAAGAAATATTTCAGGCATAAACAAGGCTGCGAGATGCCTCTAGACCCCAGCCGCTCGCCTGCGCGGTGTTTATACACTGTAATGGCCCTCCCCTCTGCTTCAAGCCTCCTTATGCAGAAAAACCTCCAGTGAAAGCAGTGGGAGGCTCTTAATTGCCTCTGCTCCAATCAATACAAACAGTGCTCAGCAATGCCAACTGCCACCGTGAACACCGATTCCCCAACAGTAGGATTTCCATGGTTTTCTACCATTTCCACTGCAAAAACAAAGCTTAGAAGAAAACTGGCTCTCTATGGGTAGAGGCAGAAGGTACCAGACCTACTGCTTCCAGGATGAGTCCACCAAACCCTGGAGACCTCTGCCAAGGACTTGGCTCCGACCCTGAGCAAAGGTTTACACGGCACCAGCCAGGACGCTGACCCCCAGCAACTGTTCTTCTAAAGACTGGAGAGAGCTGACATCCCTCTCTGTAGATGTCCAGCTCTCCTCCTCAGCTGCCTTCAAAGCCCTCTGAGCTCCAGCGCCGAGCGGGATGCGGAGGACGCAAGTCAGCCCTGCCCTTAAATGAACCGCTGCCACTGACAAACGAAACCCGAAAGGACCGAGCGCAAGAATTCTGATTTAATGCCATCTGCAAGACATCTAAACTTACAGTCGGCGGGAGGCACGGCAGCTGGGATTGCTGGAGATGCCGGGGGAATCTCAACTCCCAGATCTTCTGGGTTCCTGGGATATTTCAGAGTTGGCCTTACGCACGCTTAACTCAAAGCACAAGAGTAAAGTCTTCCCTTCCGTCACAAAATCCAAGTTCAAAGCCCAAGAAAACAGCAATACCAGAAATGTATCTGAAAAGGCCGAGGTTAACCACTTCTTGAAGATGCGACCACTTTCTGTCTGAAACAAGCACTAAATTGCCTTAAAAATGTGTTAATTAACAGGGTTTCATTGAGTTTATAAAACAGTTGTTCCGGTCTCTTTTGTAGACAAGTTTCTAAAGGTCCCCCATTCAGTAAATTACAGCCTCAAACCTGTTATCCTTGTTTGACTCTCCTGGTATAATTACCGAGGCCATTTGAACAGGTAATTTGGCATAACTGTCATCGCTTCCGAGTTTAATAGGCCTTTACTCACAAGTGCGCTTCTCACCCAATCCCAGGAGCAGCCCAGAGGACCACGGGTGGGATTTTCCACTGAAGCATCACACGACCGCGAGCAAGGTATCTGCACTACACGCCCGAGCAGGGCACTAGCAAGACAGACGGATGGCTTCTCCTCAGATGACTTTGGGAAAAGGTGCAAGGTGTCAAAATGGAGAGATGGGAGAGGAGCAGGAGTAAACAACGCAATTCTGGCCAGTACGTCAGTGGTAGCATGTTAGACTTGCAGCAGACTGATGAGTACCTACTCTACTCTGCTCTAGTGAGGCCACCCCTCAAGTGTTAGGTCCAGTGCTGGGCTTCCAAGTTCAGGAGAGACAAGGAACTACCAGAGAGAATCCAGCAGAGGCTCCAAAGCTGCTGAGGAGCCTGGAGCATCCGTGTGGCCAGGAAAGGCTGAGAGCCCTGGGGCTGTTCAGCTGCAGAAGAGCAGCCCCAGAGGGGAGCTGAGCAAGGCTGAGCAAGAGCTCAAGGGCCCCCGGGGGGCAAGAGGCTGGGGCCAGACTCTGCTCAGGGGTGCCCAGTGCCAGGACAAGGGGCACCGGGCACCAACTGGAACCCAGGAGGTTCCCTGGGAGCGGGAAGAGAAACTTCTTTGGTGGGAGGGGGTTGGATCCTGGCCCAGGCTGTCCGAAGAGGTTGTGGAGTCTCCTTGTCTGGAGAGATTTCAAATCTGCCTGGACAATGTGGTCCTGGGCCCCCTGCTGGAGCAGGAGCGTGGTCCAGATGATCTCCAGAGGTCCCTTCCAACCCCTACCATTGTGATAGATTAAAACAAACATATATAGGGTGGGAGGCCAACCTTCATGATCCTGCTCGCTCCAGGCCAAAACCTCCACATCAGCAAAACCCACAAAACCAAACCATAACCTTGGAGAGGCCGAGGGAGGGAGCTGCTCACCAGCAGCTACGAACAACAGGGACTCCATGAGCAGAATGAGTCCCTGGATGACCCCAGATGTGCTTCCAAGCAAGTGTTCGACCCTGGGCGCTGCTGCTGCAGGATAACCATGACCCTTGGCAAGTCAGAACTCTACCTGGGACTTCATTCCCCACCACTCCTCCTACCTGTGGCCTCAGTAAGTGCTTTGTGGTTTTCCTTCCAAACCAGGACTCTCAGCAAGCACTGGAAGGAGGACATGGACCTCAGCCAGGTTACAAAGAGCACCAGACTCCTTAATTACTTCACAGCACTTCTTTTCCTTAGTTGTGTCCATTTGTGTACGGCTACATCGTGAAGTTTGCCAGTACTAACACCGTAATCCCCTCCAGAGACCCGTTCAACTCAGTGGGGCTGCAAATGGGATTGGTAAGAAATTCATTTAGGGTGCAGCAACACATCGAAAAGGAGATGGAAACAAAGCAAACAGCCCAGCCCTGCTCTAACAGGGACGTCAGCTGGGCAGGCATGAGCAGCATGACCAAGGTAATGACAAAAACCAGGGAACCTGCATCCAGCTCATCTCTGCAAACCAAATCCTAGACCAGAAGAAAAAAAAAAACAATAAAAAAACAACCCACATTTTTGAATGGTAGTCATTGGGTTAAACTGGGATCTGAAGTTTAAAATGCTTCCTTATGATCCATTTCCACAGCCTTTCTCCACGTTATAAAAGTATTAATTCTCTGTTTCCCACAAATCTGGGCTTTCTTTTTAATCTCCTTACGATATTGTGGGGAAAGGACTCTAATTTCATAGACTGTGCACTTAAGACAATAACTGATAAAACCCATTAAACTCCCGTACAAAGGACTTCAAGAAGAGCTGATGAGGAGGAGATGCCAGGAGCCGAGAGGAGGCGGAGGACTGCAGAAGAGGCTTTCCAACCCAGAGCGGGTTACACAGCCCGCTAAGCCCCGACTTGCTTGAAAAGCAGTTTTCAGATGGGTATGAGAAAAGCACCATGTCTGTAGTCAGCTTGGCAACTGCCTCTCTTTATAAGCACGAGAAAAGGGAGAAGGAAAAAGAGCTGAGGTCCAAAGCAGCGGAACGCGGGTTCTCCTGAAGGAGGACGTCCTCCAAGATGTCCAGCGCTTAAGGGGTCCGTTTTGGCAGGGAGGGAGCAGAAATCCCTCAGCCTTGCAGAGAAGCCGTGGAGAGCTCTGAGACAGCAAGTCAAGGAGCCCCTTTCTTTGCGAGAAACTGGACTTTGCCACCGCTTAAAATTCAACCCGACTGGGGGTGCTGCCGAGAGCCACCCACATCGGCACCAAGCCCCGGCAGCTACAGAAACCAGCAGAGATCCCACACTACTTGTTTGTGCCTTCAGTCCTGGCATTTGTGAAAAGCCATAATCCTGTCCCAGTGATATACATCCCTGCTCTTCCTTCCCTACCCTGGCACACCAGGAACATCTGTAGGGTGTAGGTTGCTCCATCCAACAAGAGCAGAGGTTGGGGAGGGGGAGGGACGCAACACACACAAAACTGCCTTCGTGTGTTACGAGAGATGGCGAGTTCTCCTTTCAGAAGAGAAACTGAGAGCCATTCATGGCCTCCTGTGACTCTAAATGCTTGTGAGAGGGCTGCCATATGGGTTCAGATTTATCACTTGTGTTTCCTAACTTGCACATCTGTTTTCTGTAAGTAGCTGTCCAAGCCAATGCATCTCCCCTTTCCTCACAAACCGCCCACAGAGCTTTTCAAGGACAAATCACCGTTGCTTTCGGTGTTTAGCTGCTTAGTGGTCTCCACAATTGTCTATTTGCAAAAACCCAGAGCGAGTGTTTTCAGGTGCAGTCTCCCTCCGTGACAAGGTGCCTCCAAAAGCCGGGTAACGTGTGCGGTGATTGCCAGGGGTGGGTTTAATCAGGATGCTGAATAAGAAGACAGCATTCTGTTCCCATCAGCAAGCCAGGAAACTCCCAGTCAGCTCCTCTAATTCCATTAAAGTCACCAGAATAATTTCCATTGCCCTGTGCCAGGGCATCTTCTCCTAAACCAAAAGCTGAATGCAGGAATCTGAGAGAAAAGGGGAATTCCTCTAAGGACAGAAGTATTGGGAAAATGGCAAAAAGCCAGAGGGGTCACGAGGAACTAATGAGACTTCCCAGATCCCAGCTCATCCGGACACAAGGAATGTGTGGCATGTAGAGGGCAAAAAGGGCCAACACAGCTCCAGGAGAATTTGGGTCCTGGGGATGGCCACCGAGGCAACAAAACCTTATTGCTTTGACAGTTTAATGAAGAGTCAGCAATTTCTCTTTCTTCCTGGAAAAAAACAAATAAAAACAGGTGGCCTCAAACATTCCTCTACTGAAAATGTTGACTGTGATCCATTACAGCTTCTTTCTCTGGTGTTTATAAGAAACTACCAACTTAGTACTGAAGTACTGGGACAAACGGAATAAAAGAAGAGAGAAAAGAAAACGGAAAGCATTTCCTAGGAAATTCATGGTCTGAAAGTTGAAGACGCAGCTCTGCATGGCCTACCAGCCTTCAGGGCTGTAGTGTCACCATGTTGACAGCATGGTGACACTACATGTGGGGACGACCGGCATAAACCACCCATGCAACGTGGCCCTGCTACAGTCACTCCGTCATTGTGATTTGGAACAGGGTCCAGCTGATTTCACAACACTTTGGTAGCTCCAAGGGACTTGGTGGTGGTGAAAATCAAGATGCTCCATCAGTGGGAAGCGGTATGAGAAGAGGGCACAGGGTGGCACCTCACCTCTTCGGTCAGCAAGGCGTTCTTGGAGAGTAAGACAGTTCTTGCTTCAAGAAACGGGCAATTATGTGGTAAAACTCTTTAAAATAAATGAATATTCTCAGCTGCTAATGGTGCCCTTCAGCTGGAACATGCAGGATGGGGTATTGCCAGGCACAGGAGGAACCACAAACAGCCCCTGAAGGGTTAAAGAGCAGCGAGGCACTTGATGAAACATGTAGATGAAAACTGGGCGAGTATATTAAAAGCGATAAGAGAATAAACGGCGGCTGAAACAAAGATTGCAGAGGATATTAAAGAACAACCACTCCATCCGCAGAAGAAATAAAAGGTCAGTGAAGGGAGACGGTGACTTCTGTAAGAAATTGCACCAAGTGCTTTCCCGACACAAATATTGACAGGAGAGGCAGATACGTAAAATTAATTCTGCTCCGACAGCACCAAGAGACACGGATCATCTGAACTGAAAAAAAGCAGGATATCTGAACAGGCAACCAGGGAAAAGGGTCACTTGGGGCAGGCAAGAGTCACCTCAGCAGGACACCTTCTGCCATTTGATATACACCCTAAAAATCCTGCCTTTTGCTCCCCCACCAAGTAAACCAACAAGGAAAGGGGAAGGGCAAAGAGCGAGAGCGCCCAGACCTCAAACATGTCTCAAATTCACAAGACTGAAACAGATTAAACCAGAACAGTGCAGCCCAGAGAGGACAGACCAAAGAGTCAGCAAATTACCCCTTAAAAGATGTGATGGTCTCTGGAGGAGGGGAGAAAAAAAAAAAGGAACTTGATCTCTTTTATCCTGATGTTTTACAACAACTTTAAGAAGCCTCCTCTTTAGAGGATGCTCTGCAGTGACTTTTACACCAGCTTTCCGGCAGCTTTCCCCCTCTTCTCCAGCGTACAGAATCTCAACCGCAGCGATCACAAACGATACGGCCATTGCCAGAGCTTGATTTTGGCACGCTGCCCGTGGCAAGAGGCACGGAGGAAAAACTCTGCCTTTGCCCCTAAACTCTAGATTTACAGGAAAAGCCATTTATTTTCATTCCAGACTAATGAGTCTCTCTTCCCACCAATGTGTTTTTCTTCCTCCCAGAGCCCTGTTTCCAGAGTTATTTCACGAGTCACCCTCCTACTTCTCACTTAATTATGACCTGACAACACAGCAAAACTTGAAGCGCTCCTCTCGCTTCTGGGATGCCAGAGATGATTTCCCACTGCTGCCCAGCAAAGATAGAGATTTGGAGGCCTCTAGACCCAGCTTTTCCCTCACCATCACCAGCCGGGCTGCAGAACAGGGCAACCTCCCAACTTCTGCCTTGAAAAAGAGCGGAAAAATTAATGAAGCAGCTCGTTTTCTCCTGCCGCACCTCATGCGCCAAAGGAAAAAACCCCCCCCAGCTTTCTGCTCTGTCTAGACGTTTCTTTTTTGTAACATGTCAGCCCGACTCGCCCATCAATAGTGTTTAAATATTGAGAAGGGCTCCTGCTGCGATCGCTCCGGCTCCTCTCGACCCACGCACCGCGGCCAGGGACGGCCAAGGCCATCAGGCAGAGGAGGTGGCATCTGCCAGCTTGGGCGCAGTTGCTTAAGTGCACAGTGGCAGCCCCTGGGAAGCAGATCCGTGCCCAGCTTAAGCTCTTAATTATTAATATTATTTAGATAGCACCGTCGGGGAGCAAAGTGCTCTGCAGAAGCTCCAGGAAAGGCTCGGCCCACCGCTGCGAACCACGTCCAGACCGGGATTCAAGCAGCTCTCGTGCTGACGCGCATTTTGATGTTCATGTCCAACAGCTACACCAGGCTGGGACCGAGGGATTAACTTTTTAGCATCAAAAGGTTATTAGAAGCATTTCTTGCTTCAGTGATTTAGCCAGCGGCTCAAATGGTTTGTGGGAAAGCCTCGGGTGGCACAAAAACGCACTGTCGGGGGAAATCGGTGTCGGGTTTTTGGTCGCGTCGTTTCGCTCGAGCTGAGCTGCAGAATCATTCAGGTTGGAAAAGACTCTTGGGATCATCGAGTCCAACCATAACACTAAGAACTAAGAGCTGCAAAGAGGGTGTGAGCAAAGCCTGGTTGGACAGCCCAGCATCAGGCCACACGATTACAGATCGGCAAACACAGGCAGGCCGAGCGGAAATCCGGAGCTAGGCCTTTTCTTTTCTCATAACCAGGACGGTCTCAAAGGAATCGAGCAATATTCAACCTAAATCACAGCCAAGCCTGGATGCAGCTCTTCCTTGGTCTTGAGATGCTGCAGCACACAGCCAGGTGCTGTTTGGAGCATCACCAGATGGATCCAGCCATCACCTGAGGTTTTATTTACCACGCCGGGAGGTTTCTCTACCCGAGTGCTGGCAGCTTTGCTGGTGGTTCTTGCCTTCACCCAGGGGACATCATCTCCTTCCCACTGCTGTGCTCTTCCTCCCCCCCAATCTCAGACCATTATCTTCCCTTTGTTCATGGAGGAGCTTTGTTCTCTGCACAATAACAGGTGATTTAGCAGCTGTCACGTTCAGGGGGCTGGAGGATTTGAAGGCAACCTCTCTGTTCAATAAAACGTGCTCCTGGAGCCGCTCTGGCTGCCACTTCCACCAGAGCCAGAAGATGACAAAGGGAGGGCAAACCTCATTCTAACAGCAGAAAAACCCCACGTGTCCACCGACTGGGTTTGCACCATCCTCCTTCCTGCCCCGAACTTACGCTCCGAGAGCACCAAGAGGCGCAGACCCAAGATGTTTAAACCCACCCAGGGGTACGGCGCGACTTGGTGCTCAGGTCTCACCCGAGCCTGCCCAGCGCTCGCTACCAGCCAATTATTTGGGCTGCTCTAATGACATCTCAATTCCTTGCAGAAATGAGATGCCGCAGCCCTTATTGCCCCCCCGGCCTGCGTGCCTGGATGGAGATGCTGCTCGCAGCTCGCTGGTCCATCACCATCCTTGGGTTTACTCGCACCTGCCTCCAGACCAGAACCAGTCACGTTTGGCATCGCTTTGATATCTGGAGCAGAAGTAAGTAGAGAAACAGCCCACAACAAACTCAGTAATAAACCAGGAAAACAACTCTAATCCACCAAGTTATCCCAGGTGCCACGCTCCACCTCGGCTGACTCACCAAATCCCCATTTATCCCCCATCCCTTCACGTCCAGTATGACCCTGCCTCAGACACAAGCCCTGAAAATAGAAACTATCCACATATTTCAGTCTCTCCGTACTTCATCACGACAAAACAATAAAAGGAGCACCCGGGAGGGACGGAGAGAAGCTGCTGCTCCAAAACCAACACAATTCCTCTGCCTTTGGTGCCCAGGATACGGCAGCACGTGCTCTGTGTTAGTGATATGAGGGTGGTGGGATCCCAGCAGTGAAATGAGGTCTGAATGAATACACCATCGGGCTGTGCTGAGGTGCAATGCTAAAATTCTTCAGCCAGATTTTCCCCCTTCCTCATCCCTCCGCAGACTCCCAGCTCCCCCCGCCCCGCAACCTTCTTCATCTCAGCCATCCCCGTTATCTCCGGGCGACTCTTCTTCCCTTTCACATCAAGGCAACAAACGCGCAGGCATTTCACGGCAATCCATCCCGAACGGACAATGAAAGGAGAAGGGAACAAAAGAGCAAACCTCGCTGCGCCATGGCCTCGCGCTCGGCGGCGGAGGGGCAGACAATGGCCCCAGCTGTTCCCAGGGAAGCACCCAGCCACAATGAGACCGGGCTCCGGCACCAAAGAGGGTCCCGGCTCCCCGAGGGGCAGGAGGTTGTCGCTGGAATATGCATCTCATTGGTTACCTGTCAGTCTTCCTGGGCGGTTATAAAGTACGGCCGCTGCCGGAGGGGATAATGGGATGTAATAACGAGACCGCCGGCTCATTTGACGCCGGCCCTTTGACAGAGGAGCTTTGATTAGGTGATGGGAAGTGGCAGCATCCCCTGGCTTTTAAAAAAAAAACAAAAAAAAAACCCACAAGCTCCAAGCTGTAAAATAAAGGGATCCTTAGGAACGTGGCCACTTTTTCAGGCTGGAAGGGATGGAAAAGAAATAAATGACAACTTTCATTTCTTGCCCTAATCTCTCCATCTCTCCTCCCTTTGGAAGTCCTATTGTTGCTGTCTCTCTGTGCTTACACGTTATTTCCCAGCTCCTCAGGTACACTAGAAAAATGACACGTTAGAACGCCGGGGAATTACAGCCTGAGGAGGGGGAAGGAGGAAAGCTCCCTGCCTTACAAATCACTACAAGCCTCTTCTGCACAGAGCACAGGCAGCAGCTCGAGCCACAGCTGCGGTCGCCTGGGTTGGTACCCACAGTTTCACCAGGCAGGACCAGTGAGGGGGGACTGTTGGCTTCTGTTGAAAACTCTCTTTTTCCAGCTAAATGCATTTTTTTTGTGGCTGATGACAACTGACAGTGCAGCACCTTCCACCTAGACCAGTCCCAGCACCACCAATCCCTGGGTTCCCCGGCACAGATATCCAAGCTGGTGCTGGGACATGGCAGAGACAAGCAGAAAGGTATTTTTCTCCCCTGCAGGCTAAGGAAAACATGTGCAAGCAAGATGGACACGAGAAAACCCTGGGGTTTAGGAATGCCAACTGGAAGAAATAAAAGCCAAGTAATAAAGCTCAGGCTGGGGAAGCTGCTACTGAGGCCAGCGCTGCTGACAAGGATCCATCCTGCTTCCCCTTCCCTTTGCAGAGCTCCTCCAGCTCCAAGATCCCACTCCACACTGAAGCTGCCCTCAAGAGCCGGGCGGTTTCATGGAGCAGCTCCATTGGCTCCACCTCCATCGCTGGGGACCGACCGGGGTTACCTCCAGCGCATCGCACAGCCCAGCCCGGTCCAGTTTGATCAGCTCGTGACTGGTGCATCCTAAAATTTGCACGGAGAGCGACAGGCTGTCACACCACATTTCAGAGCGCGGCGTTAGGAAGCTGCGCTCACGCTGCCTCGCACCGCCCGGTGGACAGGTCTTTGGCATAGCCTTGCTTAACGAGCTGGGTGACAATGAAAGCAAAGGGTTTAGCTCAGAAGAATACACCCATCCAAGGACTAGGTTTGGCTCTGCTAAATATTTCTCTTTGTGTTTGCCAGTGCCCTTATATCCTGTGTTTTTAGCCACGCCGAGCGATGCAAGCACAGGGAGAAATGCGACGCGCGGGTTAACGGACGCGCCAAGCCGTGGCCCCGCAAAAAGCAAATTCGTTCACTCTCTCTACAAAGGATGAGCAGCGAGACAACAGCTGGGAGAAAGGAGGCAGAAGGAAACCCACCTTATCCACTTCTCAGGCCAGGAAAGAAAGAAGAAACAGGGATACCCACTGACAAACTGGTATTCCCCCTCAAGATCTGCACAGAACTGTGCTTCTTTCCAAGCAGCTGGAGACATTCGACCACGCAAGGCCGGGCACGGGGGCAGGATCTGGGGTCGGAGGAGGGATGCCGGCGGCGAGGACGAGCTGCCTGCTCTCGCAGGGGTGTTAGAAAAGTAAAGAGGCATTTTGCAGGCTCAGCACAGCTCTTCCTTTCAGCACAAAACCCATAAACAACAGCCCAATGGCTCAACAGGACTGAAATATGACAGTATTCAAAGGGGATGTCAGGAGGATTAACGGCCCGTCTCCTTCCAGCTCACTGCTGGAGCTGCGTTAGGACCGGACAGTTAACGCCGTGCCCAGAGAGCGGAGTTTTACAGCTTCTCCCTTAAGCACAGGCCCTCCCTTTGGCACCTCAGCCCTGGAAAAGCATCACCAAGGGCATTTTTCACCATGACCAAGGGGACCAAACAGGTAGGATGGTCATTAAGGACAGCGAGAGAGCTCCTTACGGGGAATTCCTCTTACTGGGTGTATTTGGAGAGAGGTGAGCGATTACACCGTGTTTGGCCAGACGCTAAATCAACACGAGGATCTCATAGGAAAGTCTGCTACGAGGCTCTGCGATATTAAAACACCCAGGAAATAAAAGAAACATTAAAAGAGCAAACAAGCTGGAAATGCCATTGTTTCCTCTCCGTTTGCCGGGCAGAAATGAAGCTCAGCCGCACCTCAGGAGACTCGCCGGGATCCGCCACTTACACCCATACCCAGACGTGCGCCCGCTCTGAGCGCCGGTGAGCAGCAGGTAGGAGATGAACAAACCTTGGCACCAAGCAGCCTGCTTCCCAGGAAGCGAGTTTGGAACTTTCTGCTCTTTCAGTGCGTTGATGCACTTTTTAAAACTGAAACAAGCTCAGACAACCGCTCCTATTTTTATACGCCGATCCACCAACGCATCCGGCCAAGAGTTGAGGTTTCACGACAACTTTTTGACGTCGCCAAGGCCCATCCCAGCTCCGCGCCACGGATTCGCGCTCATTTACATGACATAAATATTTATACAATTACTGCTCCTATCCTTCAATGACCGAAGTCATCGCATTTCAAAGGATCTATATTTAAAGAACGCGATACGCTGATGGCCACGCAGCTTTAAATTTTAAATAGCCCTGATCCTCCTCGCGTGTCGCACAGACACACACCGAGCTTGAGATGCCCAAGAATTCCCATCCTCTCTACAAAGCTGCAGCAGCTCCTCCCCATCACCCCAGTTCCACATCCCACACTTGGCAGCTCCCACTCCACGCGGCTCCAGTGCCAGCAGCACGTGCCCACCGCGGCCAGGGAAGGAAAGGGAGGGAACAGGATCGTTTTCCAAAACACAGATTTGCAATAGCACCAGGTTTACCATCTTCTGGGCAAAGCCAGAAGGAAAAGTAGCTTATTTTTATTAAAATAAGTCAAAAGCATCGCTGCCCATGAGGCTGGACGCACCGGTTTATGCCGATCCCAACAACTCGGAGGCACGGGAGCGCTGCAGGTTTCCCACTGTGGGCTCGTTATTTCTAAGCACCCGGTATTTCAACAGAAATTCAGTATTAGCTCTTCACTGGTGCTTTCTGAACTACCTTGCTCACCAAGTGAGGGTGCAAAATTAGAAAGAATAATAATAAATCAGGGTTAGGAATTAAGAAACTGGGATCAAAACACCGTCATCAATCACTTCATGCTCCCTACGTGTGGGTGGGTCTAATTACTAGAGAAGGAAAAAAAGATAAACCTCATTTAGGTCAGTGCAATCACTTTTCTTAGCAGGAAAAAAAAAAATCCCTTGATGAATTCTTAGCTATAGAACTAAGTCAAGAGGTTTTCAGGTTAAACGTGGAAGCACCAGCAGAGAGGGACCAGGAACAAGCCCCAGTGCTGGCCCCACCCAGCCCATCTGTCTCCCAGAGGCTGGTTAATCGCCCTGCTCCTCGTTTTTTCCTCACTTCAAGCAAAAAAATAAACACACCTTACTACCTGTGGTTTGCAAACTCAGTCTCAACTCGTCTACAACTTCCTCAAGCAGAAGCACCACAAATAAAGCAAAAGTGGAGAAAAAAGGGACTAAGTGGAAAAAAACGTTATTTACTGAGGCAGGAGGGAGTATTTACTTGCTGTCCTCCAGAAGCAAGTACCCCACAGCAGCTTCATTCATAAATATTTTACTGGGAAGAAATCAGCCTGCCAAATCTGAACAGCCGCTTTGATGAAAAATATAAAAAGGCTTTTCCATTAGTGCTTTTGATGTTCTTTGCATACAGAATAATGAATGCAGGAGATTCTTCTTCTTCGCCTCCTCTGTCCTCCCGCACTTCAGTCTTTTATCCGGCAGAGCTGTGCAGAGTCTCCTGAGTCCAGAGAAAAATCAAGATCTGTGCAGGGAGATGGAGCAGAGCCACCGGCCTGGTCATGTTCTTCACGGCATCTTCCCACTTCTCAGGTTTTTTCCACCACAGAGGGCACGACAGCAAGAAAATGGGGGTATCCCCAGGTTTTGCAGATGATGTTGGCTCTCCACACTCTGCTTCCACCCATCTGGACAATACTGAGCATCATAACTCTACAAGGAGTTCATAAAATCCTAGAACGGTGGGGCTTGGAAGGGACCTCTGGAGATCGAGTCCAACCCCCCTGCCAGAGCAGGAGCACCCAGGGCAGGACACACAGGAACAGGGTTTGGAAGGTCTCCAGAGAAGGAGACTCCACAGCCTCTCTGGGCAGCTTGTTCCAGGCTCCGTTACCCTCACACCAAAGAAGTTTCTCCTCCTGTTGAGGTGGAACTTGCTGTGTTCCAATTTGTGCCCACTGCCCCTCATCCTGTCCCAGGGCACCCCAGAAAAGAGCCTGGCCCCCTCCACTTGACCCCCACCCTGCAGAGATTTGTAAACATGAATCAGAACCCCTCTCAGCCTTTTCTTCGCCAGACTAAAAGTTGCTCAGCAGAAGGTGACAGTGAGTTTTCAAGCCCTTCAAAAACATCTCACCACAGACAAACACGCTAACGCCAGACCTGGGCTGTTACCCAACCTCTGCCCACATGGCACAAGTTGCTCCAGCCCGGTTTCATGAAGTTCATTCTCCCCCCCGGGCAGCGAGATGAGGTCTCTGCCACCATCCCTGGTGCTGCTGCAGCCACCGAGCGTTTTGCCCTGCAGTGACGGGGTGAAGCCCCCCCCAGTGCCACGAGCCAGGCTTTCGGGGCGCTCCGAATCTCAGGAACAAAAGGAGATTCTCCTCTCGGCACCAGAGAGCAAGTGATGCGGTGCAGAGGCAAATCCACACCAGGAGAAGCAGTAAGTGACCTTCTCCCAGCCTCTTACTGCTCTCAGGAACGTAATAGCTCTACATTTATCTTAACTCGGCAGAGATGTGCTGGGGATAAAGAATCCATCTCCCCGCGCACCAGCGGCGGCGTTTCCAACCTGCCGTCGCCGAGCTTTAAATTCCATCTTTTATCGCCTTTTTGCACTTCTGCTGTAATGGGGCATCCAAAGCAATTAAATCCAACCTATTTTTTTTCCCCTACTTTCACTGCTTCAAGTGGAGCTTTCTTGTGTGGGGCAGAGATGACGGGGTTTGGGCTGGGGGTTTGATTCCAATCCGTTTCCCATTAAGGACTCGGCGACAGATCTCCTCTTCCTCACACAAAGCTTGTCCTACGTTCAACAAACCCGGCAAACAAATTTGAAAGCAGTTTAAGGGAAAACAAGTAAAAATCGGGGCCTTGCAGAATTTTTGCAATAAGAGTCCTGGAAACCCAGATGGTATTTTAAGAGACTTGAAAGGGTGAGACATCAGCATCCCACTTGCTCCAATAAGACGTTTGCAGGAGAGTTATTGCTGCTCATTATTCAACCTTTTTTTTTTGTATTGGGAACCATCAGGAAACCCATCACCTGCCCAGCTTCCGGCAGCGTGAACACAGCAGGAAACTCCCCATGTACAAGGACCAAGAGCTCCGGCCCCTTTGGGGGTGATGGGGCTCATCTGGAGGGCCCTTCACCCCATTCTCTGCTCCATGATCCCAATGGGGGTGGGAAAGGACCTCACTGTGTTTGGGGGATGTTCCAGTTTCAGGGCAAGGATGTGGGGTCTCGGGTACTTGGTGGCCCTGTGGCCACAGATGGGTCACCCCAAAAGGATCCATGAGGACACAGGGGAGCTCATGTCTTGCCTCAATTTATTAGGGTAAGTCATGCTCCTCCTTTTCGGATCAAAGAGGATTGACACTGTCCAAGCCCCAAACATCAACAAATTTTTTTGCTCCTGCAGGCCCAGCATCCAGATGGAAAAACTGCCAAGGAAACTCCCGTAGGGCACAGGGGCCGATGCACACCCCCTGACACTGTCTTCCCCCTGCTATTCTGCAGATGTCATCTCTTCAGCTGTAACACAGAGCCATAGGCGGCATTTCCTTCCCTGGCTTCAAAAGAGGAGAAATCACCTGAAACATAACCTGAGTATTTCCCATCCCAACTTCCAGTTCCCAGTGGAACTTCAGCCTTTCGAATTATCCCACCTTCTCCTGGAAAACAGGGCCCTTCTGAAGGGCAAGGCTCAAGAAACCACGGGGTTGCAGTTTTTAAAACCATTCATTATGCAAATGGCTCATTTATTGCCGCTGAGCTGAAAGCAAGAATCCCAGGCATGCAAATAAAAATAAGCAGGGAGAAAGAGCAAGGCAAGTGTGTGATGGCTTCTGCTGACTTGGGTAACACACAGCACAGGTCTGGCTGGCAGTTTTATATTTATATTTATATATTTATGCTGGGATTTCAAACTACAGGTTGAACTTGGTCTCCAACCAACACCTGTAATTCCCCGGGCTCTGTGGGACCACACGGCCGGAGCATCTCCAAACAGTGAGCTGGAAGTCACAGCAGTGCAGCAGACTCTGCCACAACCCTAATCATCCCCAAACTTTACTCATCACAAGATGCCTGAACTGAGCACGGCTGAAATTCAGTAAACGGGAGTTACTGGGTACCTGGAGATCAGCGCAAAAGGGGAGAGCCGAGGTGGGAAAGGGTGACGGGAGATTTCATCGGCAGGGTTACAACAGCGCCAAAAGTACAAAGCTTTCTCAAAAACCTTAATAAACATCCCGGTGCTGGGTGGGAACGAGCGCTAATTAGCATCTGATAAAGATTCAGAGAGAGAATCCAGTGGGAAAGGAGACGAGAACTCCAAATGAGCCACGCAGGCGGGAAATTTTAGGCAGGACTATCCTGGGAACAGCCTCCCTCCGCATTTCTCTTCTTCCAGTGCCTGGAAGCACAAGGAGAGTCGCGCGTACGACGCTCCGTGGCCAAGGATGAGCTTTTGTCCTCCAGGAACTGAATCATGTACAAACATTTCTGAGGCTCAGCACCTTCCAGCTGCCGAATCGGATTCGGATCCAAGCCCTGGAACTGACCTGGCACGGACTATCGCGGTGCATTACAGCCATGGGAAATAATAAGGAATTGAAACAGCAAAACAGAAACATCGAGCTGAGTATCAAAGAACCTTTCAAGTCCAAACACGGGGGAAAAAAAACAAAAAAACCACAATGCCGAGTCAGTCCAGTGCCAGCACTCAAGGTCAAACGGAAAAAGAAAGCTCTGCAGATTTGCCTTGAAAAAACAGCTGTTGGTACCATGACACTAATATCATTAACACAAAATCAGTATGTAAATTCTGCTTTTTAAGCTCAGTAGCTATCACAAAGTAGTTTTAACGCAGAAGCAAAGTGAAAGCAGCTCAGGCACTGACCTGGGCTGAGCGCCCAGGAGGAGCCGGCGATGTGGGGAGGTCCCCGAGCGGCTCGGGGCACAGAGCCCACCTAGCAGCGCACGCTTTGCCTTCCTATTTTCCTGCTGCATAGAGGACTCGCTCGCTTTTGGGTTCTCCTGTATCCTTAAAGAGCAGCAGAAACGTTCTAGCTCAAAAACGCACTAAAAGCCTCGTTGCCGGTTTTGCTGCCGAGCAACTGAAGTGACAAGAGGGATCCCGCCAGGATGTGGCCGAGCGTTCATCAACAAGCAGATTAATTGCTGAGACAGAAAGGTCCTGATACACAAGCACCCGACAACAATCGGGTAATCAGTCATTATGTGTCTATTACTCCAAGTCCTGGAGCTGGCACGACACCCCCGTCTGGAGCCGCATCAACTCACGCGATGACAAATATTGCTAAACGTTTCCTGCCTCAAAAGAGCCGAGCTCAGCAATTTCAGAGCCGGGAATTGAAAAGCGTACATTTACCTGGGCCTGTAATTTCACAGCAATAGCTGTATTATATTAAGAAAAAAAAAAAAAGGAGGTTTCTATAATGGAGAGACTGTTCCTCCTCGCTTCAAACAAGAACATAAGAAATGATGTACGTGCAACAACGCGCCGATTGACTCGGCATTTCAATCGGCATTCACACGCCCGGTCCCCAGCAGATGAAGGACAAGTGCTAGGGGCTGAATGGGCTCCATTGAGTCAAGCTAATTAGCTGTATAAGCATATGCAAGATTGGGACCTAAATTTGTTCTCTGCCTCCTGGGACACTGATAACTCTGTTTTTTCTCTTGTTGTTGTGCAACGTAGACAGATAGCGCGAGTCCAAGCAACGCTATAAGCGCTGGCTGTCATACAGCATTTTTCTTGCAAAGACATTAAGGGCAGGAAACAGCAGCTCATGTGAAAGAAGAGCCTTGTCCACGATCTTATCACGGGTTATTGTCAGATCTGGAAGCAGGACTCATTTCTCCGGAGCTGCCATCAAACGATGCAAATATTCCCAGCCGTGCCTACCACCATCAAAATATTTGCTGCGAAAAAAGCACCGCGACGTCCGCGTAATGGATCCGATTGATCAGACGCTGCATCCGGCGAGACAAGGCTCTAATTTCACTCCTCTAAAACACCTACTGCCACACCAGAAGGTGAAGTCTGTTAGGACAGGCTCGATCCCGTGATTCTTATTTACACCGCCGAGCTTCAGCGCAATCTGCTCTTCTCCGGCCGGTCCCTTCGCGGCATCAGCGAAGAACGGGAATGGCGGCTTAGGCTATGGGGTGGGTAGTGCTAGAGGAAATTAAATGTGCATCAAAATGTGGGTAGCTGCCACCAGATCCCTCTGAAATATGGCTTTTGCTGAGGACCGAGGTGGACGTGGAGGTCTTCTGGAAGAGCTGCCCACAGCTTTCCAAAAACCAGCTGCAGCTGGTAGCTGCTGGCTCCTCATGCCCAGCCAGCCCATAAAGCAAATATCCCAGGGGAATAAAACACCCGGTGACGGACCAACACCCCTGACCCACCTCATGAGAGTGCTTTAGATTAAGTGGTGTTTGCAAAGACCCCTGGAGATCCTTGCCTGCATAAGAAAAGGAAACTGTCATCAAGGTCTTGATCCCATCCCGGCCAGAATTCAGGAATGGGGCTTGAAGGGTTGCAGAGCAGAGTCAGGGATAACACAGAGATTAAAAGGCCATAGCAGATGTGAGGATGAGGTGTGTTGGTCAACATCTCACAGCAAGTCAGGTGAAATAACCCAGCCCAGAGGTGTCGGTGAGGGCACCGCTGCTCCTCCCACGGAGCCGAGCCCAACACTGCAACCCAGAGCTCAGCTCCAGCACTAACCACACCTCTCCTTTCCACACCAGCACCCAAACCCCTCACATCTGAGATGTTTACAGGATAGAAACTGATGCCCAGTCCAGGCCTTTCCTACAGAATTTGTCTCATTCCCATCTACTTACGCTATTATTTACTAAAGGAAAAAGAAATACGACTGAAAGACGCAGTAACTGAACCGAGCTCGTGCTACATTTCATTCCTTCCTAAATCTAAACATGTAGTCATAAGAGTACGGTACTTGCTGTAAGGAAATGAGCTGTCAAGTGATTTACGGTCTTGCTCTGTCTCCGTCTCAACAACTCCAGGTCTTCTCCAAGACCCATTTTTGGCAAGCTGTAAATTACAGGTAATAAGGGACAGGGTGGGAGCAAGGAATTGAGCAATGCACGCAGCAAAGTTTTCTATTTCTCCATTACCGTAATGCCCCTAAAACTGCTGTACCTTGGTACCACATGGACAATCCTGGCCAGCATTATATCGCCTTTACTGCTTCAAGTTTAGTAGATAAAGCTTGTGCAGCCACAGCCCAAGAAGGAGCAGTGATGGGGTGAATGTCACTGGTTTGGGATTTGCTGGGTTTTTTTTGTTTGTTTTTTTTTGTTCTATTGTGTTTGGTTTGTTTTGTTTTAGTTTTTTTCCAAGAACAGCAAAAATGGCTCATTGCCGATGTGTCCAAGAAAACCACACAGGGTACAGATGCTGGACAAGACCAAAAGCAGAGGCTTTCTTTTTTTCCCCAGGATGGCTCGTATGGAAATCTACACCTTCCACCCATTTGTCCTATCTTTTAATCACCGAGCTCCCCAGCAACTATAAATTCAATAGAAGCAGTTGCCTTATTCACATTTTATTGGTTATTTCAGTCAAAATTATTCTAATAATTCCCTTCAACAAGAACTAAGGTCCTATATTGCAGAAACTTTTATTTCCAGCGCCTTCGCTTGCAAACGATTACAATAATTATTCTAACTCCCATATAGCACTTTCTATACAAGAGCTTTAAGAGCTTTAACAATGGAAAGTTATTACCAGAGCTTTAACAATGGAAAGTTATTACCAGCGTCCTTATTTGTGAGAACGAGGCGCAGAAAGATCAAATGAATTGCTGAAGATCATTCAGCAACTCGCTGGCAATGCCAGGAACAGAACTGTAATCCCCTGACCCCCCATCCAGAGCTTGATTTGGGCAGGGAAAAGAAAAAAACAAAACACCCTTGAAGCACGTATAAAAAGGGAGAGGTTTGTTTTTTAAAAGCGCTGAAAAGGAGTTTTTTTTCAAAAGGAGCAGCAGTGGCAAACATCCTTGTCGGGTTACGCAAAGTCTGATCAAATTCTGAGAGAGAAGAAACCAGGCTCTTGATGGCTGCATAGCAGGGAAATGGATAAAAGGAGAAGGGATGTGATTTTTGGCCGCCGCCTTTTCTCCAGAGGACATCTCAAGGCGGATACCCCACCCAGTCACACAAGACTCTACCCTGTAGTATGAGGGACGTCACATTGAAGGATTACAGCTTTCCCTCATATCTCTTCATCCCTTTGTTTTAGCCCCTGAACTGTCCCAGTTGACGTGTCCAACACCAACAGTGAATTTTGACCATCTTGGCCACCACGATTTGCTCCGAAGTACCAAACATGCACGAAGCCTCCGTGAAGCTCTCCCCTCTCAGAAGTGCTTTATGAGACAGTTTATTCAGGAGAAAGAACAGACCCTTAATCAGCAGAAGAAACAGGGAGAAACAGAATATTTATACAAAGCCGCATCCTGAAGCCAAATACAATGAAATCCTTGGAGGTGGCTATTAAGGAGATTGCCCAGCGGAAAGGAAATTCAGCAAACCAGATTATCTCTAACAGGCTTATCCACCGGAAAAAATCATCAGAGCAGCGATGAGATGTTTTGAGAGACAATTAATGAAAGGTAAGGGAGAGGGGAGATTGTAAGAGGGTGACGAAGAGCGAAAATCCATAAAATACAGATTGTCACGGCTGATCAGACATAAGGACATTACACGACCCATCGTACGGCTGCAAGAGGAAAGGGGCGTCAAGATGTTCTCAGCGCCTTGTGTCTACAGCTTTGCCAGGGGCATAACTGCTTTTATCCTCTGTAATACAGCAAGAAGAAGAATTCTCCTGTTAGTTCAGTTGACAGCCAGGAACTGGAACAAAGGAGAGCTTCCACCAGCAGCAATGCGCTCTCCCTTACCGCCCAGCTCTGTCCAGAGCTACATTCCGCAGCAGAAGAAGCCACCTGTCCAAAGTGTGATCCCAAACGTTTAAATCAATAGCGACCTCCAACAAACTAAAAACGGGTGGAGGAATAAAGCTCTTGGGCTGGAAATCACGAGAGGTGGTTAAGCTCTTCCTTCTGCTGCAGATTTCCCAGAGGAAACCACCGTTCCTTGAGCTGGACCACGATGGGACGTGAACGGCGTGCAGCTCTTGCTCTACGCTGCATCACTCAAGGGTCTTCTTTTACAGGATTATTCTGTTATTTCCAACTCAAACTCTTAAATCTGTGACTTTAAGTAAGAGCTTAACAGTGGACAAGAGAGGTAACCCTAAATCTTTATGTCCCCTTCCCTTGCCCTGAACGTACCACTACCCCTCAGCGCTCATCAGCAGTGGAACCAGGCAGAAAAATCAAGAAAATATCCCAACGGGGTAAGGATGAGAGCTCCCGGCACGGGAAGATGTCCGCGCCGTTAGCTCTGGCTGCAGATGGGACAAACAGGGACAGAGAGATTAAGGGATTTGCCCCAGCTAATGACATGGACATCTTTCCACTGACTTCACCAGGCTCTGGACCAAATTCCTGTACAAAGGGCTGCACTCAAGAGCTATCAAGGAGCTTAATTCATTAGCATTTTTAAAAGTACTTTTAGATCCCTGAATGAAAGGGGCTATCAAAGTGCAAATTCATTTTATTAATGATAATAGCCTAAGAACTGCAAGTTGAATCCTTCAGCCTAAGGCCTTAAGGCACAAATGGTTTTGTGACACGAGCACGACACAAAGTCCTGAGAGATATTAAAACTTCCTTTCAAAGACTTCTCCTTGACACCAGCTTTCTAAAATTCCCTTTAACTCCACAAATTCTGACGGTAATTTTTAAATTTCCATACAGGGGCATGGACCTAAACCCACTTGGAGAAAAAGCGAGAAGATAGAAAGCTCACGGCAGCCCCTGAAAGGCTCTCAAAGGAGTCAGCAGGTTTGGCACGCTTGGTATGCCGTATCGGGACACTGACAGCGGGGGAGTCGTGGCCGTGGATTCCTCCCGTCATCTTGGGAAGCCAAAAATTAAGCTACCCTGGGCTTTGTGCGCGCGGTCCTCCAACGTTCTACAGAGGAACGGCGCTTGGGCAGCGCGAGAGGACGCAAGGCCAGAAACCCGGCACGACTGCAGGATGGCCTTGCGCGCGGTTACTTTTCTTCCTCAAAATAAGATCCCAAGCCTAGAAAAACATTGGCAGCAGGCGCCGGAAGACGCACAGTGTACTCTTCTATCGCTTCGCTGGCGGAATAGACTTCATCCTGTTTCCTCTGGCCCCGGATCAAGCAAGACTCCTCACAGGAATTTTCCATTATCCTGTGGCAAACATACCAGGGCAAGCGGGCCGCTTATCCCACTTACACTCTGACCCCCTCTTCAGCAGCAGCGAGATCGCGCATAAAGCGCCAGCCGTTGCCTGTAAAACGGGCCGATTCCAGCGCCGCAGCCCAAGCGAAGAGGAGCTGGAAATCCCAAGCTACGTTACGGGACTGAAACGGGGTGCTGGAGACATCAGCGGCCGTCTTTGTTTCATCTCTGCTCTCTTGGCAGATCCTCCTGTTGCCAAGTTCCAGTTGCTGAGCCCCTAATTTATTTCCACAGCCAAACAGACTTGAGACCAAGGGCAGTACAGGAACCCTCAGCATCGCTCCTCTGCTCCTACTTTGGTAAATCCGTTCCTTGAACTGCTTTTCACACTTGTCTGTGAGCTCGCCCTGTGCAACCATCCCACCATCAGATCTCCACACCAAAGACACGGCGATTGCCAAATTCACGCCCCAGTCATTGCGAGAGCATCCCCATGACTTCAACTCCCATCCCCAGGCAGAGGGGCTCTGGAAACACGGGCAAACCCCACAGCACCTCTGGGGATACATCCGAGATCACCAATTAACACAGGCATCCCTGAACCACCACGGATCAGGAATTCCCTTGGCATCGCAAGGTGGTGCAAGAGCTTTGCCCGAGGTGCGCTCCCAGCATCGATAAACGCACGGAGCTTACCCCAGCTTTCCCTACACCATAGTTATTTGCTCAAGAAAAATGCTCAGCATCTCCTCATCCCTGCTCATTTCCGATGCGGTTTCTACTTTCCCCGAGGTCACAGGCAGCGACAAGCATCCCCGAGGCTTGGTTGTGTTTGGAGCCATCTGCTAAACCAGGGAGGGGTGAAACAGCCTACAACAAAAAGGAGCTGCTGAAGAGCACTGTGCGTTCCTTGGTAGGGGCGACCAATGACAAAAAACATAATTTTTAAAAAAAGGTTTACTCCGTCTACCCAGCGATCTGGTCTTGAATAATGCGGTGGTTTGGCTCCACCTACATCATCTCTTCTAGTAGCGTGGTTCATATTATCTTGGAGAAGGCTGCAACTCCAAAACACATGCTCAGCTACATCGCAGCTTTTCCTTGGTGAGGTTTGCAGGGGACAGGGAATGCCAGGATGTGTCACCCCACAGATATCCGCACCTGAGTCAAATCCTCAGGTACCCACTCCCTCCCCTCCTCCTCTTTCATTAAGCAGTGTGTGAATGAACTTAAAAAAAAAAAGCCTTAATCCTGCAAACAGGTTCTGTATCATGAACAGAGAAAAGCTCAGCTCTCAGTATCGCGGGACATGGGGGAAGAAGAGAAACCATTCCTGTGCTGGGCCCACAAAGCCCACATTGTCCTACAGCACCACCAGAACCAGGAGAGAAGGAAAAAAAAAAGGCTGAGGCTTTCTATTTGTGAAAGGGCAAAGCTTTTCAAAGCTTTTCTAGGACAACTCTTCTTTTGGGGTTGCTCAGCCTAGGGAAGAGTAGGTTCCAGAAAGACCTTACTCCAGTATCTGAAGAGGGCTACAAGAAAGCTGGGAAGAGACTTTTGACAAGGGCTTACAGTGACAGGATGAGGGGCAATGGCTTCAAACTGGAAGAGGGAACACTTAGATTAGAAATTGGGAAGAAGTTCTTCACTCTGAGGATGGTCAGCCACTGGCACAGGTTGCCCAGGGAAGCTGTGGATGTTCCATCACTGGATGTGCTCAAGACCTGCTTGGATGGGGCTTTGAGCAACCTGCTCTAGCGGGAGGTGTCCCTGCCCGTGGCAGGGGGGTGGAACTGGATGATCTTGAAGGTCCCTCCCAACCCAAACCAGTCTGTGATTCTATGACACATCCAGCAAGCAGCAGGTCCATGCCCTGCAACACACAAGGCGCAGACCCCAAAACTCCAGCTGGGGCGAGGGCCCCGTGGCGGCTGGTGCAGACCGAGCCGCTGCCCGCTCGAGGAGCTGCAACTCCAGCGTACCAGCCCCAGCTTCCACTCGGTGGTGCTTTGCCAGCATACAGGGGAAAACAAGATCTGGAGCCTTTCAAACCCTCTTGACAATTTGTCAGCACCTTCCTCCCGCTGTAAGGGATGAAGTTGTGGGGAACGGCGTGAAACAACGGCCACGTCACCTCTTTGAAACAGAAACATCAAGGGACCACATCACGTCTTCAAATATTAATCTGTACTTACCAACTAATCAGCACTGACAAAAATAACTCCTCCAATTATCAGAACACCACCACTTAAATAATGAATTATATGCCTTATTAAAAAGTATAATAGATTAGAGGACGTGAAACAATTGCAATTAGTAAAACAAGAAACGCCAGGAAACAAAAAAAAACCCTACAAGTGTGACCTGAATTGTATAAATTCATCTTCCAAAATAGTGACTGATCTCTTCTGACACATCCAGTTGAACATTTGAATCCTACTGCAACCCCATGAATACAAAACTCACCTTAAAACTCCTTTTTATGACCTTGCCTCTGCTGCTCAGAGCAATACTCTCTCCCCATCTCCCTCAACTAATCTCTCCTGCCCGCACATCCCTTGGACATCCACGAATTCCTGGAATACAGAAAAAATGTTGGTCCAGCCAGGAGCTCCTCCCACCACGCAAGGTGCAACCCCAGTCCCTGACCCACGGGGGCTTTCTGTGGGAGGACAGCTGACGAACCAAAGCCTTCCTCCCAGCGTTACCGGGAGCAGGCACACTGCTGCACGTCATCCCTTCGGAAGAGGAGATGGGGTGGGGGATGGGGATGCTGCTGGGGGAACGAGGGATGCCTTCAAGTACTCGCCCTTTTCTGTTCATCTCTCCCACTCCCTCTGTGCTGACATGAACCAGACTCAGACCCTGCCCTTCGTGACGGCACAAGGTGGAGAGGAAAGGTGTGTGTGTGTGGGGGGGATGCACAACATCCGACCCACCTCTCGGTCCAGCTCTCCACTTCCACGTTCTCCCACACGCGACCCTATGGATAACGTGACATTTTCCCATCACATGGACCACTCAAGCCCACACTCTTGGGTAAAATATTTGGGTACCAGTGGTTTAGTGCAAAGTTCAGCCCTTTGCTTACCTGCTCAACCATCACGACCAGCACAACCCATGTATCTTTCATAGAATCACTTTGGTTGGAAAAGACCTTTAAGATCATTGAGTTCAACCATTATCCCAGCACTGCCAAGCCCACCACTAAACCCTGGCCCTCAGCACCACAGCTACATGTCTTAAATCCCTCCAGGGATGGGGGCCTCACTGCCTCCCTGGGCCAGGCCTGGACAACCCTTTCCATGAAGAAGTTTTTCCTGATGTCCAACCTAAACCTCCCCTGGGGCAACCTGAGGCCAGTTCCTCTTGTCCTGTTGTTTGTTCCTTGGGAGCAGAGCCCAACCCACCCTGGCTCCAACCTCCTCTCAGGGACTTGTCAAGAGCCAGGAGGTCTCCTCAGAGCCTCCTTTTCTCCAAGCTGAACAGGCCCAGCTCCCTCAGCCGCTCCTCCCCACACTCCTGCTCCAGACCCTTCCCCAGCTCCGTTGCCCTTCTCTGGCCACGCTCCAGCCCCTCCAGGTCCTTCTGGGAGGGAGAGGCCCAAAACTGACCCCAGGATTCAAGGGGTGGCCTCCCCAGTGCCCAGTCCAGCGGGACGATCCCTGCCCTAGTCGTGCTGGCCACACTATGGCCACTACAAGCCAGGATGCAGGTGGCCTTTTTGGCCAACATCTTTCCAGGGATCCTTGAACCGAGACTTTTAACCATGTCGTTTTTTTCCTGTCCTGCTGCAGAACGAGGAAAAGTTTAGTCCACAACCAATGCTCAAAGGACCCTCAGCAGAAGCAGTGAAATTTGGTTTTTTTGAGGTTTCCCCCAGGAAGTGGTGACCCTAACCCCGCCACCTCCACAGGCAATGGATCCCAAGTTGGACCTGGTCTTTCCTGCCTATGGTCTGCGAGATCTTACAAGCCCTCAATCTCTCTCTCTCTGAAGTCTTCAAACATCAAGGGGTGGGTAAATCCCCTAAATGCTGCTGCCTTGGTTTTTCTCCAGGACTCCTGCTACATCCTGAGAGGTATTTACCTTCTGAGGGCTTCATCGCTTGCTGCAGCCCTGCCACTACTCACACGCTCCTACTAGTACCCCCGGGTATAGCACAGAAAGATAATGGAGCACAAAATAAGAAAAAAAAAAATAGCAAAAAACCCAAAGAAAACTATCGATTGCAAAACATTTTCAATCTAAATAAAAGGAATCCAAACCACTGGTGGCTCTGAGATGGCATAATAGGACCTGAACAATGCTAATTGATCTTTAAAATAACATCCTTCTTCCGACCAAGAAGAAAGATAGCGAGCTGGCAAAATTCTTCTGTTTAAAACAGCCTTTTAATAACCTGAACACTGTTCATGTGGACTGGAGGTTATGACAAAGATAAATTAATTCACTTAGTGTCCAAAAATTGGTTTTATTTAGCCTGGCCCCAAATAATTAATGTCATTCCTTGCAAACAGGTCTTCAAACTCCTCCCTCCAATAACTTGCACTAAATTAGATAAGAAGAGGCAGCTTTTGGTTCAACTTTCCCTTGCAGTGCTCAGTGCCCTGGAACTCAGTTGGGTTTGCAGCACCCTTCTTGGTTTCTTCAGTGAATACCCCACCTCTAGCTTACTCCACCTTCAAAAAAAAAAAAAAAAAAAGGAGGCTTTCCCTTGAAAAACCAAAGTCTTAACATCTTGCCCAAGAATATTTTCCATCTGAGCTCACTTTTAAAGGGAGAGTTTCAGCTGGAGACAATTAGGAAGGTCAGGAATACAACCCAAGAAGTGGAGGAAGGGAGGAGGTTGTGCACCAGCAGGGGCCCACAGCCCCCTGTACATGCATTTTAGCTTGGAGCCTGTCACTGTACTCACCAAAGCCCAAGGACCTACGGATGGAACCTAGGGATGGAGGGGACTCTCAGCCAGTTTGCTGATGGTACTAAACTGGAAGGACATCAGAGCTGCACTCCCATTCAGCAAGACCTGGGCAGGCTGGAGAGTTGGGTGGAGGGAAACCTCAGGAAGTTCGACAAAGGCATCTGGAGGGTCCTGCATCTGGGGAGGAAAACCCCCTGCACCAGTACTGGTGAGGGGCTGACCTGCTGGGAAGCAGCTCTGCAGAGAAGGACCTGGGAGTGCTGTGGACAACAAGTTGTCCGTGAGCCAGCAATGGGCCCTTGTGGCCAAGGTGGCCAGTGGTCTCCTGGGGTACATTAAGAAGAGTGTGGCCAGCAGGACGAGGGAGGTTCTCCTCCCCCTTCTACTCCACTGGAATGAGACCATATCTGGAGTACCAGGTCCAGTTCTGGGCTCCTCACTTCCAGAGAGAGAAGGAACTGCTGGAGAGAATGCAGCAGAGGCTCCAAAGCTGCTGAGGGACCTGGAACATCTGTGTGGCCAGGAAAGGCTGAGAGCCCTGGGGCTGTTCAGCTGCAGAAGAGCAGCCCCAGAGGGGAGCTGAGCAAGGCTGAGCAAGAGCTCAAGGGCCTCTGGGGGGCAAGAGGCTGGGGCCAGACTCTGCTCAGGGGTGCCCAGCGCCAGGACGAGGGGCACCGGGCACCAACTGGAACCCAGGAGGTTCCCTGGGAGCAGGAGGAGCAACTTCTTTGGTGGGAGGGGGTTGGAGCCTGGCCCAGGCTGCCCAGAGAGCTTGGGGAGTCTCCTTGTCTGGAGAGATTCCAAAGGCACCTGGACCCTGCGCTGCTGGGCGACCCTGCTGGAGCAGCTGGGTGGCACCAGATGATCTCCAGAGGGTCCTTCCAACCCCCACTGGCGTTGGGATTCTGTGAAGACTGGCCGGGCACTTAGTATCTCATGCAGGAACACTTGTCTGTGTAACCCCTTCAAGGGAAACTCTTCAGCCTTAATCAGAGATTCTGCATCATGCTAGAAAAGAAGGATTTTCAATCCAAACTACAAAAAATACATCCCCTTGCTGACTCACAGCTCAGCTCCTAACTGTGGTAACGCACGGGAACAAGAGAAGGCGGCTGGAAATGAAGTGAAGTCCAAGCCCAGGTGAAGCCAGGTTATTTGTTTTCACTACTAAAACCCCCAGAAAAGAAATGCAAAACACGACACAGCCCAAAGCCCCCGGTGAAAGTCACACTCAGCTGGAGGAATTTCCTGAGGGTAAATGTTTGGTTTTCTCCCAGTGCACTTAGGTCAGTTCCAATTTATGTTAATACCATCAATGGAGTAGCATCAAAACTCTCACATTTGACAAGCTGTATACACATTTTATTTTTTTTTTAATATTAATTTGTCCTCCTGAGCATAGACTCAGCACTCCCCCTTTCCCCCTGCACCAGTCTACACCAACATAAGCCTGCAACACCTACAGCAACACTGATTTTGGCCACAGTTGGCAGAGATTGTCGACAGCCCATCAACTCTCACCGATTCCAAGCGTTGTTTTCTCACCAAATCCCCATTCTCGTCCGCTCCTGGGAGCACGGCAGCGCTCGCGTCCTGCTTTGCCATCCCTCGCCTACGTTTCTCACCTCACTCTGGTCTCTGTGCTAAACCTCTGTCCTGCCTGGTGCGAGTTAATCATCGCTTGTGAGCGTAATTAATGTGTTGTTTCTCCCTTCAACCAGACCATTAGCAGAGTTGATAAATCAAATGCGCCATGGGACTCGGGAACACTGGATTTGTGGCGTTCCCCAGAGGACTGGGACACAAACTGAGGAAAGAAATTCATTGAGACATAAATACAACATTCTTATCTGGGACAGTCGGATATCATCATACTCCAGAGATGTGAGCCTTATGTAAGGGGACTTTGTGCTCTGGCCTGCTCCACAGAAATGCCACAAGTCCAATACGTGGTGGACGAGAAGCTCACCATGAGCCGTCAGTGCCCACTCGCAGTCCAGAAAGCCAACTCTGGCCTGGGCTGCAGCAAGAGAAGCGTGGCCAGCAGGGCGAGGGAGGGGATTCTCCCCCTCTACTCCACTCTGGTGAGACACCACCTGAATCNTCTGATTCTATAAAAGCTGGCTGGCAATTCATTTCATACACCACATCTTGCTCTCCTTCCTGTTGCGCTGCCAGCTCAGTAACACTGGCTTTTGTTTCATAAAAGCTCAGGTAAAAACCACCACCAACGAGGCAGGATTTAGAGGTCCCTTCCAACCCAAACCAATCTATTATTCTATGATTTAATTTCTTTTAAATGAAGGATGGAGACTCAAAATGAGGAACGCTCCATTTGTCACACTGGAGATGGGAGCGGGAGGGTTTGTGCCTCCCTTGCCTTAACTCTCAAGCTGATCTCTCGTGCACAGCGGTGCTTTCCCACCGTGTCCTCCCGTGCACACAACCCCTGGTGTTAATAAAATCATCGGGAGGTTGTGATGGAAACTGAAAACCAAAGCAAAGCACCGTACCAACTTTGGACCGACCTGTCCAAACCGGTCCCACAATGACGTGTCCGGCACAGCAACACCTACTACCTGACCACCCATCCTGTAGGTCATCAGATCCCCCAGCTGCTTGGTGCATGAGGTTTTGCAACAAGCACTGGCCAGGAAGGAGCTATCAGGAATCATTTAAAAGAAAAAAGAAAAAAAACCAACCAACAAAACCAAACCATCACAAAAAAAACCCTAAACCACCAACAAACCTCCTCACAGCACAATCACGTGGCTTGGATTTTATTTCTGCTTTTCTTTCAGGTTTGTGCTGAGCAGCCTGGCTGGGGAGAACCTCCCACCTGTCAGAGCACCAGCAATGCAGAAAGCTCCTAGGGTGAGCCTGTTGAAATGCTAATGAAAGGGGCAAGGCGAAGCACAGTGGGAAGAGACAGGGCCTTTTAGGTTCATTCACCTGACAGCGATGGCACCTCCTTCCCACCTTCACCTGAAGGACCTGGAGGATCAATCCAAAAAACGCACAAGTCCTGGGTGTGAGTTCCAATCTAAAAAGACCCAAGAAGATCTCAGTGGATGCTCCGAGACCTCAAGACTTGACAGAAGAGATGCCTCCCTGAGTGGGTCACGGAGAGACGTCGAGCAAGAAGCAGTGCTGGGAACACCCTTGTGGAACCAACTCTACTGGCAGGCACCTCCAGACGTCGTTTGACGCAAGCACGGCAGCCTTTACCAAGCGCAACCCTTAATTAAGCTGAAGCAGTGCCTCAGCAGCCACGCAGCCAGGGGGAGGGATAAACCTTCTGGGTGGGATCATCTCGCCCGCAGCCCCGGCTCACGCTACCGTTGGTGAGAAGAGACCGGCATCTCCCAAGGACCATTCATCTCCTCCTGGGATGTTGAAAATATCTGGGAAGAAATGCCCTCTGGAGGTATCGGGCCCTACCCCGCGACTGCGCGAGGAGCCCCAGGAACCGGCCCGGACAAGACTTGTACCTGTCGGAGGGCTCAGCTCGGGCGGGACGAGTCTCGGCGCGGGAGCCCTGCCAAGGTTCAAGTGCTTCGCAATTAACTTTCACAACAAACCAAAGCCTCAAGAGCTTTTAATTGCCAAATAAGTAGGAGATGTGGGCGCACGCCAGGGCTTTTGTGCCCTCGTTGATCAACCCAGGCGCCGATGAGCACCTCGCTGCTTTTTGTCCGCGCCCCAGCGCATCCGCACAGCTCCGGGAGCTCCGGTTACCTGCCCTCATTTCCATAGCGGCCGAAGGAAGGAAGGCACCGCGTAGCTGCGCAACAGGTTCAAACACAGGGAGCATTTGCTTAGCAGCTCAACCTCATGCAAATAAGCTTAAAGGAAATGCTGAAGAGCAGCAAAGACACAATTCCAGCACAGGTACCATCCACAGCCAGAAAAACAATCTCCTGGTTGTGCTGTTGTTCTCCACTGTAAAAATAAAAAACCCCAAAAATATATATATAAAAATCCCCAACCATTCATCAGCCCATTAGAAAGGCACTAATCTTTCCTACTAGCCATCATTTATAAGAGGTGAAATAACTAAGAAAGCAAGTTCGTGCTTGCCTGAATAAACAGGCAGGAAGGAAACCACCGCGCGCTGCTCCCAGCCCGGCGCGATAACGCACCGGCAACGGCTCCTCACCGGGGTTCTTTGTTGGCACTTGTCACAAAGACACCGCGTTTCTGGAGTTCAGCGCCCGACCAGCACCTCATTGTGATAAGACTTTTAATAACACCCCAAAGAACTCGCCCCTCCTCCGCCGGTATGAAATGGAGATGCCCACAGAGCACTCACGCCGTCTGCTGCTTCGTCCGGCAAAGTTTTGGCTAAAATTCAGAAAGAAGCGGCTACACGTTTGCCCAGGGCAATATTCACCCTGCTCAAGAGTAGAGAGCGCTGAGAAAATACAGAGTTTTGCACAGCACTTCTGTTAGGATCCCTGGGATCTGTTCTGCTCCGGACCGGCTCCTGTGACTCCCGATGTTAGCGGGAGCCGTGCAGGCCTGCCGAGCTAAAAATGGACTTCGTTGTTGTTGAAAAGGGCCCTGGTCCCATGTGGGACCAGGAGATGGAGGAGATGGACGCCGTGGGACAAGGAGATGGAGTTACCACCAGGCAGCTGACATCCTCTTGATTCAGTTCCAGTCTCAGCCGTAGCATCTGCGGTACCCAGCGCCCCCTCTCCCCACCCTTGCTCCCTAATAGACCGGAATAAAGGAAAATCTTTGTGCTTTGATCCTACAGTCAAAAGTTCCGCACTCGTTTCTTTTCCTTACAGGTTTTTCACTCTTTTTCAACGGAAGAAACGAGGAAAATTTTGGCAATGTTAATTACCAACTTCATACTGCTCTCCTAATGACACATAACACAGATGTACAAGGAGATCAGAGCAGTGCTGCTAATCAGGGATAAACCTCACATACTAGAGAGGGTTATACTTTTATTAATCTTTCTTGTTGGTCTCATTAATGGCATTACCCTCTGAACTGTGTACACACACCGAAAGGAAGTCAAGATACTCTGAAAACGCACCCCAGAGGAACCAGAGTATGTTTAGTAATTGCCTACAGGTCATCTCCAGCACTATGTCCATTCATTCCACCACTTGTAGCCAGCAATACCCAACTCAACCTTCTTACTTGGTTTGACAAGCATCTTGGACCATTGAGATAAAAAAAAAAGCATGAACAAAATTATCTTCAGAGCATCACTCCAATTTTTCCACTTCCCTTCTCCTCAGACTGTCACAAAGGTACCAACGCTCATCTGCTGATTCAAGTCCAGGGCAGCTGCAAAGCATCGCTGCAAAATAAGCTTGTACTTGCATCGGCAATAACGACCCAAAATGAATTAGCACACGAGAGCTACCTCAAAAAACTGCAGTTAAGCAAAACATGCCCCAATTTGGAGTCTTTATGTACAGCTGCAACTAACAGAAACAGGATGCTCCAAGAGAACACAAAAGCTCAGCTGCTCCCAGCTTGGAATATGCAGGAGGATCCAATATCAGCGTTTTTGAAGGTATCCGGGTGACCTCAAGGATCCAGCCCAAGTTGATGCTGAGCAAGAGTTCCGGCAGCCGGGAGGTAGCAACCCAACAGCCAAAGCCCCTCACGCATGTCCTGACCAAGGGGCAGGTCCCTGCAACAATACAGATGCCAAACAACTCGCCAGGCCCTTCGGCCCCACGGGCCTGGCTCGCGCTGCGGCAAAGAACTGGATCAGGTCACCCACGTTCTCATGGAGCTGGTGACTATCTCCTGATGTGGGGATGGCATCAGTGGGTGGAAACAACCCTTCAGAATTAAAGGAAAGGAACCTGAGCAGCAGCACCAAATCCCATGTGCACCTTAATAAGTTACTCCTGGGGAGATCCTAGTCAGACTCCAGAAGAAAACTTTTCACCGTAAGAACACCTAGACATTGGAATAATCTCCCAAGGGAAGTGGTGGATTCCCCTACATTGGGCAGTTTTAAGACTCAGCTTGACAAGGTGTTGGGGCATCTCATTTAAATTATATTTTTTGATCTTGAAAGGCTGGACTAAGATGATCCTTGAGGTGCCTTCCAACGTGGTATTTATTGGAACAGGAACTGGCTGCCCAGGGAAGTGGTGGAGTCACCATCTCTGAAGGTGTTAAAAAAGAAGTAGATGCAGTGCTTCAGGACATGGTCTAGAGGTCACAAAAGTGTTGGGTAGAAGGCTGACCTAATCATCTCTGAGGTCCTTTCCAACTTTAACGATTCTATGATTCTAAAGGCTGCAGCCCTACAAATCTCTACCCGAACAGAGCTCCCAAGGCCCTCCCTGAAGGGTCTCTCACCAACTGCCAAGGATTTACTCGATTTCTCCCCGCACAATATTCACATTCCCGCGGAAAACGTGACGGCGCAAAGCCAGGTTTGACTCAACTTCACGACGAGGTCAAAGGCGCGCGTGCCGACATCACGGCATCGACAGGCTGTCGCTGGCACGCCAGCCAGCTCCGCTCGTTTGATATTATCTGGATCATTGAATGCTGCCAACAAGCGGAGTTAATGCGTTATCTGCATATGGGTTTTTAATCCTGCAAGGTGGTCATTACCACGTTAATGTTGGACTAATTAACAGGCAGAGCTCTTATGGCTTTTTTTTAAATGCACACTTCCCCCTCTCCCAAAGTAAAACAAATATAAAATCACCATCATCATCTATCCAGATTCAGTGTTGGGCTATTTCCAGGAGCGACAGACGCACGAGTCCCAACCCCGGCAGTGCAGGGAGCCCAACAGTATCAAACAGACCTCAGCCCAAGAAAATCCAGTGTCGCTGAAAGGAGAAAGAAAAGAATCTTTAAGTAACCTACAAGGTATTTAAACCTATTCAGTAAAGTGCTCTCCATTAATCTTGCCACACGTGTAATGCTGAATCAAAGACGTTCTGCTGCTACACGGCAAATGTGCCCATCAGAGGAATTATGCCCCAAATCAAACTGGTCCCTAATGAACGCGCTCAGAAAGCACGGTGATAAGCAGGGTGTAGAAGATGTGTTAAATTAGATCATTTACCAAAATACGCTGGAAATGATGCGTGCCCAAGGAGGAACGGCGCATAAAAAGGTTCTCTGCAAAGGTGGTGAAAATGCAAAGTGCTTTCTGAAGCTTTGCTCTGTCTGAAAGCCACAATAAATTCTCCTCAGAGTCACACTCGGAGCAATCTCAGCAGCTGCTGGTGACCTGCCCGGGGGCCACGTATCTTGCCCCGGGGACAACGGCCGCTGCAGACTCCTGCGCAACTCCAGCGAAGCTTCGGCAGCTCGCAAGCAGCTTCTGGGAGCTCAAGCCCCAGAGCTGGACCAAAGCCACACAGTGACATGGCCACGAGAACAGAATCACAGAATCATCTAGGTGGGAAAAGACCTTCAAGGTCATCAAGTCCAACCATTTCCCCCACTCTACCACGTCCATCACTACACCTCGTCCTCAAAGACCACACCTATACGGCTTTTAAACACCTCCCTGGGCAGCCTGTTCCAACACCTGACAGCCCTCTCCATGAAAAACTTTTTCCTAATGTCTAATCTAAACCTCCCCTGGTGCAGTTTGAGGCCATTCCCTCTCGCTCTGTCACTAGTTACTGGTGAGAAGAGGCCAGAGCCTACCTCTCTACAGTGTCCTTTCAGGGACTTGTAGAGAGCAAGAAGGTCTCCCCTCAGCCTCCTTTTCTTCAGACTAAACAGCCCCAGTTCCCTCAGCCGCTCCTCACAGGACTTGTCCTCCAGGCCCCGCACCAGCCTTGTTGCCCTTCTCTGGATCTGCTCCAGCACCTCCATGTCTTTCGTGTCTTGAGGTGCCCAAAACTGAGCCCAGTACTCGAGGTGTGGCCTCACCAGTGCCGAGTACAACACAGGCAAGGAGGGCAAAGTGGCAGCTCATTTGTACCCCTGTTCCAGCAGACCCCATTAACTCCTTTCTCTACCTCTGAGGATGGCTCCTGAACTGGGGCAGACAGCGCTGGGCACCAAGAGACGACATCCCCAGGACATGACGCTCAGCTCCCCTGCGCCCCCACCACCGCCTCTCCCAGCAGCTCCAACAAACGATCAAAAGCTTCTGTGTACAAAAGCATCAGGATTCCAAGGCCTTGCAAGAATCTACCCTGAAGGTGACAACTCCTGGTTACCTCATAATTCCAAAATCCTACAGCATTTTTGCTAAACTGAGCCCAGTACTCGCCAAAATACACCTTCCCAGCACTGAATACAGGTTTTTCACTAAATAGGTGGCCTTTCTGTGGTTTCTCAAACCCAGGCCGCTGTGAGTTTTTCATTTTGATGGCTTTTCCCCCAGCTTCAGCGCCACCAATTCCCTCTTCTTTTCATGGAAATTTCAGAACTCCATCAATCCGCCCTATCACCCCCCAACTGTCAGTTTTGGGCGCCTCTCCACCATGAAGGGAGATCATGAAGGAAACCGAAGCTCATCTGCACAAAAAGCTTGTACAGTTTTGAAACGAGCTCCATTCCCAAGGATGACAACAACCATCTCTGCAGATTCAATTATCTGATGCAAATGTGGCAGGGAGCGCATCGCCTCTCCACCCGGAATGGTTCCCCCTCTCCCGCCTGAGCCATCACTTTGGCAGGAAAGAAGAAGTGACAAATTTGGGTGAAGCCCAAAGCAGTCAACATACACACAGAGAATATTTTGTCATCAGAGGATGAGGAATCTATTTTCTGAACATGCTGCCATCACACAAAATCACAAACCGATGCTGTTCGGCTCCGAGGGAGCATCTGATGCCCAACAAGCAACTCCGAGCTGGGCTCTGCTCTTCTTTGCGCTCTTGGCCAGGAGTCACTCGGGACTGAGCCGAAGAGGATCCTCCGAGGTCTCCTCCTGCAGCGCCCAGACCCCACAGAGGAGGCTGTGACGACTGTGCCAAAAAACGCTCTGCTCTCCTGGCTCCCGCATCAGAGGGCGGCTGCTGTGTAAAACTGAAAATGCAGCTGCATTTGGAGATTTTCCTACTGAAACTCTCAGTCTAGTCCACTAAAACCTTTGCAGCAGGCCTCTGCCTTTCCCCTAAGATGGTCTTTGCCCCTCCTGCAGCTTAAGAGAGCATCTAGACTGTCTAAATCTTGACATCAAAGGTAAGGTCCTCAAATCTATTCCTCAAATCAATTTGCTTTGCGTTCCACCCCTAGCACAGCACAACTCCCTGGGAAACAGGCAAACGCTTCCCGTGCTTGTGTGTCTACAGCACATTCCGAGCCGCAACAGCATCTTACAGCCATCAGAAACAGCCTGGAAAAAACCACCGCTCTGTGATGGGAGGGCAGAGACTGCTCAAACCAGCCCAAGTATCAAAAGCCGATCTTACAAAGACCTTCTAACACAGCCCTGAAGGGTACACAACGCTCCTGTGCACACCTACACAAGAACATAACACCAAGCTAAACATTTTCAGAATCACAGCACGGTGGGATTGGAAGGGACCTCTGGAGATCATCTCATCCAACCACCCAGCCAAAGAAGGTTCACCAAGGGCAGGCTGCACAAGAGCACAGTGTCCAGAGAAGGAGACTCCACAAGCTCTCTGGGCAGCCTGGGCCAGGATCCAACCCCCTCCCACCAAAGAAGTTTCTCCTCCCGCTCCCAGGGAACCTCCTGGGTTCCAGTTGGTGCCCGGTGCCCCTTGTCCTGGCGCTGGGCACCCCTGAGCAGAGTCTGGCCCCAGCCTCTTGCCCCCCGGGGTCCCTTGAGCTCTTGCTCAGCCTTGCTCAGCTCCCCTCTGGGGCTGCTCTGCTCCAGCTGAATAGCCCCAGGGCTCTCAGCCTGTCCTGGCCACGCAGATGCTCCAGGACCCTCAGGAGCTTTGGAGCCTCCCCTGGACTCTCTCTGGTAGTTCCCTGTCTCTCTTGAAGTGGGGAGCCCAGAACTGGATCCAGTGGCCAGAAGTGGTCTCACTACAGCGGAGTAGAGGGAGGCTCTCCTCCCACCTTGCCCTGCTGGCCACACTCTTCTTAATGCACCCCAGGAGACCACTGGCCACCTTGGCCACAAGGGCCCATTGCTGGCTCATGGACAACTTGTTGTCCACCAGCACTCCCAGGTCCTTCTCTGCAGAGCTGCTTCCCAGCAGGTCAGCCCCTCACCGGTACTGGTGCAGGGGGCTTACCCCTCCTCAGGTACAGGACCCTCCAGATGCCTTTGTCAAATTTCCTGAGGTTTCCCTCCACCCAACTCTCCAGCCTGTCCAGGTCTTGAATTTTAGGATATTCTGCTTTTAAAAGGGAGCTGCTCCTCGGGGCAGTGAGCCAGCCGCACAAACACTGCGCAGATCCAGTGCTGGGCTTCACGCTCAGCCCATCAGTGACGGCCAACAGTAATCCCACACTATTTTTCCCAGTTAATTTCCAGGGGAGGATGATGGACAGTTTGCTTAAAAATAACAGGCTGGAGCAGAAGCGTGCGGGGACGCTGCCAGCCTTCATCTGTCATCAGCTCTGTGCACGCTCGCGTGCACTTACTGTTGGAAAACCCTCCAGTGGTAAAGGTGGCCAAGGGATCTGGTTGGCAAGTTAACATACTGGCCAGTGCAGGCTGTTACTCTCAGAAAGACAAGTTCACTGCTGCAAATCCCACGTTTATATAAGAATTAAAAGATGCAAATGAAACCGAAACTCAGGTCTTAGAGAGGTTACGAACTCCAAATATTTCCAGTGGCCTCAGTTGGCTGGAGCAGAGGCACAAGCTCAATTTCATCTTATCTGCAAAAAACCTCCTTCTCCACAGCAATGTCAGCTCTGTGGGGTTTGACTGTTGCAAAAGGGAGTCAGAAAAATCTGCAGATAGGCATCAGCACGGCATTGTGCTCACCTGCTCTCTCCACATCCCACATATCAGCCGTATTCACACCAAATACTATTGCCCCCGCTCCCAATACCGGCTATTTTTTCACAAAAAGGCGATTTAACTCCCCGCTGCGGGAGGATGCAGGGTCTCACAAGACAGGAGAGGTTTGGGATCCTCCTCCTGATGCCACCTGGCTAAGCAGGACAATAAAGCAGAGGTTGCACGGGAGAGGAGCACGTCCCCAGGGACAGCAGCAGCAAAGGCTGTGACCCACCAGCTCCCTGTCAGATAACCCCAGAGCTTCAGCTCCCAGCTGCAGCCTCTAAAGCCTGTGAAATTTTAATTTAGAGGGAGAAGTGGCATGAAAAAGATGTGAGGTAAAATGACTCTGTAAGGACCGAGGACGGGCAAGAAACGGATTTACAGATGCCCTCAGAAGAGATACTCCTTTCACAAAAAGAGTTTTGAGAAGCAGTAAGAGACATGGGTGATTCGCCAAGGCTGGGATGCAGCCCAGCCCTGGACCACACTGCAGCAGAGCATCACCCAGTCCCTTTTCCTTCTTCAATGATAAGGTTGATCCTCTCACAAAAATTGGGTCTCCTGGGCGCCCACAGGAGATCCACGATGCCTTTGCAGCAGCACCACGCTCCCCTCCATCTTACCACGGGCATCTCCGCTCTTTCTGAGCGCCAAGAAATCAAACTCCAGCTGTAGTGCTGCATGTATGTAAAATCTGTGGCTGACCACACATCTGAAAAGCAAAACTCAGAAGTTTTTTCCATTTCTCAGGGCGAACACGGCCCTGCACGCTGCCGCTCTCCCACCACGCAAGCGCCAGGAATCCTAATGACAAAAAGCCCATTTCTCATCAGGTCTCTATGCAAAACCAGCTCCCTGCTGCAGCTCATCTCCTGCACTCCAAAGCAGAGGTCTTTGCAGTTTTCAGACACGGATCTAACACTTCAACAGGCACGGCCAAAAACCACCCACCTCAAAAGCCACCCACGCCGTGTTTGGCTGGCAGCTGGGAGCAGCCAGCCTGTGTCACACTCAGCCGGCTCCGTCCCCATCCCGGTGGCTCTTCCCAGGGATCTGGGAAGGAGAGGACTAACAAGATTAGAGAAGTAAGTCATTTATCAGATGATTGAAGCCATACAGCCAGAGCTGGGCTGAGGGGCACTAGGGTATCGGGATGTCCCTGGAAGCCACCGCCTCTGGCCAGTGTCACGCTCAATCATAATCAGTATCTCGGCAAAGTTGTTCTTACCCAGCGACGCATTGTCCTCCCATAAAGCCTCTGTTATCTTAGGTCCCCTTGCTTCACAGCCTGTCACCACCACTCAACCTCAGCCCCTCGTCCCAGGGGAGGCACCCCCAAAGCCTCACTCTCACATCCCCAGGCCTCCAGTTACCCGTCTTGGTCAGAGGTGCATGAAGAAAACCTTGGGAAGAGCCTGTCCTCCCCTTTGCAAGTCCTGCAAACAAACTGCTTAGGACAAGGACTTCAGCCAACGCTTTCAAAAGCGCTTTAACTCGATGGCTGGATTCTGGTGAGACAGCTCAGACCTGCTGCTTCTTTTTCTTTTTTTTAAAAAAAAAAAAGCTAAACCCTTTCTACCTCCTGCCAACACGAGCACACATCTCCCAACATCAAAACACACACTTGTCTACCTGTTGCTTCCACAAAATCCACCTTACTACTCGAAAGCATCAGCCACAAAGGCTCAAGCAAAATCATACAGCAAGAGAAAGAAGGAGCAGACTGCAATGCAGCGAGGAGCAACTTCCCGAGCCTTCAGCATCCCATGAGTGAGGACGTATCCAGAGAAACGAGGCCTCTGGTTGACCGACTCCCCAGGGTGTCGCGCTCAGACGTCACCCCAGTCCGGCCCCGTGCGCCGCTACGAGCGCACCGGTTCTACGAGCTGCTGCATCAGGACCAAGAGCTCTTATCTCACGCTTTGCTGTCAACAAGAAATTATGAGAATTGAATTTTAATAAGCTGGAGACGGAAGCTTCGCTCTCTATCATGCTAGTGCTGAGTGTCGAATTTATAGCGATGTGCTTCAGCCCCGTTTGATGCAAGGAGAGGAGCAGGCGCCGCTCGAGTGAAGACACTTGCCCTCTAAGGCTGGGCATCGAGCCTCCCCAGCTGGCAAAAAGCCTCTTTTGGCAGCTCAGAGTTTCATACTAAGGATGTAGATTTTTCTGCATCACCTGGCCCCGGCACCAGAGAACGCTGAGTTTACTAATGTATCTGGAGTAATGAAGAATGAGCAACGGTGGAAAAGCTGCCTTTTTGGAGGATACCCAGAACCACCAGTGATTACTTCAGAGTCCCTGAATCCAACAGACAAAATCACCCAGATAAGGCTTTTGAGTAGGAAAAGTCCAAAAAGGATATTTTAAGTTAATGTCTTCAAAGATTAAGATGTAATGGGGACCTGAAGTGCTATCTGCAGCCAGTTCCTTGCGCCTAAAACAACCACGTGGACACTGCTACGCACAAATTTATTTCTCAGTCCTGCAGTTGCTTCAGAGCATGACGATAATTGCTCCCTCACCCTACAGACTACGCAGGACAGAGGCAAATAAAGTAGGAAATTATTAGAGCAAGACCTTGATCTTAAGATAAGCTTGGCGCAAAAATGCTCCCGATACCCGACTGGACTCAGGTATCCAAATTCCTCAGGTTGCTTTACGGTATCAGCTCTCAAGCTCTGGAAGAACAAATAGCAGGGAAGATTTCTGAAGAGATGAAAATGGTACATTTTCAACAGCCTGAGATGATTACTCGCAAAATAGCAACAGCACAGAAGTAACTGATTGCCTCCCGGGCAAAAGTCAAAGTCTTTGCATTGTAGCTATGAAAGTGCACAGAGATCAAAGAGAAAGAGAAAACTCTATTTTAGGCTGTCATGAGCATCAAGGTCCTCCTGGCCCCTTGGCATCACCAACCACCAAGACACAACTGAAATCTTTCTTACGCTGCGTTTGTCCGAGATCGCCGCGCAGCAAGGAGGAGGAATCTTTTATTCCAGGAGCAGGATGCAGCTCCTGCCGCCTCCCTGGCTGAATTTCGGCGGCGTTCGTGCAACCGCCGCCGGCCCCACGGCCGCAGCCCGGCTCCGCGCAACGCGAGCTGGAACCCGGCGACGACCCCGTGCCGCCGATGCTCTGAAACACGACTCGAGAGCAGCCAAACGCTGAGCGAGGCGTTATTAATAACACTCAGCTATTGATTGCGCTTTACGTCGTCGAGCACTTTACCAACTCTAATTAATTAAGGTGTTTCCATTTAACGCTGGGAGGAGACTAAAGCAAAACACATGAGGCTAAACGGACCGACTGCCTGACTCAGCGTGGCGAGACCTTGCACCCAGACTTCAGATTTCCCCACACATCTTGCTTTTACTCAAACCACTGAAAATATAGAGCTCCATCTGCCTGCCTGCATCCCCCTCACCCAGCAGCACCGGCATCCCGCCTGGCCCGGACACAGGCACGTCTTCGGCTTGCAATTAATTCAACCCATATGAATTGAAACCAGAATTCAAACACGAGGGTGCTGACACACGGCTCCGGCGACGGTACCGAGAGCCGCCTGTAATTGCTGCGCTAAGCGCCGGGGACATGAAGTATTGATTTCCAGCCTGGGCTGCATCCAGGCTCCGAGTGAGGCTGCAGCCAAAATACTTCTTCCAGCAAACTCATCGTTTAAAATAAAGACTGTCAGGACCGAGAGGTTGGAATGATTAACACTCACGCTAAGGACTGTAACAATACATAAGTTTCATTCCTGCCTACACACACCCACCACTGCTCCCGCTCTCCCTCTTTGCCGAATTCTTCCCGTTTTGTTTTAAATTACAAAAGCCGGGCCCTCAAAGCGTACCTCGCCGCTGCAAAAAGAACGCATTCGAGCAGAGAAAAGTCTCGGTGCGCACAAAAGGGGCAGAGTTATTACCTCGAGCTGTCTCAAGCCGCACTGTAATTAGAGGAATAAGACATTTCAGAACCTCGGTATTAATTACAGCCCGAGCAGAGCGGGGAGGCACACACTGACCTCCTTCCACGTGACTCGCGACTGACCCAGAGCACCCGCCTGCAGCGCTGAGATCACTGAGCTCCTTCTCACCACGAGCCAAGGGACCTGGCAATTCTGCCCTGTGCTTCTCCACCTGGACCAAAGCAGATCCCCGCTGCAAACCCACCGGCCGCCCGAGCACCGCCAGCAGCTCCCGCACCGGCACGCGCAGGTGAGCGGCTGCCCACCCGATCCGCCAGCCGCCCGCCTTCCTTTAAGGTATTCGAATAAACCCAACAGCCTGGCAACCCTCCTACTTCGGAGACGCACGACAGCAAAGCTATTCAGAGCTGCTTGTTTTCACCCCATCCTTCTGAATATCATCTCAAAAGCCTTGAGGGAAAAAAAAAAAAAGCATAAGGCTCATTACAGACATCTTGGGCCTGCCTGTACAAACACAGAGTGATGTAGGAGAGTGTTTATGGCAGCATATAAACAATAGTACCAAACTTAGGGAGGACACCCAAAACCCAGAGTGAATCCAACCAGGGGGACTGCAGACACCAAGGACTTTCCCCCTTCTCCTCAATAAGCACGAGGAACGCAACGCCCTTCAGACAACTCTACACTTAACCGATCGGCTTCTGTTACAGCGCCAGTGGCACACGGCTGGACATAGCACATTTTTGATAACAGCCTCTTAAACTCCTGTGGAAGTCAAAAAGCAAACACCCCTGCAGTGACAAGGCCACGGAGTCACACCTCCTTAGGGAAGCCTCCTCGACACGGGCACTTCGAGAACGGGAAGACGGAGTGACCCCTTCAGCAGTTTCAGCAGCCGCGGGAGGTACCATGTGCACACCCAGCCAAGGATGGGACCGCTCCCCCACACCGGTCACAGGGACCCCACAAATCCCAAGTCCATGCAATCATAGTTATTGAGCAGGAATGCGCACGCTTTGGAGAACGGAGCGCGATTCTTCAGCACCCATTACAGCGGAACGACAGTAAAAGGAACCCAAAGAGCAGTTTTTCCATCACTCGGCAGATTAGAGAATCTCTGAGGAAAACAGAACCCTGGGAGACCCACCCACACATCCCTCCCTCGCTGCAGGAACAGAGGCACTGCCCCACTGCAAAAACACACGCGTCTCTCCCAAAGTTTCCCTGCGAGGAACGGAAGCAGAGCACGGAGCACACCCACAGCAACCGCTGCGCGCACGAGCGGCTGGAGGATTTTACCTGCTTTTCCAGCAGGAAAGCTGCATTTCCACAGTGGTGCTGATGCCCTCCGCAGCGTGTCACCAGCCGCATTCCTGATCCCCCGCTCCAGCGGGGGAGGCTGAAGGCATCCTCCTTCTGCCCTTTCAGCAGATTTTTATAAAAGAAAGCGCCCGGGCAGCCTGCACACGCTGTACGGCAGAGTCCGGTTCAGATTATCCCAACACGCACCGGTTCTGAAAATACCGGACCGCACGCGGAACGTCACTCCCCCACGTACCCGCAGCTGCCGGGAAGCTCTGCTGGGTCCAGCTCCGGCCGCACAGCAAACCCCACCTGAGGACGGATTAACTCCGTTTAACATGTAGAATTCACATCCCCCTGCATCTCCGCTCCCAAAACAGCAAAATACAACAAGCTGGACGGAACAACCTCACCAACAAATCCTTCTAAATCAATTCACGTTATGGCCACAAACACCCGAGCACCGGTGGTGCGGTCCCGGCCTGCCGGGAGCAGCGATGCCCACCAACAGCTACGTCACATTTAAAAGGCAACTGTTAAACAATTCCGAACCTCCGCACCAAGAGATACTCACAGTAAGTAAGTCACAAGTAAATAGCAGCTACTGACGTTTTTATCACGCAGGTGTAAATTCAGTTATCGGGAAGGGCGAGGGCTTGCGCTGGTTTTTTTTTTCGCTCTGCCGCCAAGGCTGCTCCGGGGTGAAGTGACATGCAAGCCTGCAATTTTTCGGTGAATATACACATATTTTTGTATTTAAATGTTTCTAAAGTAACAGCGACGGCAGCACTACTACTCTGATAAGCCAGAAAGAGTGAATTTCAGCCAGGCGAGAGCTGGACCCTGCTAAGAGCGCTGCAGAAACACTTTGGCCCCCGAGTCTTCACCTTCCCAGCACAAATCCCTCCCCAGTTCCCCCCGCAGCCCGTTTTCCACCCTCGGCCGCCACCGCTCCAGCTCCAAGGCCCACCGACAACTTTTTAGCGGTTCCAAGCGGGAGGGAGGAGGGTGCAGGCATCGCACAGGGGCCGTGCAAACCTCGGGCTTGACCAAACACACGCCTCGGGTGCCGGCCGATCGGGGGTCCCGGCCGTTCGGGGAC